>OX326970.1:1205000-1734560 GCA_946800305.1 Medicago arabica
ATCTATATTCCACGCCCCACAACATGTTTTCAGCCATTGTCAATTATATTTAGCTTTATCAAGAGAAGTTTCTCAAAGTTCAACAAAAGCTCTCATTAAAGAAGGTAAAATAGAAGGAGAAGATGGAGACTTTATGAAAAATGTAGTTTTTAAAGATATTATTTTATCGTAATCATATTAATATTTCTTTTACATAACATGTCATTTATACATTTATGTTATGATGTTACTAATTACTACTAGAATAAACAATAAATGATCATTATTTTATCTTAATTTTATATGGAGACAAACTAAAATATGTTGAGTTCAAAAATAATTTTGTTATATGCCTTGACAATATTTTGTTTATAAATCAATATATCAATAATTTCCATTAATATTTTAAAATTTTAGTCAAAATTATACAAACAAACATAATAAATAATCACATGCGGTGGACAGACGGACACGATAGTGGCTGTGTTTCCGCTAGTCAATAACATAATATAAAAATAACCGATCAATTAAACTTAAATGGTTAATAAATTTCATTAAATATGAATTATTCAAAACAACTTAGATTTTTTGTAAAAAAACTTCAATTTAACAAATTTTTAATTTATTTTTGACTGATTTCGAAATTCGAATTATCAAGTCCTTTACTCCGATTTAGGGCCTGTTTGTTATAGCTTTTTATACAATAGATTTTTATAGTGTAACATATTTTTGTTAAAAAAAATTTAACAAAGAAATTTTTAAGGAAAGCTTCAAATAAAAAATCGGTTTGAATAGTTTATCTTAAAATGTCATTCTAGATATTTCATCATTTTGTTATAATTTTTTTGGATACTAAAATTTTGAAAAAATCTCTAAAAAAAAGCTATTTCAAATAGCTTTTCATAAAAATCAATTTTGAAATATATCATTTTGAAAAAATATGCGATTTTCACTATGTAAAATCTCGAACAATATATATTTAGGTTAGTGAATGTCAAAATATCTTTTTTAACTTATAATAAATGAGTTTGAAATAACTTATACTATTTTCGAGTAAATTTCCAAAAAATCTATTCTTAAAAATATAAAAAAAAATCTATTTTTTTAGAATCTATAACAAACGCGCATTTAATTTAAAATAAAAAATATAGCATATTCTGGGTGTCTGTTTGGAGAGAGAAAGAGTGGACTTTTGTTCCTCTTTATTTATATTTTATTTTGTGTGTTATTATTCTTTCTTTTCGGTCAAATTAATTAAAAAACACTTTTTCTCTTTCTTATTGCTTTCATCCAAACACAACATAAACTCACAAACAAAACACAACACAACACAGTTTCACTTCAGTTCTTTTGTTCAGTTCAATTGTTTACTCAACTATGTTCCTCTTCAATTTCTTCATGGTAATGCTTTTTCTCAATTTCTCCGTTTTTTTCTTTCAATTTTACTCTTATTATAGTAAAGTTTGTCATTTTTTTTTATTGGAAATTGAGGTATTAATTGTGGGTTTTGATTTTCAGCTTCTTATATGTTGTAAATTCAGAATTTTCACTGTGTGATACCTAACAATTGAAACCCTTTTCCACTTTTTATTGGAAATTGAGGTATGATTTGTGGGTTTTGATTAATTTCGTCAATTTAGTTTTTAAACCCCTAATTTAGTTTATAAATTTGTTGGGATTAGGTAATTTGGTTTGTGAAATTTAAGAATTTTTGAAATTTTATAATGATCTGTGAAATTGAATGTTTTTCATGATTTTGGGTCAAAATTGACTGAACTATAAGGATTAATGTGATCAGATATTTTCAATTTTAATTATCATTTTGGAATTTTGTGTATTTAATGATTAAACTGTTTGATTCCTACAATTTCAAGACTAAAATGGGAGTAGATTATTCATTTTAGTCATCGAAAATTGTACAGATCAGTCAATTTATTGACAGATTTGTAAAATAGTAATAGTAGTCCCTTAACTTAAAAATATCAATCAATTTAGTCCCCTTTTCAATTTTAGTACCACAATTTTAAAGACTGTATAAGCTTGTTTGAATTGACTTAGTTACGAGCTTATGAAAAATAGCTTATGCAAATAAATTATTTTTATGTTATTTCATAAGTTTTCACTAACGAAAATTGTATCTTCATATGCTGTTTTTAAACTACCTTGACAAGCTTATGAATAATACTTAAAACTTATTTATTTGCATAAGCTAAAAAATAAGCCAATCCAAATGGGCCCCAAGTCAATATGTATGTCTAAAGGAATGTTTTGATGGAGGGATAAGTTGATTGATATTCTTTAGTTTCAGGGACTAATTTGCTATTTTGTAAAGTTGAAGGACCAAATCAACCAATCCTTACAATGTCAATGATTAATGTGTCTATTTACTCACTAAAATGGCGGTTCTCTTGATATACTCCAAACGATTAGCGAGAACTTAAAAACTCCTTTATTTGCATAAGCTATTTAATGGACTCTTGAGTATATCAAGAGTCTTTTATTTGCAAATAAATAAGTTTTTATGTTATTTCATAAGTTC
This sequence comes from Medicago arabica, assembly GCA_946800305.1. Lineage (NCBI taxonomy): Eukaryota > Viridiplantae > Streptophyta > Magnoliopsida > Fabales > Fabaceae > Medicago > Medicago arabica. The sequence continues at coordinate 1,207,519 of OX326970.1, forward strand.
TCACTTAATAACTCCTTTTAAATTCACTTATTTTTTAGCTTATGAAAAATAGCTTATGCAAATAAATAAGTTTTTGAAATGGTGATCCCAAAAACGTTATGTTACTACAGTTCATTTAATGTCTTCCATAAACTGGTTTAGCTGAAATTAGCTTCTGCATTTGATTTTCCTCTTTTGTTCTGTTTCACAAACTCTCTTATTTATCTTTTTCATAAACATCTATGAACTTATAAGAACTATTTGTAAGCTATGAAGCACGAACACTCTTCGGATTAGGTCGGATGCATAACGTTGAAATATGTGATTTTCTCAAATTATTATCAGAGTTCGTGTCTGTATCTGCACTTCATAGTTTGTAAGTGAATTATCATAATCTTATTCTAATTGAGAAATTCCCACAGGCCGATGACTAATGTAGCACTGATACATAAATTACGCTGCCATTTAGTGTAAGAATTTTTCATCACTCTTCAAGTCATACATGTTGCAGTACTTTCAATGATCCTGCTGCTATTGATGAGTAATCAAGTTTCTGAGGTTTAGAAAATGAAATTCTTTCTCAATCTTACTGTTCATGCAATATCATTTGTATTGATGCTTTCTGATAACGACATACATTGTTTTTGCTAATAAGCCTTTTAAATGTTGTCAGGTTTGTTCAAGTCCTTCGTTTCTATGTATTCATCGAAGCAGTCAATGAAAGTAGACCTATTTCCTTCTGATATATAAGTAAGCGGTTAACATGATATTTTCACAAGAAAGTGCTGATCACAACGTTTCTTCTGATAAAGTACAAGAGCAAGTGAGTCCTCAGAGGGAGATTGCTTTGTCACAAGGGATTGATGATGTAGCTAAAAAGGAAGTGTCGAATTCTGATGTTATGGCTTGTGATTTGGTATCGTCACACTCTTCACCGCCCGAGCAACATTCGCAGAGCCCCAGGACTCCTTCACATGAATTGCCTCCGATGCAATCTGGTCAAGACAGATCCTCCATAATACGTGATAACGTCACAAAAGATGGCTATAAATGGCGGAAGTATGGCCAGAAAAACGTTAAGGGGAGTGAATTTAAAAGGAGTTATTACAAATGTACTTATTCAGACTGCCCTGCAAGGAAGCAATTTCAGCTATCACATGATGGAAACTATGAAGATTGCAGTTACATCGGTCAGCATAATCACCCCAAACCTGAAACGAACACCGTACCACCGGTTGATCGTGTTCCTCCTGTTGTTGAAAAGGGACCACCCCAATCCTCCTTTGCTGATGTGGAAGGTCAAGGTGAGAAGTAAACTTTGTTAGTATTTTAGTTTTCTTCCTTACATGAAAAGACTCTTAATATATTTTACTGTATGGTGCATGCAGAAAATTCATCTGTTGAGTATGAATCTATGCCTCGACAGGTCACGCCTTTGCGTTTCCATCCACCTTCAAAAGTTTCGCGAACTGATGAGTCAAAGCGGCTGTATGTTATTTGACCATTTTCTAGAATCGTTTGAGTTGGTATATGCGATATTTAACATTTAATTTACTTTACAATATGATATCAAACAGGAAGAAAGACAATAGTAACGCCGATGCGACTGGAGCTGATATGTTAACTGGTGAATCTCGCGTTATTGTTCGAACTACAAGTGAGTCTGGAATTGTAAATGATGGGTATCGCTGGCGCAAATATGGTCAGAAAATGGTTAAAGGCAACACAAATCCAAGGTACACGCTTAGCTTTTGTTATGAACTGGTACATCGTGGAGCCTTTCAAGAAGCATTATTTTATCTCTTTTTCTCTATCTATGTGCTCACCAATTCATGAAATTATTTAATTTAATTGATTGCATTTTCTCTCCAATCTTCCAGAAATTACTATCGATGCTCGAGTCCCGGATGCCCTGTCAAAAAGCATGTTGAGAAGTCCTCTCAAAACACAACAACTGTCATAACTACCTATGAGGGTCAACATGATCATGCACCTCCCACAGGAAGAGGTGTCCTTGATAATACAGCTACAAAATTGACTCCAATTCGAGCGACCATCCTTCCTAACCAGGGTATTGAAAGTGAATTAAACGAGGAAGAGCTACAAAATGAAGATCCTAGTACCAAAGAAGATTCTATCAGCAATGCCATGATACATGATTCAAGTTTGAAAGTTCCATGCAGATTAAGTGATCATGATACTCCTAGTACAACATCTGTTGCAGAACCTGCCCAAAGCTGAATTGCAATGCTTTCTAACGATGCAGCTAGTTATCGAAGATTATAAGTAGTTGCAAGTGACGTAGGTTATACTTATATATTATGGTATCAAGATTGCTGTTCCCATTCCTATTCTAACCTTCTCTTTTCCCCTTTTCTAGCTCATTCTTAGTTGTCTGTTCCAGGTTGACTAAATATGCAAATCACAATTATTTACTCTATTGGATGCACATTTTCGTACACATGTATCTAAAATTCCAATATATTCTGATTCATCTATGATTCTTATTTTGTGGCTGGTGATGATGCTTTTAAGTTATCTCTGAATCTTGTTTTGATTCATTCTATGATGTTTTTTTCTATGCACAACTGATTTCTGAGTCTTGGAAGGATATAGAAACATGATATAGAAGAAACTAATATAAGAAAAAGACACTGCTATTTTGTGTATGTTGAACCTTGAGTTTAGGTGGTTTATATTGCTGCTAAACTGATACTGGCATACACTGTTCTAGTACATTGTAAAATGCATTGGTTTGTAATTGGAGGTTAACAAAGAAATTTTGGTATCCATTAGATTCACACCAATGTTTTCACAATCTGATCAGAGTGAGACCTATGGTATGGGTCATGGTTCAATCAGTTGAACCGAATAACAAATAAATGAATAAGTATATAAAAACAACTTTTAATTCTTTTTGAAAATAATGAACCACGTTTCAATCCGATTCTGACTAACTTTAAACTGACCATGGTTGAGCCGAATAGCTAGCTGACCAGTTTCTGGTTCATTGAACCAACCGGCCTGGTTCTGAAAAACTGGTTTACATTAATGGTGCAATCTGTACTTTAGAGAGACAGCGTGGGAGTGTATATAATGAGACATATTTCTTTGTTATTTTTTTTGTCTGATTTGGTGTTTTGCATCTTTCTATAATATTGAAAGCAAAAAGAAAAACTTGCAAACTAGAGAAGACCTTCCTGAAAATAATCCGTATTTTATATCACAGTCCCAAAACATTTTAAGATAGTCAGCTTGATGAATATCACATTTTAACAATTATACATACAAGGGGATATAAGGTTGTTTTATAAAAAATAAAAAATAAAAAAAAAAAAAAAAGGGATTATAAGGTTGGTTTGGTGGTTGAAGTCAGGGAGTTAAAGAGTGAAGTGATAAAGAGGTCGAGAGTTTAATCCTCACAATATTAACAATGACAGTTCAATTTATCTTTTTTATACATATACATAAATTCTTTAAACTATCATACACAAATAAACAGTTAACAATATAAGATGGAAGTATGAATATCACACTCTAACAATGTTATGTCCATTGTAAATAAATATAATAATGTAACCCCTTCAAATGAATCCCTTTCATCTTCACCAGAATATTATATTTTACTTCCTTTTTTTCTAGTATTATACATCATATTATTTCCGGAAATATCATATATTACTTTTACTAGTATTATACATCATATTATTTCCTAAGGAGTTGAAGATTTGTATCTATGAAACTGGTGATGTCCAAGATGGAGAAAATACATGTATCAGGTACAGGTACAGGCACCCTTGAAAATAATGTCTTATATGCCGTATAGAATGAAATGCTTGATGACAATATAGCACAACTGTGAAATGCAACTCTCTTCTTATTCTCAGATAATGATATGAAAATTTAAATTTACTGATAATTAAAAATGCTATTGCTAGCTACATTTTCCACAGAAACTTTTTGAAACACAGAAAATGGACAATTGGATTGGATCAAATGCCACATTTCTCATAAACTCCTACATAGTAATGGAACAGAACAAGAATATGGACATGTTCTGCTTCATTTCCACTCAAACTTGGATTTGCAGCAGTTAACAATCAAACACAGTCAGCACGTTGATGACTGTTGGATAGTGATCGGACGATCCAAATTTCAAGGCATATTTTTATTAAAACAACGAACACTGATTTTGAAATTTGGATCATACAATCTCGATATAACGGCCACCGACGAGCTGACTATGTGAATGCGTAGAATTGTTGACTGCAGCAAATCCAAATTCCTCAAACGTTCAGGAGTTACATAATTTTCAGTTCTCATTTCCAAGCACAAGAAGCAACCAAATCTCTATTCATCCAACCAAGATATAGAGCTCCATTTCTCTCTTCCAGTCTATATCTATCACTGTAGTTTTCAAGCAATTTCTTTATGGTGCCATTCACCAAAGAACTCAGAGGGTAGGGAGTGAAACCAGCCATTGCAAATCTTGACCTCCACTTCCCTAGCAGCTCGTGTCGTTCCACTCTCTCGACCCCTTCGCAAGCTATGATGTTAACTAAATCTCTTGCCAAACAATGCTGCTCAACATTGATCCTCTCTTTATGCTCTCTCGGAAGAGTCACGTCTATCGACTCGAACATTGCTGTGTAATAGTCCATAGTTTCAAGAAAACGTGGAAAGAATGCAGCAGTGTTTGTGTTAGATTCTTGCTCAACAAGTGTCACAACTTTCGGGGATAGGCTCTTAACCAACCTTAAAAGCCTATCCCTATGATTCTGAGTGCTGACACTCTCATCAGGCATGTGATGTAGCATGAATGCAAAATTTACGGCCAGAGCTTCCCCAGGCCGAACTGCAAGGTTATGCAGTTGAACATCACAACCAGAGATAGCTGCAGCGTGAAATTCAAATGGCACCTTGAAATGATGAGCGAGCTTTGATAACCTCTTTTCAACTATATGAAGTCCACCTCCGCGGGCATAAGCTGATGTCGGATCATCAATACCTGTAATCCGGATGTGTGGTGGTCCTCCGGGCCTAGCTGCAAAAGCCTGAATCAACGAAATCCATTGGCTTCCTTGAGCAATTTGGAAATCGATTATATGAACTCTGGCCTCATTTTTCATGGCTTCTGCAATGGCTCCATTTGCAGACATGTAACCAAATTTGAAGTAAGGGCAAACCTCGTAAAGTATGTTCATGTAAGAGAGAAGCTCGGCACTCTCTGGTTCTTTGCATCTTAGAGATTTGTAGATTGAACTCCCGGATGCAGACAACCGTGCAACGAGTCCTTCCAACATGTATGCTCCCAATCTTTGAATCGGTTCACCAGAAACCGACACCATCTGCCGTAATTCATCCATTAACCATTGCGCCATTAGCAAATCATTGTCTGCAATTGCTTTGGCACATGCAGTAAGGATGTGCTTTAGATTTTTACTCGAAATTGCCACCATTGTTTGTCTCCAACTGTCCATTTCAAGCGAAGCGAAATTGGTTCCGTTGCTGATAGCACTGTCGTAACTATCAAGATTATCAGAGTCAGGACCAAGCATTACATTTTCTAATTCTCTCAGCTTGTGTTTGAAGCTACTTAAATCTTCGGTTATGCAGGATCCACTCATTGGCGAGCCATAGGTATTGTCGGGGGAATGATACTTATCAGATGGATAAGACTGAGATTCTTGCTGCGACATTGGACTATCATTAGGCGAGAAACTAACAGTCGAAGGAGAGTTGTAAACGGCAAAATTTCCAGCTGCAGAAGATGACTCCAATGTGCAGTAATAAAGGTCAGAAGAAGTTGGAGCCGAGAATTGAGTTGCTTGGCCTCCGTCATTGTTGTATAGCTGATGATTTAGATTTCGATATTGCGGCAAGCAATAGGCTTCAATTTGCTGCAATGGTTGATAGTACATACTTGAACTTCTATGTTGCTCTGATGCCTGCATTGTAGAATCAATAATGAAGCGTCGTAATGCGTCTCAACTGTAATTGCTACAATTTCATTCTTCTGCACAAGTTTGAAGAATCACAGAATCAGTGCTAAAATTAACAACTTTCATGTTATTACATCATAAAATACATAAAAATAAAAGGACAAAGTTTATTTTCAGGTCTTGAAGAAATTAAGCATTCTTGTAGATTCACTGTGCAGTTGACCATTAGTCAACGTTTCCTTCAAAATTGGAATCACATGGCAAGTCAAAAAAAAAAAGGCAAGTCAAACATTGAATTCTCTCTGTTCACTTTTTTTTTATATGGAAAAAATAAAAAAAATAAGCGGTATCAATTAGTGAAAATTTCCAAGAAGCTGCACAAATAACCCTTTCTATCTGTCACTGATTTTTCTTGAGCAAAAAATGGAAAAATATATAGAATTTTTCATAATTAAACAAAAAATGGAGGAGAAGGAATAATCCAAACATAAATATTCTCCATTAAACAAAATTCAAAAGATAAGACACAAAAATGTACATGACCCTGTATATTGTATTGAACCAGATGTCTAGATTTCATTTATATAAAATTATTCCAAACAAATGAAGAATTTACATCTGCATATGGAAAATTCCTCAATCAAATATTCCACAAAATACAATGTTTATAAAACACAGATTAATTGCTCAAAAAAATAAAATAAAACACAGATTAGAAAATTTTCAATTCTACTTTATTAACTCATTTCAATTTCCAAATCTATTAAGCTGAAAAGAAGAAAGCTTTGAGTGTCAGAAAGAACAGATTCACAAACCAAAAAAGCAGAAACAGCATAATAAAATTACATAGATATTCTTAGCCAACAATATGGTTAATCAAATCACCTGTTACATAGTACTAAAATATCTATAAAATCTAACATTATTTTAATAAACAGACAGGTTCACATAAAAATGCATATCACCCTAGTCCTAACAATAAAACAAATCAAAATCAAATCTCACATCATCTTATTCAATGAATTATTTAAGTAAGAATACATAAAGATTAAAGAAAACGAAATTTACATGACAAATTGAAATGCAAAAACTAGAACTCAAAGAAGATCACAGACAATAAAGATATATATTGTCATGGACAAACATTTTTAAACATATAGAAGAACAAAAAAGGAAACAAAATTTACAAGGAAAATATATATGTATATATAAAGCCATTCATGGCTTTTTCAGTTTGAGAATATTAAGGTTTTGAGACATGAAACAAATTTCTTACATGTTTTTGAGGAAGGAATGAATAGTGGAGTAGAATCTAAGAGAGCATAGATTAGTATAGGAAGAGAAAGCTATTATGATGAAAAAAATCTGACAGTAGCATATAGAATAATGAATGAGAAATAGCCCTTATATTGTTATGGAAACTACACAACAACCATTGGAAAATGTTACTAGAGTAAGAGTTAATATTATGATTATGATTATGATGATGATGTTATGCTAAGGGACAATATTATTTTATTGTAATGACAGAAGTATCCCTATCAGTTAGTATATGTTTGGTCAAATACTTGATCTATACATACATCATTAGTTATCTACTACTCTTATAAATGTGTATCACAAATAATCACACGTGGCCTGTTGATTTTCATATTAGAAGTTTGACTTCAATTTCCTTTATATGTTTTTCTTCTTATTATTTGACTTTTTCTTACTGTCTTTATTAGTCTATTTTTACCCTCAAGTTACTTTTAATGGTTGAAAAAAATTCATTCATATTTATTTACTTTTGCACTTTTTTTACAAGGAATCGAATCTTAAACCTCTTGATTGAAACTCATTCTTCAACTCATCAACGGAACTACCTAATTTGATATCATTATTCTATAACTTAGAACTATAACCAAAGCTACTGTTTAATGTAAATTGAGCATCACTCCTAGAAGGATTACATTGATGATTTAACAAGCTTATGCCAATTTGGTGGCTAAAGACATCAATATACATAAGCACAATCATATACCTTGAAACCTTTTTTTTGTGTTTACAACTTCAAGATTATTCATTTTGTTATTTAAATGAAATTAAAATAATATCAATTTTTTGAAATTTACCCAATCTCTAATAGATGATATTCTGTTTTTTGTGTGTTAAACCTCCGGTTATTAGGGAAAAGACCCCATAATAATATGAAGTTCGTCTGAGAGGTAAGTAAAATATGACTAAGAATTGTTTCACCTGAAATTTGAATTTGGGGTTCTCCTAACCAATTCATCCTTGGTGGAGCTCATTAAGCATTTGAGTTCAATTGATTGGTTTCTAATGGTTGATATTATAATTTCACCAAACTAAATTCAAAATACTAGTTCAAAGTGTGAATTGTTTGATCTTGTCTAAATAGTCAAAATTGCAGTGCAATGACTATATACTGCATCATCTCATTTTCTTAAACAACTTTATCGAGTCTGTTTTTCACTTATAAATATGACCGAAGAAAGATTATTTATATATCAATCCACTTAGTTATTTATGTACTTTTCATAATTTATTTTGAAGATGTACTTTTCATAAACAATTATAATTAAGATATTTTGTACATCAAATGTGACCAAGTCTTTGTATTAAATGAAAAAATGAATGTCGAACATTATATAATATACATAATACTTAATATTTTATATTTTGGGTTAAGACATGATATCAAATTCCACTGTTGTGATTGTTCAAAATCCAATACGGTGATTCCCATACTCCCAGAGTATCCAGCTTTTAATGGCTTCTCAAAGTATTTTCACAGTTCGTAGCTACTCTTTCAACTATTATGTCTAATCTTCACTTTGTGCCTTAATCATATTTAAACCTCTTAACTACCCTCCAATTAGCGTGTAATGCCTAAGTCACATTCATGAAATGCATACATCATTAGTTTACATCAAGAAATTAATCGTGGCTATAATAGGGTATTATGTAATTTATGTTATTCAACTAGCGAAAATAAAAACATTGCCAGCCATCCTTAAAAAAAAAAAAACATTGCCAACAACCTTAATCTTATTCGAAGTAACAACTCAACTCAACCAATAAAATTATGATATAGGTGTTAAATTGGTTATGTATGTATAATTGTATATTGTACAGAAATATTATAATACCACATTGATTAAATTTGCACGTGAATCCATCATGGGAGCTGGTTAATTTAAGTGGACCGATATCCAATGACGTAAGGGAAATGACATGATCAAAGTTTGTTACGATATCATAGGTTATGAAAAATTGCAAATCATCCACGTGAGCTTGGTTAAGTAGTAGAGATATTACATAATAATATATATATATATATATAATATATATATATATATATATAAAATTCAGAATTCGAATTTAGAGTTTCTCTCTCTACTTCATATTTATAATACGCGAGCTCTATCTACTTAGACTATGAGATTTAAAAATAATTGCTAATTTGTGGCATGTGTTATGAGAACTTTTGTTGTGAAGATTATGAAAATCAAAGCTTGCAGTAATGGATGTTTCTTAATTCTTCAAAGTTCAAGCTGTACATGTTACTTTTTAATGAATTTGTGTGAAAACATTTAAATAATAATCTAATTAGATCTTACGATGAAGATCACAATAGTTTATAATTAGGTCTTCTAACTAAATATATTAACGAAGTCCCTAAAATTGAAAATATGTTGCAATTAGGTCCAAAGCTATTAAACAATTTATAATCGAGGGAGCAAGCTAAGGTTTGTTTTGTAATCCACCGTGTTCTGGACAGACTAAAAGGTCAATCCCGTTGTTACATATGGACTAAACGTCCACCAAACTAAGGCACGTCGCATGAAGGAACACACCAATATAAGTGCACATCACTTCGCCAGAGCACACCTTCACACATCAGACATTATACACATACAAGTGTCCTTTAACCACCTCCTAACCATACGCCCCATATTCTGAAGGCAGTTATTCTCACACACACCTATATCAGGGCGAGTTAGCTTCACCTTCAAGGTATGATTCACTTTTCCCACACTTTTTACATACTTTTTCTCAGTTCCAATACCGATTTGAGCGTTGGAGTGCTAACGTGCCCGCATGCACCTTTCATTCCACTACGAAGATTCATCACCACCGTACCGGATCACTTCCCGCCACTGTTGCCTCCATCAGTTTCTCACTAGACATATCACAATTTCTATCTTATAATTTTTTTTTTGTTGTTAACCCTTCTATTCTCCAAGAGAAGATCTTGCATTCAACAAAAATATATGTATAATACGATCAATAATGATTATATTGAACTCGAATTCTATAAACGATATGTCTTAAACCTATGAAGCCTGAATACGTCGTACCGGTGAGGGTATGATACAGACACGCGGATACATGAAAATTTTAAAATGTAGGATACGATACGACTAAGATATGTTAAAAAACTTATAATAAAACTTATATGCATGTAAAATACTTAAAAAAATCACATTTTATTACTATATAATCGTATAAATCATATTCTATTTTCTTCCATATATATTAGAACATCAACAAATATATTAATTAATAAAAGAACTCAAAACAAAGTTTATTTACTCCCTCCCTTTCTCTCTCTCTCCCTCTCTCTCTCTCTCTCTCAATTTTTAATTGGTTAATTGAAAAACAATTATATTGATTGAATTATATACGTCTTCATTGAATTCTCACAGCACAGTTTCACTTTTTTACCCTTCATTTTTTTCTAAAATACGTATCTGTAAAGTATCTTATAAGTGTGTATTTATCGAGTATCTTATAAAATATATTTTTTAAATTAAAATAATTATTTTTAATGCTATATAGATACGTATTCGCGAATATCCAAGTAGTATTAGCATCGATGCGTATTCGATATGTATACATATACGTCTCTATATTTAAAGTATGAGACTTCATAGTCTTAAACCCATTAATAATTTATGTTTTTGTTCTTAGGTATCTAATCCCCATATAGTAATTTAATTCTATATCAGCCACCAGGAAAGGGTAGAGTTGAAAAGGATGGATTCATATATGATCATATAGTACGAGATAATGACCCACACGGTTGAGTCATAGCCTAGAAGAGTGAGTTAACCTTACAATAAAGGCAAGGCACCAATGATGTAACAAGTAGTGCCTTACACTTCAGCTAATAACATGCACTTTGATATATTTATTTTTATATAGTTTGCTTGTTGTGATTCTTCTATATAATAATCCATTGAACTTATCTCTAAACTATCATCTTAGAATCTCTAAAGTGTTAAAATAATCATGATTTCATATCCTAATCCCTCCAATTAAAGATATATAATCATAATGATATAGTCTAAGGAAAGTTACCTCACATCATTGAAGAGTGCACATTCTTGGAGGCTATCTTTCATAATTTCATTTTCTACTTATTACTAACATAAAAAAGGTAATTAGTGAAGTGTCTCAACCATTTTGTTAATTGGGGTTTGATGATGCCAGACAATAAGATTATTTTAGTGGGTTATATGTAAATGTAATTAGTCCCAACCATGCATCTTTACAATATTCTTTTTCTAATGCAACATGAAGGTTATTTATATTTTTTTATTCAAGGAAGGACCTAATACACATTAGAATAATAGGAATATTTTGACTATAAGATAAGGGTTTAGGAAATATGGATCAACTTTTAATAATGTACTTTGTTCTGGGTAACTGGCCTTGAATTCAAATTATTTCATGATTCGAATCCCACATTTAAATTAAAATAACTATATCATATGAAAATATATATAAAAGACAAAAAAAAGAGCTACCCATGACTGATTTTTTTGTTCCCTTATTTGTTTTTGTCCACTTGCTTTATACGCATGCTCTTATAAGATTGCTAGATAGATCATGTTCTTTTAATTAGAATGAAATGTTGAAAAATCAACGGTATACAAAAAATACCAAATTCTTTTCTCTAGAAGATCATGAACCATGTGAATGAATAACACATGAGAATTTTGTGTTGTTATTGTCCTATTTTAATTATGTGAAGCCAAGTGTTAAAGTTTTATACGTGCATTCTTATAAATGATGAAGTTCCCTTGCTAAAGCATATGTTGATGTGATTTATGAGCTAGTTTTACTCCTTAAAAATGTTCGTGGAATCAAATGTGCCAAAGAATTAAACTAAAAAGGAAGATTAAAGAATTGTTAATACTTTGTCCTCTCCAAAGAGAGTTATACATCATGGCCCACAACTTTACCTAAAATTTACCCTTTTTTGTCAATTGCTCCAATTTGGAGTTTTGTGCTTATTCTTGTGTGCACAAGTGGATTTTGTCGAAGATTTTCGAATAAAGAAAAAGAAATATTATATGCTATGGTGCTTGTATTTTAAGCTTCTACCTCAAATGAAGATAACCTAATTTATATTTGCCTCTATAGATGTATCTGAGTCCTAGTTGGACAAGAAAACGATCTATAATTAAGATGAAAGTGACATATACATTTTCACCATCATTGATTGCTTGGATTCCAACTTGATTTAACCCCACTTCGAATATTGATGTTGTGTCATCAATTGATGTGTTCAACATAATTCTTGTCTTAGAATAGGCCAAAAGGCTGAATATTATCAATTGGATCAAAACTTACAATTATAAAATAGGCAAAAATAAATTTTTTGGTTATTTAAATTTGACAAAAATATCGAATTAATCATTTAAGTTTTTAAAAAGATTCTTATTTTTTATTTTAAGATCTATTTGAAACATAAAAACTTTAAATATGTGCATCAAATTAACAACTTAAAAGTTTTTTAAGTTGAAATTTCCTTTACGCGCTCTTTAAACCAATATTTTAGATCGCTCGTTAGCATGATCCATAAACTATATAGGTTTAATCTTGATTCTCAAACTTGCCGAACAAATTACATGTCTTTTCACAAGGAATGTGGGATCGATTGCTTGTCTATATGTCCTCCATACTGGAAAGCACAAAAATGAACTTGAACTCTTAGAATGAGCATGCAATACATATGCATGATTTTCTCTTGAAGATTTTTCTAAATAAAAATTTCGAAAATTTATAATTTGAAAGCTCAATTCCTAAAGATCGACATGACCTTTTTTGGTTTTGCTACATGAACTTATTTAACAGTAAAAATTTTGAAGCACAATTCCCTATTCCTAACTTTAATAATTAACCATACTATATAATCTTATCAAATCAAATACTATAAGAGGAGTTGTAGACATTGGCAGAAATCTTTATCAAATAACAAAAGGTTGTCCCTTGCATGCTTTTTGTAGGATGAAAGCTCTTGTAAGTTGCACACCTTAAAAGAGAAAACGTAGGCCTTCTTGATTGAAATGTGTCCCCTATTCCCATATTCCAAAAATGAACATGAACCTATTTGAGTATACAATGTTTCACAATTCACACACAATAAGACACGCTCTTGTTAGCTGCTGCTATGTGAGACTAGACTTAAACTTGGTCCAATAACATATTCTTTTTGCTTCATACTATTAAACATCACATTTGAAACATTTATATATTTTTGTCTCGTAAAAGTAGCTTAGTAGTTACCAGAAATATTATATGTGTAAGTCGGAGTTCAAACCCTAAATTTCTTACTTCATCGTATTTAAGTGTGTGAATCTACCCAAATTCACATTTCATTCTATAAATTAGTATACTCAATTATTTTCTTAAATAGTGTGATAATCTTAATAGTTAGTACTAATAAATATGAAAATGCAAAAGGGTTATATAATGAGAGCTTGACTTTTGTGTAGTTTCTTCTGTGATCGCACCGCCCATGTACGTGCTTTGGGGAGAAAGATTACATGCAATGTTCTGTCCTTTTTATCCACATAATTTGTCCTATTCCTATCATCAATTACCAAAGTTTCTACTTTTATACATTTTAATTGTTCAACTACATGTTCTGTTTAGCATTTTGGGCAACATATGGGTCCCTTTTATCACATGTGCCCCATCTTTATTCTTTAGTTTGGAACAAATTCTTTACTCATATTTTAGGCTATACATTGTTATTTTACATTGTTATTTGTTCATCTCACGCGGCAAATGCAAATTGGAGAGTGTGTATGTAGTGGAGTTTACACTTGTTTAGGTTCTAACTCTAATATTGGGATGATAACCTTTGCTTTTTTCAATTTTTGAATCATCCAACTTTATATGTCTATATAGTTTACTAAATTTGCAAGTTGCTAATGCACGCGACACACACAAGAGAGGGGAACAGTTGTGTCCATCAAACTTAATACATTAGGCTTTCCAAATGAAAGTTTGCGATATGGTTGACTTGGTGACTGAGAGAGTTAAGAAGTAAAGTGATATGGAGGTCATGACCATATCCACCTATACTATACTATAATATAATACTAACAATATTAACATAAAAGTAAGTTTGTGAGAAAATATTACATATCAAAGGTTTACATCTCAATATTATTTATGATTTGTTGTTATTCATGTATTTGTGTATATATGATCAATTATTGGTTTGTTCGTGATCATTTGATTTTACTCATTTAGTAACTGTTTGGCAGTGAATACTAGTTATCACGTCCCAAGAACAATTTACCTTGATTTTTATAATAGAAGGTATGAATTGTAGCTTAAGTCTAATGTAACAAACATTGCATTATAGTATATCATAAATTTTTCACTTCTTCGGATTCAGACGAAATATGTTTTATTTTGACTAGTAAAATATGAATTTTGTCAATGCAATAGTTAAAATGAAAGATACCATTTTTGCTGAATCTTTTATATTTAGTGTCCAACACACATCGAATAGGCAGACTAATAAGCTCATTATATTTTTCTTCTTAGGGCAAACTGCATAAATAAACAAGGTGTTATTCCTTTAACCTCATTATTTTTGTGTTTGGTTGGATTGTATGAAATTTCTTCTCTATATAAATTCTAGATTTATTTATTTTTGCTGAATCTTTTTATTTGATGGATCATTTAATTTAGTTGTCGTTATTATTTGTTTCATTCTTGATTTTATACCAGTTTACATTGTTACTTTTGAACTTGATAATAAATTAGTGGTGAATAGTGTGTTTTTTACTCGGATGGTGAAGAGTATTACTGCGTCTAAGATTAGCCTGTCTAATTGAATTTGACTCGATTACTAGAGAATGCTCTTGGATCATTTCAATAGATTATGTCTAACCCCACTTTTATCATACTCTTTTTTTTATATAAAAACTTTTATCATATCCTTTTTCACACCTTATTGTTTGTTTTATTTATTTTTGATAAAATGAAGTAGTTTTGTTCCCTTGTAAAAGAGTATCATTTCTATTTCCATGAGTGTAACTCAATTGGCAGAACAATGCATGATTATATGTATAGATCATAGATTAAGGTTCGAACTTTTAATACCTCACTTATTCATCTTAAAAAGTGAATTTTAATCACTAAATTATTTGACAAAATAAAAAATTTATTTTAAAAAGTGAATTCTAACCACTTAACTACTCGGAATAAAAGTACCATTACCATATATATTTGTCTAACACCAAGTCAGTTAACAGAAATTTGACGAGGGCATTAAAATTAGTTTCAAACCCATTAAACCAGGAGAAATTGTATAGCAAGGTATATTTTTGTCATTCGAAGTATTTGAGAATTTCAAGTTGAAATGTTGGACTACACAATTTCAAGCTTAACTTGTAAATCAAGCTGTAATGAAGTCAATGTCTTCATCTCACATTTCCTACCCAATTTTCAAAGGAATACTCTTGACTAAAAAAAAAAAAAAAATCTTGCAAACGTGTGCAGAATCATTTTTTTTAGGTTATAAAAATTGAAGTAAATATACATTTTATACGGTATAATAATTGATTGTGAACGTGTGTGTATTAAGAAGCCATCAATTAGTGCAAGCTTTTGGTGAGAGTGAGACTCCCTCGGGCTAGGATTAATCGGTTCATGTAAACTTTTTGTTCTATATGATGTCTTAATCAGATTTATGTTTGCTTATTTGATTATTGTCCATTAAGGACTTTGACTTTCAGCCCTGTGAATTCTAATTTCAAATTCTTAAAGTAACCATAGAAAAATTGCCCACCTCAATTATATTCTGTTTGACTTATGTAGCATGTCTTTTCTTTTGTCACCACGATACTGAACGAAGTTTCCACCGTTTCTTAGGAATGACTAATCTTATTTAAGAGATGAGTAGAGGTGTCAAATGGGCTGACCCGGTCTGGACCCGAGAGGCCCGTCTACATAAATCGGCCAGCCCGACCCAACCCATTTATAATTGAGCCTCAGATTATAGGGTCCGGCCCGGCCTGTGTGGGCCATGGGCCGGTCCGGTCCGGCCCGTTTATTTCTTACTTTTAAAATTTATTCACTCTTTTTTATGTATTTTTAATATATTAGTCACTCACCACTATTTTATTGCTATAATATGATTGGATGTACATAAAAGTGTAAATAATTTTTACATTAACCATGAATATTAATGAAACTTTAGATTATTCATACAATTAAATCAAATTAATAATTTATAAACTTTAAAATTTTAAAACTTTAAGCTAAATTCATTCATTTTTATTAATTAATTTTAAAATAGTTGATAATTTTTTTAAAAAATATACCATTTTTTTAGCAAAAATCAAATTAATTAGTAATAATGGGCCGGCCCGAAGCCCAGTGGGCCATCCCGGCCCGATTTTTGTATGGGCAAAAAAAGCCCGATTGTATTTTTGGGCTAGTTTTTGAGGCCCAGCCCGGAGCAAAATCATGGGCTAATGGGTCGGCCCATTGGCCCCGCCCATTTTTGACAGCTCTAGAGATGAGTTTATGCCTCTCAATCAGATTTTGTTTTCATATGCATTAGTAAGAAATCAAACTCCTATTCACAAGCTTAAATACTAGTTTAAATCTCTTACTACTTGAATCAATCTATTATTGGTCGCATGACAAGTCTTTTGAATTTTGGATCTTGTAATATTGAAGGATTAAACCATAAAAGTCAATAAAATAAAGTGGGATAAATATTAAATGAAATGTATGCATTTGAGCTTTTCCTCCCTTTTCCTAAAGTTAAACCGTCTAAGGAATATCAATGTTTAATCTCCGTTGAAACATTTGATAAATTTTTATTTACCATTTTTCTTGTTTTGAGGGAAAATTTTATTTACCTTTTTTATTTGAGTTGAAGAAAATTTTATTTACATGTCTACCGAATTCTGAATTAGTTATAAAATATCCATTTAAATTTAGAAATAACATTTCCCTTCACCCAAAAACATGGGGGTGTTAATAGTTTCATCTAATGAATCTATTTTCGGCTCATTAACATGTTGTTGAGCCTTACTTCTAGAAAATTGTTCTCTGACCCTTTCATTGCTCAAGTATGTCCCTCAGACTTCCATTTTTATCTCTAAGTAAGACGTTTAGGAGTTAAAAACTGATTGGTTAGAAGAGAAATTTTCTCACTTCAAGTGTATTGAGACCCATTTCTATCTTTTTTTTTGGGCAAGTGGACCATTTATATTTTTGGTACAAACTGACCCATTTCTTTTATCAATACTTAAATGAGTTTTCTTCCTCGTAAATTTTTTATCTTACACTCTATCAATTATACCATCAACCGTATATTTTATTTGACATATCCATTTTGCCCTCGTATATAAATTGAGGTGTTGCGAAATACATACCGAAAAGATAGTTTTAAGCTTTTCGATTTACAACTTTGCCCCGAAAAATTTATTCAAACCTTTATGGCCAAAACTTTTAATTGAAGCTTTCTTGTTTACTTTTTAGTTTTAAAAAACGTAGATGTTTTTTCAAAAACTTCAATAAAGTTGTGTGGTTTAGTTTTTTTTCTTCTTCTTTCATTTCTCAATTATTATTTTTCTTCTAGTTTGGGATTTTTTTTCCTTTGGTTTTTCTTAGTTTCTTAATTTTTTTCCCCCATATTTTAATGAGACCACAATGCAAAGGACGAGATGGTAGGTGATATGTGTAGGACACGAAGATTTCCATTAACGATGATATTCGTTAAACCATGATCAATAGTCTGTACATCAGGTAGAGAAGCAACCTGTATAATAAGGGTGAAAAGCAACAACATTTTGTATAAAATTGAGCAATTTATACAACTAGAGTCAAATTATCTTGAAAAGCAATATGAATTCCATGAAAAAAAGAACCCACACCAAAAAAAGAAACCATCATATAAGTCAAATGGCCTAAATCATCGCATTCTAAGGTAGATCTCTCACAATGGGCAAGACCAGATTTTTTTTTTTTGTTTTTTTTGAAGTGCGAAACTCTATGATTATTACCATAAACTGGTGTCACCAAATTTCACACACAATGACATTCTTTCTTCTGGACTAATCCACCATCATCCATTGGCGCTCTACGTAACCTATTTTTTGTTTTCTCTTCCAAGATTTCACCCTTCTCTTTAATTTTTTCTTACCAACATCGAACCAAATGCAATCATATATTCTTGAGAGTGGAGATTGGAATACTTAGGTGGAAAACACTAAAAAGAAAATGGAGAAGAAGAATTTAGCTTAAGATGAGAGATAGACTATTCTACTCCTGGATCATGCATCTCGAGTGACAAAAGGGAAATGTCTCTCAAAGCTTCTTGAGAATGAAGTCCAACAAGATGAAGAGTAATGGAGCCAATATGTTCTTAAAGAGGACAGATGAAGACGTTTGGCTAAGAAGAATAAAAAGAAGAAAATTTTATCATTTTGGTCATCATTCATCAATCGGTAATTGGTTGTGGTACGCGACAGTAATCGATTAATAATTGTGGTCGTATACATCGGCCGCCAATTGATAATTGGAGGTGGCACACAATGTTTCCCAGTTTTTGATTGGTTGTGAAACAAATTGGTTGGTATAGTGATTAATTCAAAGGGAGAGAAAAGTTGAGGGAAATATATGGTGCAGCAAGATCTAGCTGTAATCTCACTTACCCACTGTGGGAGAACTATTAAACTCTCCCACCCTAGAACGGGCGTAAATGTACTACATGATAATAATATTGAATCATTATTGAAAAGCCTAATATAGCTTCCAAGCCGAGTTCTTCGATGGACCACCTTCATAAGTGATCCACCGTGGATCAATACTTAAAATCATAAAAAGTTATAACGACGATCAATGATACTATTCAGAAATAAAAAAAACTGATGACATTTTTCATATATTCACGGCTAAAACGATGACTTGGTTGATGTTGTTTCAATACGAGCTACATAATTATTTTTCGTTGTTTTGATTAAAATTGTTTCAATTGAGTCATTATTTTAATTATAAAAATGAGGAGAACCATGTACCAAAAAATAATAATTAGGAGAACCATTAACATCTAAAACCAAAAGATGACGTCCATGGTGGATCACTTATGAAGCTGAGTCCATATTAGAATTTATCCTCTGTCAGGCACTTGATAAGTTGTAGTTTATGTCGTTTTTAACATTCAAATTCAATAAAGTTTTGTTAGTTTTGACCTAGTTTAGAGCTCTTTGACTACAAATACGTTGGTTTTAATTTTCAAGACAAGTAACGAAGAAATGAGAGCATTTGGCTGAGTCAGGAGCCAAAAAATTGAAGAAAAGCAAGAAAAATGAATAGTTGGAAAAACATGTGGTCCATGCTGACCTATGTGCAATATTTTGATCATAAGTTAAGTTGTAGATGTCCAATTGGAGTCACGAAAGGCAAATAAAAGATAACATCTATATCTACAATTTTTATGAAGACATCTAAGCTCAATTCGAAACAGAAAGGGATGGAAAAGTTGGTGGGAAAAATGCATGACATGGCTTTTAAAATGCATAGACCTCCTAGAAGTAAACTGTGCCTTTTCCCTTGAAAAATGCATAGTCTGCTTTTGTTGTGAGCTAGAGCTCTTACAAAACTCTTTGGTTTTTCTATTTTATGATTTGTAAATCCGAGTTTAATGTCTTGTCTTGAGGTTCTAGGCTATCAATATGTCGTAACACTTGTAATCATCTTGGAATGCTTGTAACTTGACTCTAGAGAAATAAAAAGTTTTACAATTGTTCTAAGTTCATTTTTGCTCTTTACTTTCTTGTTATTTATATTTCTGCAAATTTATATTTTTGTAATTTATATTCAGTTATCTACAATTATGCAATTTACTTCTGTGTCTTTTTATTTCAATCTTTTGTCTACAATGATCATGAGTGAATAGACATTCTAGTCTTGGGATTGTTGGAATAGTCTAATGATTGAATCCTGTTCAAACCAAATCTAGATATCTATTTTATAAAATTATATTTTCTAATAAACCCAGTAATAAGTATTAAACGAAGTACCGTACGGAGAAGTTTAGCAGTTGTTACTTCATTATTTCAAATATCAAATGAACTACCGAACAAAGAAGTTTGATATTGGAACAAATGAGATTAGACAAGACAACACAAAACTTGATGGGAACACCCAAGATGAATAGTTTTATGAAGTCTTGAGGCAATAAGATTCATGCTTAAAGGGTCTCAAGAACAACTGACCAGGCTTAGTTGTTATTGAGATAGATTTATGTATTTCGATCAGAAAACATGAATTACCTAAGAGAATCTTGCTTTTAGAAAAGAATTTAACATAAGATAGAGAAATGGATTTGGAATGTTTATGATTCGGCATTATGATAAAACCAATGATCCCATGACGCTTTTTTAATCTGAATTTTAACCGAGCAATTTTAAACTCAACCAACTTAATATTTTCAGTTAATCACCTTTAAAAACAAGATTATTATTCATATAAACTCTTTGAGGAACGCGAATCTTTTTATTACTCGATAGAACTGCATCCTTGCGGATTCGTAAAAGCACTGTATACCCGAATGCAGAGGTAGCGATATGGAGCATCTTAGCCAGTACTACAAGTGAGATAATGCAGGCAATAATCGTCGTGTCCCTATCATGGTTGAAGAGTTGCACTACGTCAGCCTTGCAACATTGGCAATCGAAGCACAAAATGTTTGGATCGTTATTCCAAGCATCACAATCAGGGTTGGTATAAGTAACATTTTCGGGCTTCGTCCAGGTTGTTGTTGAATTCTGATAAGTAAAACCGCAGTCACTTGAAGGCTTGCAACAACTATTCTGCAAAAAACATCATAAAAATTGGAAATCCATAAGGCATCGAATATTTACATTGATTAAGAAGATAAAAGTCAGATATACTTCATTAAGAAGATAAAAGTCAGCTATACTTCAAAATGAATATGGTCACTCTCAGTTTTAGTGCAAACTTGAAGCAGACATGATAAATTTTAAGAATATGATCAAATATTAGACCATAAGAGGCATTAGTCATAGTTTATTTTTTGAGGGAGGAGGCATTAGTTGTTTTAAGAATGTGGGAATAATTTTTTTTTGAAATAAGGAATGACATTATTAGTTTTAAGAATGAAGGCCATTATATACTAGGTAAAAGTTCATTGATGGTTACTATTTAGTATTTACTAATAGAGAGACACACAATTTTTACATGGTTGTACCATGTGATATTGTAATTCAAGAGAACTAAAATTCACATACCAGGAAACAAAATGCAATATGTAATGTGCCATAATTTCTATGTACAAGTTGATCATAAAAAAAAAAAAAAACACAAAACTCAAACGAGGAAAGAACACAAGGAAAATATATAGTAATTAACATAAGTTGAAAATATATTGTCTAAAGTATCTATAGTTTTACCTATGAACATCTGACTTTGAAAAATATGAAAAGCAAAGCAAAAAATTTGAACCCTAAAGATGAATCACATGCAAGCTCAAATTTTGATGACAACCCATAAAAGCAATCAACAACGAGAACATAAATTTAATAAAGAAAAAATTCTAACCTGAACAGGTGAGAAGTGATCAGCGTAGGATTTACGAAAATCATTACGATGTTGGGAATGAAAATCTCCGCAAAATTGTTGAGGTTGCAAACAACTCTTAATCCTATTCCATTTGGTGTTATTGTTAACCCTTTCCTGCAACGAAGCGTCGCTGTCGCGTTTGTAAGGATCAACAATATTGGAGAAGTTGATGGAGAATAGAAAAAAGAATGCCAAGAATAGGATAAGAAGATAAAACCCTAGAATTCTGAACGATCGAAAACAAGCACCTATGAAACCCAATAGAGAAACCACAAAGAGGAAAACACCGAAGAGAACAAAGTGTTTTTCATACGAAACCTCGCATGCTGTTTTGACTTCTGGGTTTCTCCATGCCTTTAAACCCATATTCAATACTGGAATTGAAACCGTTAGAGATAAAAAACTAAGGAATCCGGTCAAGATATTGTTGAATTCACTCTTTTCGTATTGTTTTTTTTGTTCATAATCTATGTCCTTGATACCATTGTTGGCATGTTTGAATGCTGGTGAAATGTAACTTAGGAGACGAAAGATTACTGTGAAGAAATAAGAAAACTGTGGAGTTTTTTCAGCCATGTTTTTATTTTTTGTTTTGTAGGATAGGTTTCCAATTTTGAAAGAAAGCACCTATGATACCATTGTTGGTATATTGTTAAGACTTAAGGAAAATGCAATAATATCGAAACGTGAGATCACAAGAGCCAAACAAGTTTGAAGGTTTCACAATGTAGAAATTCCAATTTTTTAGGAAATTCTATTATTATGGAGTGATATTTGGAAGTTTTTTAGAATTTGCTGTCAATGAAAAGAAAGAGTCAAATCCCTACATCGCTTGCAATGTATTTAGGAAAAAAGATGTTTGATTAATATTATAATATCCTCAAGAATTTTAGATATTCGTATGAATTTATTCTCATCTTTATTGGAACTTTATTCCCACAAATTTCAATGGGAATTTTTTTCAACTCACATGAACATTTTATATTCAAGAATAAAAATGGTAAACTTGTAACAAACAAAGGCATATATATTCCAATCGTTATTTCCATGCATCTACAAATATAACTTGAAACAAATGCACCATTGAATACTAACTTTTTGTGTAATCAATGCATTGGAAATCGAAATATTTGACTTTCTTAATATTTTTTTTCTTTTATTTTGGAATTTTTAAAGAGTGTCTAAGACACTCGTTAACAAGATCATTTTTTAAAATAAATTAAAGAATGCTTTGGTAGTGTAAAGCCACTTTAGACGGTAAACCAATTAAAATCATTCGATCAAACATAAACGAATGACAAAAAAAAAAAATCGCGCTCGTGTCTATCCTTGAATAAAATCCGCCACAGACATGTGACAATGCTATTAAACTAGGTAAATTATATAAATATCCTTTCAACTTTAGCACAAAAAAAAATCTAATAGTATGTAACCTCAAGTCACTGTTATAAGCAAAAATCAACATTTTAGATCATTTATTAAATGATTTATGTGGTACATAATAAAGACCGTATATATTTTGTCCAAAAATATAAAAATAAAGATCATATAAATTATTAATTGAGTGAATTTAAAATGTAGATTTTTGCTTATAATATTGACCAAATGATTGGTGTTTATCCCAAACCACAAAAAGTTTGGCTACGTTCGGTTTTCTTTAAAAACTAAACCATGCACACCCCTAATTGCCACGTAAGCGTAAAAAGTTATGGATCCCGGAGATATCCCACACAATGAAGATTGAAGTGTTAGAGTTCTTTCTTCTAAATAGATACTCCCTCCGTTTCTAAATATAGGTAAGATTTACTTTTTTGGTTCATTCATTTAATGATGTATGTGGTTCATATTATGAACCATATACATCATTAAATGAATGAATCTAAAAAATCAATTTTGCTCGTATTTAGAAACAAAGGGAGTAAATTTTATGTTTGGAGTATAATTATACTTTTATTGACCGGTGTTGAGCCATCATCGTAGATAAATTTTCTACTTTTTGATGAATTTATCGTATTAACTAGTATTATGTTGTTGTTTTAAAAAAAAAAATGTGCATTTCAGTTATAGTTGTAATTCACCTAAAAAAAGTTATAGTTGTAATCAGAGAGTGTTCCATGTTTTTGTTTAAATTGATTTTATTTGATATCGTTAGTCGGTCAAGTCTATTTCAATCAAACAGAAAGTGATATGTATTTTTGTCTAGATTGATTTTATTTGATATTGTTAGTCGGTCAAATCTATTTCAATCAACGAAGAAGTATCTTTCATGTTAACAAAGTTTTTGAAAGGATAGTTTGTCGGATTTACATATGTCGAATATTTTGGTCGTCGAAATTCGAGATTCTAGTTCGTTATTAGTCTAATTAGGTGATTCAACGGTCAAATTTTATTTAAGACTGATAGTTGGTTGTGTCCCTTTAAAGTTGATGAAGAATTGTCATTTCATGTTGATTATGTTTATGATGAAATAGTTTGTTGGCAAGTCATGTGATTTAAACTCATTAAATTAAATTATGTGGTATCACATTGTTGGATGCATGTTTAAAACCTTTATATGATGATGCGTATATAAACTAAACTAAAGAAAATATTAAAAACATTTTTAAATAGTAATTTGATTATAATGAAGAGAGAGAAGAAAAACATTTTCATGTTGAGGAACTACCATAAGACTATAAAATATTGATTCCTCTAAAAATGTCTAGAATTACTTATCATTGTTTTCTTTCAAAATAATATGGAAATAATTTGAAAAATTGAATCCAACCAATAATAAATATTTTTTATCAGTTATTTTGTTCATTAAATATGTTTTTAGGAAATATGTTTGCAATTGTGATACATTTTGGGACTACAATGACAACGTCTCAAACGTTTATGGATCAAAATGTATGGTTGCTAGATAGTTTTGGTCAGAAATATGCATAAATGACATTTGAATATGCTGATTGTTAAGTTTATTTTTGTCCAATAATATACCAGAGAAGGTCCCTGAATCAAACCAATTGCAAATTCCATCAAAATTTCTGTTTTAAGCAAATTGAGAAAGGGGGAAGACAAGATCAACGGATTTTAAGACACTTTCACTGAAAGATTTCAGCTTCATTAATAATCAATAAAGTAAGAAAAGCAAAAGCAAATTTGCTTATAAATTACCCTTGATGATATTATTCATGTTATGGTGGATTCAATTGAGATTATAATCACTGGTTATGAACTTAAGTATAATCTTAGTTGATTGACTTACAATTTGTTCGACTAATAATACTCATATACATACCCATTATCCTACTTGCTCCAAATAAAAATATATTCTTCCATAAAAAAAAAATACCCCACCAAGAAAAATAAGAGGTGGAAAACATGAACCAGAAAAAGGATAATCATTGTCACATAATTCTCTTGACATGTTACAAATCTTGAATTGGTACGTGTGCCAGTTTGCGATATTTTTTGCGAATTGGTTCCCACAAATTTTCCTCTAATTCGTGGAAATCAGTTAACTGACGAGCCGAGACAAGTGGGTGAAGATCGAAGAAAGAGGAATAAGAGGTTGCATGAGAAATAAAAGAGAAAGAGGTACGTGAGACCAAATTTTAATACGGCACTCAAAATTTTGTGACTCTAAAAGAGAAAGGGTACTCCAAATTAATTTTTAGAGTCGATGAATGAAAGAGGTTGGGCGAAGATTGAATTAGGTGACTTTAAAATTGTAATTTAAAAAATTAGTAAAGTGGCCAAATTTAGTAAGACAAATTATAGTTAGTTAATTTGTTAGACAATTAGTTAGATATGGTTGGCACAATAAATTCCATAAGCAAGAGGATTTATAATTCATTTCACATCTCTTATCAGTGAAAACAATGTTCCCTGCAATATCAAAGTTCAATATCTCCATTATGCATACTAGAGACCGGTATTGTCCGATCCTCCTGCACTTGGAACGTTCTCAATTGCATCTAATGCGGCAAGAGCTTGTTGAGCAATCTTCAACTAATCATGATGATCAGCGATGATGGCTTCATATAATCTTAATTGTAAGATCAGACATCTGAACCTCCGCCATAGCAATCAACGCCATTTCATGAACGGTAAGACCACGAGCAGCATCACGCTTCTCAAGCAGGGCTCTTCAGATGCCTGAGAAATTTGTAGAACTCCTTTGGCTGGCAGTGAGTGATAGAGTTGAAGAAATTCAACTTAACACCAAGCAATAAAACCCTTTGGAGTTTTCAATCATCGGTGTACTGTGAGAGAAGTCGTAACAAAAGTAGTTTTTGGATTCAAAAATGTTTTTTTTGGAAAGCCTAATTAGTAATACAGTAAACAACAGGTATGTAAGGTGAGCTTTTCTGGTTGACTTGGGTTTTTCCCAACTGTAACCATAAAATTTGGGGTGTCGAGGAGGTCACGAATTCGAGGGACAGGTACAACTAGAACTAGCCAGGGAGAGATAGAGAGCTGTTTAAGAAATGTGGAAAGAGGATGGTAATGGACTATGCTTTTTATAAGGATTAAAAGGCCCATGACCGTGACTTTTCATCCTATGCATTGACATTGGCAAAGACATTTATACTGGTAGAAACCTTAATAACATGTTTGTGTTTGAGTAGATGAAAAGAAAAAAAAGATTGAAGTGCGTACTGCATTAAAACAAATCTTAGACCAATACAATACTCATGTTGAAACATCAACCGCAAGGTAAACATTTTGTCCTCCTATCAAAGCTCATAGAACCAATGTTTGTGTGAAAGCAGAATAAACTACAGAAATAAATTGTTTGTGCGCCAACAGAAACTATACAAAACCAGAACAAAATCGTGCCCACATGGATTCTGTTTCAAAATAAAGACATGAATTTTAATTTAAAACGAAATAAAAAAAGTAAGCATGTTGAGTAGAAGTTGCTTATATATTATATTGTCAGAAAAAGTGAAGCATATACATTGATACAATAGAAAATATTAAGTAGCAATTGAGACTTAAATATATCAAACTCAAATTAAGGTTTCTTTGTCAAGCTCTGACTTCCTCTAATCCGAATATTACTCCAGCGTGTTTTTTGACTTCATCGTTGATAAAATATGTGTTCACCATCTTATGAAAAGTCTGCAACGTCAACAAACTATCGGATCCAGCTTGATGGGACTTACCAATGGCCCGATCCACATGAAGAATACCCGCAACTTGCTCGAGGCCACCATAAAGTGCATTGGAGTAGCGGATCATATATTTTATATCATACACATTCCTTCCGAATAATCTTCTCAAAACATGCAAAAACTCTTGTAAGCTATAAGGAAGATAATGCCGCGTTAATATTTTCACGAGATATCCAAAATCATACGCACTGTGGAAAGTCACCCATGTCACTGAGTTGTTGAAAAGCAGTCCTGACCACCGCATCAGCATAGCAAAATGAATCGAGTCCACACCTTCAACAGTGTTACGAGAGAAGTCAATACCCTGGCGGTGTAGCATCTCAATGGAATCTTTGTTGTGGAGGTCCCTCTTGATGTTAAAGTCGCGGAAATTAAATTCCCAGATGTAGCGATTGTTCTCATCATGAGGGAGGTTACCGATTGCATCCGATAAAGTGAGACCGATCTGAATGATATTGAGGGCATCAACATTGACCTTCAAGTAACTGTATTGCTCATTGGGTTGGAGGCGACAGCGGATTACAGGTGAATAAACAATACCCGGAAATTCAGTGTCCATTGAGATGAAATTATATTTACCAATCAACTGACGAATGAGATGGAATTCGTAAAACAAATTGTATCCCCACACTTTACGGATCATGATTGGTTTTGAACTAGGCTCTTCCTTCATCATTATCATTGGTCTTTCAGCTACAAGTTGAAATTCTGAGCAAGAAACGATGAGTAAAAATGTTAATCACCAACAAAAAAAGGTTTCTTGTAGCAATATTTAAACATTATACAATTAGTAGCATGTGTAAAAGGGGTTTGAATTTAGAACGCACAGGCATAACTTTATTAACAACTATCTATTCTCTAAGTCTAACACACAAACAGTTCCACAGTAAAAAGGAATGAGGAATAAAATATACTATGAAAATTATCATCAAACGTAAAGAAAGAAAAAAGTCTGAATTCCCTAAGTAAAAATACATAGAAACAAAGAGATACTATCACATGAAACTTAAAATTTGTTCTTATAGCCTCTGACCTTCTTAAACTTCCTTTGATCGACAATAAGGGTTCTGTCTAGTAGTTACCTACTTAAACTTCCATTCTCTAAGTCTAACATCAAAACCCTAATGAAAATAATACAAAAACACTTTCACACTTCACAGTGAAGAAGGGAGGAGGAATAAAATATACTTTCTGAAAATCATTATCAAACGTAAAGAAAGAAAAAAAAAAAGTGTGAATTTAAGAAGTAAAAATACCTAGAAGCAAAGAGATACTATCACATGAAACTCAGAATTTGTCCTTTGATCAAGAATAAGGGTTTTGTCTAGGAGCACGATCACCAAAGAATAAGGGTTTTGTGCGAGAGTAAGAGCACGATCACCAAAGTGTGATCGATATATTAGTAATGACAGTGGTAGTAGTTACCTATTTATGTAGTGGAGGAAAGACGATGTATAATTGCTTAGAGTGGTCTCCAAGTTTGTCTTATAAACAGATTTGGTTATAATTTGATTGAAATATAACTTTTAGAGATAAAAAAGATTTGGTTATTATTTCATTGAAATATAACTTTCAGAGATAAAAAGATTTGGTTATTATTTGATTGAATTGAAATATAACTTTTAGAGGGAAGATTTTTTTCGATAGGAATTTTTTGTAAGATGATTCATTCAATATTTTGATTTCAATATTTGATTTTTGTTCCTTCAAGATCGACTCACCAGCCTTTTTTTTTTTTTTTAGTTCAATAGTCTGGTGGCTAAATCATACACTTTAACGTATGGAGAAGTGGGGAATCCAGGTTCAAACTGCGGCCCCTGCAAACATTATCCCTGGTAGCTACCAACTGAGCTACACTTACGTGATTAACCTATTTTTTATTTAAGTAGTGAATAAAATTTTTAAAATAAACGATATTCATTCATTCAAATTGAATTGATAGTGTAAATTAATGCAATACAAAATCAAAATAACTAAAAAAAAATGATAAATCTTAGAACTAAGTCACATCACCCCTAAAACGAGATAGTATCTTAATAGCAAAAACGACAGAGCATCTATGTCTAAAAATATGACTTTATTCAAATCTCTTGAATGTCATTGATTGAATTTGAATTTCGAAGCTAATTCTCAACCTAAATCAAATAAATATCGCATTAAAACGGAAAATAAAAAACATACCGCACAAAAATGAGAAATCAAAACAACATAGTTGTGCAAAGACAACGAAATCGAAATCACAAAAACAAACGAAAGAAGACTGAAAAATGTGTAAATCACTTAATTAACTAAAAAAATAATGAAAAACAATTTGGATGGGTGATTTGGATCGCAATTAACTCTAAATCAATTTGGATGTGTTGTTGATACATTTTAAATTAATTTTGTAATTTTTTTTAATGCATGTGTGCTACGGATACATTAAGAGTTTTTTCAAATAAATAAATTGTATATGTTTCAGAAATATCTCAACAAAATTTACATAAATGGTCTTATTTTATGATAAAAAGGCTCCAATTAGTTTCTTTTTTTAGGAAAAGAAACTTCAAATAATTACTATGTAATCTTTTAGCACTGTACTATTCGATTAATTTTTCTTTTTGTGAAAAAAGAGGGGGTTTCAGTTTTATGATAAAAAGGCTCCAATTAGTTTCTTTTTTATAGGAAAAGAAACTTCAAATAATTACTATGTAATCTTTAAGCACCGTACTATTCGATTAGTTATTCTTTTCTTTTTGAGAAAAAATAGGGTTTCAGTTAGTTGCTATATTATCTGTTAGCAGCATAGTTTTTGTCAATCACTTATTCACGTATTTTGAACACAAACGAAAATCCAAACTTTCTTTTGTTCTAACCTTTTTCTTTCTTCAGGTTTGGCAAACACCAATTCTATCATTTCTTTTGCATATACTTTGATTTTTAATATATATATATATATATATATATATATATATATATATATATATTCAACCACTTTCTAATGCTACTTTTTAATATAACATGTTTTCCTTTTTTGTTTTTTTATTTTTTATTTTTGAAAACAACTTTTCAAACAACATCTTAACAAAATTTAATTACATTTACACACATTTATAATACCTTCATTCAATTTTGATTCCTAAATAACCAAATCATAAATTTCAACATTTTTATTTATTTTTAATTTTCAGAAAATATGGCTACAAAATCTAAGTTCATTCATAGCATAACCATCAATAATAAATACAAGCATGCAGATTCAAGATTAAGATCATCAGTAGAATGTGGAGAATGCCTAATTTCAAAGATTGAGACCAGATTGATTTAATCAATATAAATGGTATTGTGAAAGTCACGTACTCTGAATCACAACGGTCCTATTGTGGATTTCCATCAAGGAATTGTTTCGGTGGGGATAGAGAGAAAAATGATTGATATCACTGTTGGAGATGTGAGGATGATTACGCGTCATTTGTCTTTAGGTACTTACGACTTCCTTTATTCTTTTTGTTTTTTTTGGAAAATCGGACTTCTTTCATTTTATGCTTATATATATATATATATATATATATGTATATATTAATTATAGAGTCACCAATGCTTACATTCATGTTGATGTTGGTGTGATTTAAATAGGTACAACCTTCGAATTAAGGTGGCTGATCACACTAGTTCAGCTATTTTTGTTATATTTGACGGTGAAAGTGCAAATTTTTTAAGAAAAGTGATGTTGACCTTCAAGAGTCTTATGTTGCAAGGGTAAAATATTAAATTTACACTTTTAGTTTATTTTATTTTAAATTTCATTTATTCATTGTTAATGTTATTGTGAATTCATTACTAAAGTTTACCCCATGACAATCATGGTGAAATTGATGAGTTATATCTTCGACTCTTTTAGAGAATGCAAATTTTTGTTCACGGTTTGGGTGAAAAAATATTTCTTCAACAATTTGGAGCAAAAAAGTTTCACAACATCAAGATTGTGTTTTGATGATTCATTAATAAGCAACGCTATTGAGATTTACAAATTGGAACAGGTAGATTAAAGTGGTTGTTTTTTTTGTACAATAATTAATTAAATTTTTAATATCAATTATGTTTTATGATTTTTTTTGTTAAGGTAGGGTGATTTTGAACAAAAATTAATTATGATGTTTTTCATTATTTTAGGGGGCCATTGCAAACTGAATGTTCCAAATTGTCAGCTAACAATGACCACTTGACTAATACAACGAAGGTCGGTTATCTTGAAATCATTTTTGCATTGTCTTTTTTACGAAATCACTTTTTAATTTTTTTTTCCTTCTATACGACTAACTATAACAGGCTACTACATCCCATGTTTAAAGTGAGATAAATTCTTCAAATTTATATATTTATATGTGTATAAAACTTTGCTTATAATAATTAAACCGGACAACGTCGGGTATCTAAACTAGTTTGATTGAAATTATAACTTTTAGAAATAAAAAGATTTGGTTATTATTTGATTGAATTGAAATATAACTTTTAGATGGAAGATTTGGTTATTATTTGATTGAAATATAACTTTTAGAGGGAAGATTTTTTTCGATAGGAATTTTTTGTAAGATGATTCATTCAATATTTGATTTTTGTTCCTTCAAAAAAAATTATTTTTGTTTTTAAACCGTACATTGTGGGGTCCAAGATTGACTCACCGTTTTAGCCTATTTTTTATTTAACTAGTGATTAATTTTTTTAAAGGATGATGAATATTATCATGTTTCAAAAAATATTTGACAAATAAATAAACGATATTCATTCATTTAAATTGATTTGATAGTGTAAATCAATGCAATACAAAATCAAAATAACTAAAAAAATGATAAATTTCATAACTAAGTCACATCATACCTAAAACGACAGAGTATCTTAATAGCAAAAACGACAGGGCATCTATGTCTAAAAATATGACTTTATTCAAATCTCTTGAATATTCATGTATTTGGAATCTGCAACGTTGATCATGTCAAAGTCATTGATTGAATTTGAATTTTGAAGCTAATTTTCAACTTAAATCAAATAAATATCGCACTAAAACGGAAAATAAAAAAATACCGCACAAAAATGAGAAATCAAAATAACATAGTTGTGCAAAGACAACGAAATGACAAAAACAAACGAAAGAAGATTGGAAAAATGTGTAAATCACTTAATTTACTAAAAAAAGAATGAAAAACAATTTGGATGGGTGATTTGGATCAAAATTAACTCTAAATCACCTTTCTTCGTAGACAGGAAGAAAAAAGGTGTCAACGGGTAGGGTTTGAGAAGGCCTATTTTTAATTTGGACGACTATGGATTGAGAGGATAGGGTTTCCACATATGATTTTTAATTTTTTTCATCGAGATTTTGATTTTTCGTTTTAGCCCTCCAGTTCCTAGGGAAAGTCACCCTGGTAAAATGGAGTTCGAGAGGTAAGTAAAGTTTGACAAAAAATTATACTACTAAGTAATTGGACTTAGATTCTCGTGAACAATTCATTTTTGGTAAAAACTCATTAACCACTTGATCTGAATTGATTAATTTAAGATATTTGATTTTCTAATTACACGATATTACTATTTTTTTTAAGAAGGCAAAATGAAATGTATTACGACCAATTGAGAATCCTATCAAGCACATGCGTACAAGAATATAATTCAATAAGTTACAAATGTCATAGGCTACCAATACATTTGGATTGGTTTGGTGGTTGGTTGAGACTTTGAAATGTACTCCTCTTAAGGTCATATGTTCGATTCTCTCTCGTACGTCAATTTTGGTATGATTGTATAACTTCCTAAAAAAAAATTCGACTATATTTGGTAAAAATAGTGGATGATCGTTAAGTTATGGTTTATAGAGTATATAATATTTCAAACTATAATATGTCTTTGTACTCATTAGTCTTGATTTATTTTTAAAATTTTTGAAAATTAGTACCTATATTTTTTTCTAGAAATTGCAGATAGGTCCCTATAAATTATCATATTATTGTAAAAACAATTTATAAATTAAGTGACACATACATCTGATTTATGAAGGTTTTAGGTTAAGATTAGATGTTCAATTCACATGTGTGGATATTCTTGATTTAATGTAATAATCCTTCGAGCACCCTCCATGACCTAAAACAGTCCTTATAAATTTTCGAAGATTTACAATTTGATACGTAATTAAATTTGTAAGAACTATTTTAATTACTCTATCCACACAACAACAAAAATAGAAATGAAGATTGAATTATTTGAATTATCTAAAATCTTAATCACTCTAGAATCCTAATAATGCAACAGAAATAGGAAACGATTCGAGTGCATACATACATCAGGAGCAACTTTTAGCTAACACAAGTTTTGCAACAATTTAATTTACTGGTAACCAATGATGGATTTGAAAAGGCATCATCATAAATCTTACTCTTAAATATTGATGAGCGTTACCTCTACCAAGGTTCCTGAAAAGTCATGCATCAATATAAATAATCCTCTTTGTTGTCACATTTCTCATAATAAACACCGCTGAAATGGGACGTCCTCCTCTACACAGCAACTTCATCCCCACCATGGCCAACCGTATTACTAACTTAGGCTTCCCACCAAACATCTTCAATTCCGAAACCTACGTTGTCTTCGGCTACACGGACAAGAATATTGCCTCCTTGCTACGACTTCTTTCACCATGCATCGATAATTGCAAGCTCGAGAGGGTCTTATTGCTTGGTATCAAGTTGAATTTCTTCAACTCCATCCGTAACTGCCAGCCAAATGAGTTCTACAAATTTCTCAAGCATCTAAGAACCTCCGACGGACAGGTTGAGCTTCAAAAATTGTCGATTCAGGAGAAGCTTGAGAAGCGCGCTGCGGCTGCTGGTCTCACTGTCCATGAAATGGCGTGCATTGCATTGGCTCAGATTCCGATGTCTGATCTTTGGACCCGGAAGAATGAGATACGTAAGAAATTATATGAATCCATCATCGCGGATCATGAGAATCAGTCGAAGAATTCTCAACAGGCTATTGTCACTATTGATTGTGCAGAAGGAGGCAGTCCAAAGGAGAACGTTTCTGGCGAAGAAGAATCGGGCAATGCCGGTCTCTAATGTTGCATTTCTAAATGTTACCAATTAATTATGGATCAATGGGAAAATACATCATATACATAACAGAGATATTGAAAGAAATTAACGTTGTTTTAATTGATAAGAGATGTGAATTCAATTGCAATTTTTTTTTGTTTTTTGAGTTTATTGTGCTAACATCTATAACTAAAACTAATTCTCTACCACCTTACTCTCTCAAAACCTCCGTTCCATTCTTCCATATCGATTTAGATAGGTCAATTGATTTTATTCTTTTTATTTTTGTGTGCAACTCCATTTTTTTTCATGCATTCCATATCCTACTTTTTTTTTATTCATGTGGAACAAGTAGGAAAAGGTTTCTATATTGTTGGAAATGGATTCTCTCCTGCCTTTAGTATTCAGCCATCCCTCGTGTGTTTCATCCGAGTGCTGAGAGCTCATAACAAATAAAGAAATAAATAACATCAGTTTTAGAAAGAAAGAAAAACATAGATGAGTGACAGAGATGATGGCAAGACAGACAGCAGCAGAGAAAATGCCGAAGAGGATTTAGATCCCTATATTGTTCAACCAAAAATTAGTCAAACGAGTTTTAAAGTCAATCAACTACGAAAGCTATACTTCCTATGTCTCGAATTAGATGTTACATTTGAATTTAGCAGACTTTAAATATTACTCAATCCATATTTTATTATAGATCAATTTACAAAAAAAAATATTTGATTTTATTATACAAGTCATTACAATACTAATGCATCATATATTGCATGCCTTCCAAACCGAATATATTTCATAAATATTTTCTTCAGTCATTACTATAAGGAAAAAAAACACTAATTTTATTTCATGGTGATTAAGAGAGGGGTGAGGGAGCGGAAAATTATGGCTCCACCAAAAGCTGAAGTTGTTGGCATTCAAACACACTTCTTACTTGAACAGTTGATTTTCATCTAACCAGAGTCAAAGAACTTGTATTTTTCGAAGATTGATTTGTCTATTATTTCTATTGGTTGTTCTAGATATGGCCACTGATATTGGTTGAACGAGACTCGATAGGTAGACACTTGCATCTTTCGTTGCTTGCAATGCCAGAAATGTATCTCAGTACCAAACCAAACACATGCTAAGATTTTAAGAATCGATGATATATTTTTTGTTTAGTGAAGAATCACTTATTTTGTTAATTTTCTAAATATTATTTCCAATATTAATACCATACTATACCGTGTGCAAAACTAAATGTGTGTGACTTAGCTGCACATGCGGGACCCTTCAACAACAACAAAAATAAACTGCTGGAGAGTTTACTCTCTTCAATCCCCATGTAATACATACTTCGAAGAAAATTAGTCAAATAACATATGCTTGTGTCGATAACATGTAAATCCACGAGAAAATCGAAAGACAATTTCTCGATCCACATCTTCCTTATATGCTCAAATCTGTCAAATTATCAAATATTGTATGAAAACCAATGGAAGAGAGACCCAATTGGCCAAAAGAGAAAAGAGAAGTGTGATGTAGAAAAGACAAATTCCTTTAAAATAGTCAGTAATGTAAGAAAAAAGCAAGAACACATTGCTTGATTGGTATTCAACAAAAAAGGGAAACACTAATTTTTGATGTACTAGCTTTGAGTCTTCATTATCAGTTGCCATCAGGGAAAGAAGTCATAATGGCAAGAACCATGACCTGCACAAAAGCATTTAACAATCAAAGACTCATTGGTTATAAACAACCCTCTATTTTGTTTTTCAGATTATGATAAATTAATCTCCTTACTGAGAAAGACATTAAGTATAATTCTTCATAGTTGATTGGAACATTTAACACTAAAAACCTTACGTGTTTGCCAAGTTACTTTTTCTTTTTCCCCTTTTACATTCATAAATCAAGGTAAATCAATTGTACCATTTTAATATTCATTAAACTATTCAAAATCACATGGCCAACTCTTTTCTAGATCTACTTTTTGCAATCATTGTCATGTGAACATGTACATTTCCTAGTTTAAACAACTCACATAAGTGGGGTGTGGTTATCAAAAATATGTTCAATAATACTTACTAGGATCCACTTCTGTTGTCATGGCAGCACCTCTAAAATAACAAGAACCACCATTGTTCTTGAATTTCTGAAAGTAACTGTTAAAAGCATAAGAAGCATGGTCTTTCAATGTGTTTGGAAAATAGCATGGTTGGTCTTGTTGAATTTTGCTACAATCTGCACCTCCTTTCCCACAAGCCCAATTCAAGGCATCCTGCAAATCAGAATCAGTAGTCTGCTCATCTGCTACACACCATAGCTCAAATTCGGCGTTCGCTGCATTTAACATACTCTAGAAGATGAACACTATATACATACACAACAGAGGGAGGAAAATTAAGAATCAGCTAAAAGAGTTGTAATGTTTTCATTACCAATTTTTGGATTAATCATGGCTATGAAAAGTAGAGGAAACATCAACTTCAACATGGATATTGGCATTGTAAAAATGAAGAGTTAATAGATAGCTTAGCTAAGACACCAAGAACAACATTATGCTACTTAACTATATAGTACTAATGGGAAGAGAAAAGGCCAAATAAGTTATGTGCTTGAAAAGGCTAAGAAAGAATTTTATATTCCCTTGCAAATGGATGACCATATTTCAAGATCAGATTGACAATGGGATCTACCTGTGCAATAAACTGTTGATAACTTCTAGAATATGTGCATGTGCATGTGACCCACATAAATGAGGATTTGGATTGCCAACCATCACAAATATCACGCATTCATACAATCAACACATTGTTGGTCGTCTCTTAAAAAAACACATTGGTGGTCATTGGATCAAAATCAGACAATCTAGACTTGAAAAGCTCGATATTTTGGAGTTAAATAACATCGAAATGTGTTTTCTATTTATATGAATGCAAGGATTTATTACAGTACACAATCCAAATCCACAAAATGAGCTGTAACAAGGTAATGTATATGGCTTAGTCACGTTCTTGACAATCACATATAGAAAGTAATATATTCTAAACGTTATATATGCTGTCAGATGTTATTCCAACTCAACAAGGCTTTACATTTGTTTAACCTCTTTCAATTACAAAATGATTATATATTTCACTTCCTTTTTCACACCTTTTATGTTTTTGCAACCCTTTTTCTTTATTGCCTTTTTCCATATGGAAAAAGGTTCTTAGTCCTTTGGTGGTCCTCATGTTAACATCTACCAATATCCATTGCAACTTTTTAGTGATATATTGGAGTTGTAATCTCACAATATTGATATATATATTCCATAATACTGGATTGATTATAACTATACATGTTACCTACAAACTTCTGAGGGTTCAGATGTCTTCCATTTCATTCCATCTTAGCCCCCAGAAAATGAATTAATTAATGATGACATAACTACAACATTTTCTCTTATATCCTACTTGCTCTATACGAATATACAAAGAAAAATATGTTATGTACATATAAATTTAATTATGACTCCTGTTCACCTCCTCCTCTCCTGCAATGAGTGATTCCAAGTAATATATTGCAGTTGAAATCAACTTTCTGAAAAGAGGAAGAAAAAGAAACTGTTAATAATTGAATATTAGCGAAATAATTTAAATCCAACATTGTAGAGGTGTATGAAAAAACAAGCTGCAGCTAAAATGAAACATATTTAAGCAGTGAAAAAATTTAGAAATGAAAAGCATGTATGTTCTAATCATTGAAAGTTTTCTACTACATGCACATGTAATATGAAAATCCGAGGACGATGAAATACGACACTTACTATATTTACTCAACGCTGTAGCTGAGATCCATTATGCAGAATTCTTCTTTCGAAGGCCGAGTTGCATCAGCTGTAGTAGCTAGTAATGCAGCGTGTCAATAAGCAATGCTACTTTCTTACTATGAACCAGAACTGAAAACACGTGCCACTGCCGTATAGAGTTGCTCTTCTTCAAATGGCTTCGACACAAAGTCATCCATCCCACATTTTTTGCATTCTTCATTTGATGCTTGGGTTACATCAGCTGTCATAGCTAGTATTGGTATGTGCCAATAAGAAATGTTACCAAACATCTCTGCCAATTCATCCCCACAAGCAATTTTTTCATTTACCTCGTTCTCCATATACCGGATTCGCCTAGTCACCTCAAAACTGCAACATGTAAGAAAAAAATACTTGTGAATTATACTTGCATACAAAAGTCAAAAACAAACTAAACAGATGAGGAATATGCAGATTAATTACCCGTCCATTTCTGGCATTTGGAGATCCATGAAGCAAGCATCAAAATTATGCGGTGGTTTAAGCACCTTAAGAGCAGCCTTACCACCATCCACACAGGTAACTACTGCTCCATATTTTCGCAGAACACCTTCTGCAACTTTTCTGTTCACTGCATTATCATCAACCACCAAAATTCGTTTGTGTATCAATAAATTTTCAAGTTGGGATACTTCCTTTCTGTTTATTTGTTTTCTCCCAGTTCCAAGGGATTCTCTGTAGTAGCGAATCAAAACACTTTGCCAGAGAGGCTTCATTAGTACATCATCTATGATACCAACTGACTTTAGCTCCTTCCGCTCTTTGGGGCTAAGGTGGGTGGCCAGGAGAAAAATCTTTGGAAAGTTTAGTGAGTCCCCTTTGACGGCATTTTGTCCTTGTTTCTTGATTGCGTATAAGATGCTACTTTCCTTGTCCCATGAATCCTTGTCTATAAGAATCATGGCCAATTGCGTCGGCATACTGAAAGAATAGAAACAAAAGCAATAATTAGTAAATATTATAATAACCTAATGTCCGGTACAACTGATCTGAATTTTCATCTTAGACCAACAAAAAATAACACATTACCTTGAGTTGCAAGTATCAGAAAGAGAAAAGCATGCAGATTGAAGACTGGAATTTACATCTACAGACATGCCCAACCTCTGCAGGTGATATCGTGTAACCTCAGCCCGGATTTTTCTTCTATCTATTACTAATGCTCTCAAACCTTGGAACTCAGAGGCCAAAGGGTTATTCTTCTGCCACTTCTCATCCACAGATTCTGTTTCTCCTTTTCTAAAATTTCCAGTAAATGAAAAAGTACTTCCAATTTCAGGCTCACTTACAAATCCAATTTCTCCTCCCATGAGGTCAACTAGACATTTACTAATGCTTAATCCTATTCCAGTTCCACCGTATGTTCGCGATGTGGAACTATCAGCCTGCATAAAAGGTGTAAATATGCGGCATTGAGCATCGATAGGAATTCCTATACCAGTGTCCTCGACCGTTACTAGTAGCTGGATAGTTTCTGACTCATGCGCTAAATTTAACTTTTGAAACTTTTCCCAGCTTTTCCATCTGTTTCCTACAGGAAATCCACTCAATGTATTGCATGTTCTTCCCGACATGTCCTGATTTAAGATTAAGCATTCTCTCAGCACTGCGTCCATGACGTGAAGTGGATTCTTCACTTCATTTGCCAGATGAATCGAGACAAAAACATGTCCTTTATTGTGAATGAACTGAAATGCAGCAAGTAAACTAATTAACAGAGATTATAAACCCACAGCAGCTAAAAGACATGATAGTTCGGTGTAAAATATCGCAAACCTTAAGTGAATTTCCAACAAGATTGGTAATTATTTGTCGGAAGCGTTTAGGATCGCCGATGACAACTTTAGGTACTTGGTTAGATGCATAAACAGCCAACTGTGCTCAAC
Organism: Medicago arabica; assembly: GCA_946800305.1. Classification (NCBI taxonomy): domain Eukaryota; kingdom Viridiplantae; phylum Streptophyta; class Magnoliopsida; order Fabales; family Fabaceae; genus Medicago; species Medicago arabica. Next base: position 1,247,305 of record OX326970.1, read on the forward strand.
CAAAAAGGTATAGAGAATATAAGTTTATGTAAAGGCTGAATGCCGAGATAATTGGAGGGTACAAAACAAAGTAAAGTATCTAAAGATAAGGCTTCACCTCAATTCCTTTTTCATTGGACTTTTCAGAGAAAAGTGATAGAACTTCATCTAGAATTGCATGTGGATGAAAAGCTACAGCTTCAAGTTCAAGTTTGCCTGCCTCAATCTTAGCTTGATAGAGAACCTCGCTTATAACCGCTATTAGATCATTACCACTCGTGTGAGCAGTTTGGGCAAAATCCATCTGATTGTCATCAAGGTCAGTATCCATCAACATTTGCAGCATACCTGGAAATGATTTGAAACAGTTGAGAATTTGAGATTAATCACCAAGTGTTGACCAGATGGGATTATCTATTATAAGAACAACAAATTATTCTCAATTACCTAAAACACCATTCATTGGAGTCCTGATCTCATGTGAAACTGTCGCAAGAAACTACAAAAAGAGAAACCAATCCTTTGAGGTCAAGAGAGAATTATTAATTTCAATTACATAAAAGGTTATATAAGTTGTGAGTAATAATTCTCATGTTTAACATGATCAACACATGATGTATTGAACATATGAATGTGCAACAGAAATCCTAACATTCTTGCCATCGAAAACAATTATGTTGCATTACAGAAAGCAACGATCCCCCAAATATATCTAACCTGAGATTTTGCGACATCTGCAGCTTCAGCACGAACTTTCAGCTCTCTCATTTGACAATAGTCATCCTCCACTTTAGCTATTCGATTTATTGCTGCATGAAATATATATCCCAGAAGAAAGGTAATAACAAATACCCCCGCGGATGCTTGGAATGCTGTCCAAGGAAATGGAGGCATATGCTTGAACCTGGCAAAAAAATGGAAATATACTGATGTGATATTTCAATTATTTGGGCATAAAATAGAACTTTATAGTGAAAACAAACCTGCAGTGCATCTCATGTTTTCGTAGCGGATCCCCAAAATCTAGACTGCTTATGTGTAGTAAGCCAGTATCAAGAACATCGGTACCATACATCGTAACAGGACCAGATGCATTAGTTGTGTCATACACATTGACAGCGATGGTTTGCTGGCTGGCAAGCTGGTGAAGAAGCTTGTCCACCAGCGATGGAACGTCATACGATGCACCCAGATACCTTCCAATACATGGATAACAACACACACATAACATTCAGTTTGTAATTGAGTTAAAATATATACACTGTCACTGTAAAGAGGTTTTACAAATGCATGTGATACACGGATAACAACACACACATTACATCCAATACACCAACACTGTAAAAATACCCCACAGTAGGATGAATGTAACTAATTAAGTGATGAGGCAACACATCATAGGATGAATGTGTAAAACTTATTTACGTTGATGGTGTATGTGTATTAATCTCATTAAGTTATTATTGGATAAAATTACCCCACAGTAGCTTCAACACGCTGTTCAGGTGTAGCATCTGGAGGAAGCTTAGAGTCGTAGACAGCAAATGTAAGTACAACACCGAGGTAATTGGACTTAAGTAGTTTAAAAGGAGATGTAAGAACCCCTTTTCCAGATGCCCTTGCTCGCAAAATATTCTCACGATCCTCCTATATAACAATGCAAAAAAATAAAATTTTGTTACAACCTGATATGCAAAAATCTATAGACAAAAGATCCAAGTGATTTCATCTGAATCTATCACTATGACTGTGACGACTATCAATAACATAAGGTGTGATAGCAAGCTAAGAGAGGCACACCTTCCCTGACATCATGTCGATGGATACAATATGAGAAACCGTTTCTTGAGCAAATACGACTGGTGCATATTCATCTTGAATGGGCGCTGGATCCAAGTTTTCTGGAATACAATCTTGAACTGATGCCTCGTTCTCAGTTTCCATTTTCTTAATTGTCCAACCATGCTGCTTCTCAAAATGCATCCTATCAGAATGGAGAACTTTCAAAGCATAAGCAACGCCACTAGTAAGTGGTCTCTCAAACGCTGAACTCTCTGTATATTCTCCAAATATTTTCTGCAGTCAAACAAAAGCTTCAATGTTATTTTTCCTTATACTTTATCACTTCAATTGTTTTTCTTAAAATGTGTAATATTAAAATAAAATTAAAACAATAACAATAAATAAGCCAGCCATGAATAACTCTAAATATGAAATAGGAACTAGCAGACCCGAGGCAATGCCCCAATAAGAGAAAACATTGACATTGAGTATGTTACCTGGTCAACTGCGGAAGGATTTTTACCATGGTGAAATGTAGACACAAGAATAGCGAGAGCATGGACATGGTTCATGCTCACGTTAAATTGATCTTGCAACATACGGGCTCTCTCATCACACATAGTGGCAAGCATTTCTTCTCTTCTTTGTGCAATGTCTGAACTCATGTGCCGAAATAACCATGCAGAAGCAAGAACTCCAACTGACACAAAAATAACTAGCAACTTTTTTCTCCGCCAACCAGTAGCCTTTGAATGACCGAGCATACAATGTTGAATCCGCTTTTGTGGAGCAGTTGGATGCTCCTTAACGACCTTCTGCTTTTGATTCTTCCTTAGTAAACAGAAGCCAGACAACTTGTGGGACAGTATAATGCCAATAAGGACCAAACAACATCCTTTAATTAAACTAGATAAATTCACATTATCCACAATTGCACACACCCTCATCACCTGTGATTGCAGAACCAAAATAAACAAGTGAATTAATTATATTGTGATGTATATGTTTCAAATAAGCATGTATCTTCACACTTACTGCACAATGTTTGCAGCAACTCTTAACAAAAATTCACTACTTTAAATAATCATGTTATTAGACTGTAGGTAAAATGAAATTCTAGAATAAAGTGCCATTGGCACTACATTGTGTTTTAAACATCAAAATATGAATTAATTATAGCACTAGCAAAGCTGAAATGAATGTTATGATTTTGGTTTAACAATTCAAAGGAACCTTCAAACTTCTAGCAAGGGTATAAAAAATGGTATCGTCGAAAATCCATATGATGCATTACTACTTGTTTTGTTTCTCGCTGAGCTTCAACAAACACAAAGTGTCTTAGGTATACTCTAAAACTGGATAAAAGCTATGTCTTGTAGAGTTTATCGACCGCACATTCAACTCCATACCAAAGTGGAAGCAAACATGCACCGAACATTCTTAAAAAAAAAGAGGCGTAAGATGTCTAAAGGTCAATCACTATGCTTTTATATCTTATTCAACAACCATACCATATCATGCTCCCTTCAACATGTTGAACAATGAAAAATGCAGATTGTAAATTAGGATGATTCATAGGTACCAACTAATTCCAAGCAGAATCAACAATTTAATTAAACTATTGAACTTTTAGGCCTAACAGATACACAGTAAAGACTCTATCTCTACCTTTCCACGGAGCAAAACGTTAATCAAATCGGACAAAAGTGCAGAGTCCAATGTTACATATGTTTTCCAAGAGAATGATAATCCAAGCCTTGTGTGAACAAAATCATCAACATTTGGGCATTGTTCTACAGATTCTGCAACATATCTATGCTCCTTTTGTAACTCCAAATTCTTTGGACACATTAACTGTGGAGTGTTGACTATGCCCCTACTTAACAACATTTGAAGTCTCCTTTCATCAATACAATTGGACAAAATCTGCATTTTTATAGACTAGTAAGACATCATCATATTCATAACTGCAACAACCACTTTTTTCCTGTCAAAAATTTAGCTTTCCCACTTTTAGCAAGTAATTAAATTCAATTGTTGCCCAACATAAATACGTTGTAAAAAAACATCATAACAACATAATTAATACCCTCTCATTTGACTTCAGCTCAAAGTTATAATCCATTAACAAGTTTTGTATTTAATTAAAAATAATGGTCAACAGAAAAAACAATTATTTTACAAAAAAAAGTCAAACTAACCAATACAATTGAAAAATAGTACCAAAAACAAAGTGCATCTTATATTACCTGATCTGATCCTGAGAACAAGGAAGCCAAAACATGAAGCTGTTTCCTACTGACATTGTAACGTTGTAGCAAGGTTTGTGTACTCTTTTCACAAGCTGTTTCTTTAATAAAATGCTTAAAGTTGAAGATACTAAACATAAACCAAACACTCCCTATAACAACAACAGCAACAAAAACCCAAAACAGTAACAGAAACAGTTTCCTCCGACATGTTGTACTAGAATTAGACGCATGCAAAGACTTATTTCCTTTCCAAGACTTGATTTTTGGTGATGAACATCTTCCACTTGAACAAGAAACTCTTCCATTAACAATCACAGACATCCTTGAAAAAATTACCAACTTTTCTTCACTGAAAATTCAACTTAAAAACCACTTCTTTAACAGAATATTAAAAAAACTGAACCACCAAACACCACAGCATGAATCTTCAAAAGACTTAAAACCAAAATTTGAAGCAAACCCAGAATTTCTCTCACCAAACCCACTTCAAAAAACTCATAAAGTTTGATGCTTTATGAACAGAACATCAAAAAAACCAAAAGGGTAAAATTTTGATGAAACCCAATGCATATCTTAACAAACTAGTTAAAACGAAGGACAATATTGTCTTTGAAAGTGGTCCTGAAAGTTAGTTTTTTTTGTTGTTGATTTGAAACAAGAACAAGAGTTGGAAGTGTAACACATGAAGCAATAATCAGTTGAACAAGGGGAATAGTACTTTTGTTGTCTTTTAGGGGAAAATCTCAGTGAAATGTGTGGTGTGAAAGAAAGAGATAGGAAGAAATTTTTGTAGTTTTTCTATAACAGGTTCTTTCTGCCTCACTCAACTCTGAACAACCAAAAATAAGCATCAAGAGTGGAATAATGTGCCCATCACCTTCAAATTTTGCTGAGATAATCATAATTTCTTTTTCTCAAATTATAAATCTTCTTTTTTATATTTCTATTTCTTAATAAATTTTAAATAAGAATTTTGTAAAAAAAAGAAGAAAAAAATAAGAATTATTCATTACTGCATAGATCAATCTCCACTGAAGAATTTGTATACATAAGATGTATTTTTATTCATCAATTGAGTTTTTATATATACAAAAGTTGAAAATCAAACTTTTAACTAAGTCTTATTCTACTTGGTCAATTATATGTTGATTAAAACCTGAAGTTTTATCTGGTAGAAAAGACTTTGGTATCTAGGAGTGTGACTCATGTTCGAATAGCTTAAGTATCAACGATTTTTATGTTGGGTTAGTCCATATAGAACAATTGAACTTGTGCAAGTCGATTGATTTTTAAGATTAATCGATCAATAGACAAATATCAAATTAAAAAAAAAATGGTTAATAAATTCAATTTGTGATAATGTTCATGAACAAATATTATTTAAAGAAATAGTTTATTAGTTATAACTGGAAGTACATGGTTTGGTTAATTTTAAATAGTATGAAGAGAGAAAAAATTGTACAATAAATGAATCTTTATTCTCTCTAGGGTGGTGATGTGAAGCATTAGTTGAGAATGGAACATCATTATCTCATCATCTTGTGGTGGGGGGAAGCTCAACCAAAAGCAAACAAAATTCTATTATTTAAAAACTGGGCCAAATGATGGGATTTTTTATGTCAACAATTATTACTAGTACTATTTAATTTTGTTATATTCACATGTTAGTATTTTATATGATAATAAATAAGTGTTATATTACTTTTGTAAAGAGTTGAAAAAGACATCACCCTTGTTGTTGAGTGTTTAAAGATGGGGTACAGGTACTCCAACTGTGTGCTGTGAGCTGCACAATACGGATTAGTGACAGAAAAGATAAAGAAAGTCAGAGAAATAAGAAATGCTTCTGTTGAAACGTTGAGACTTGAAAATGTCATGGTAAGAGAAACTAGAGAAAGAATAAAGGGTAAAATTGGTAATGCACTTATATTTCTGTTTTATTTTACCATCTTACATTGAAGTAGAGCACCATCTGAAATACATTTAAAATAATAAATGTTGGTTTGATTAGAAGGGAGATAAAAAATAATCTATAAATAAAAATCATATATATGGTGTTGGACAATTTTTTCAAGGGATATAACGTCTTTTTACATATTAAAATATCTCGTTTGTTTGAAGTATTTATCAATTATACTGAGGCGCAACGATTTTTAAGTGAATCATGGGCTAACAAGGCTCAAAATGTTGAGGTTGAACAATTTTAGTTGGTGGTTTCAATAAAGAAAAAGAAAAAACAAAAACAAAAACCTGAGTCTAGCAAAGGATTAAAGATAGATTCTCGTTTGCCTCGTTAGTCTGTTGTGTGTTGTTGTACTTTTTGTTTGTAAGCTGTTCGTTCAATTTTGATCTTATCGTTGCTTGCGTTTGTTTTTCCGAAGGGTTTTGGCTTTAGTTCCACCCTCTTTCTTTGTATTTGATTTTCCTTTATTAATCTAAGATTTGCGTGTTACAACAGGCAATCCCTCTGCTCCCCATCTTTTTCTTAAAAAAAATATGACACTCCTAATCTCCGTAACATGGTTGATTGTCTATCTTTTAGTGAATGATATTTTAGTCATGTTTGGTTATAACAACTTGATTTAGAGCTTATAACATAAAAGCATATGGTATTAACGCTTGTGGTATTTACAGCTTATAGTTATTTCTATTTTTAGTGTTAACCTCTGATTTTTAGAATAAGAAAACCTAGATAATTTGGAGTTCAGATGTGAAGTAAGTATAGTTAGCCAAAAATTGTTTTATTCAATAATTAGACTCGAATTCTTTCGATTAATTCTTCTTTTGATGGAACTTATTGACAATTTAAATTTAATTACTTGATTGGCTAACTATTTTGCTACATAAGATAAACATATTACTTTCTTATAAACTATAAATGATTTTCATAAATCTATTATAGAGAACTTGTGAAAATAAGTTGAAAACAATTTATGAATATGTCATAAGTTGTTTTCATAACCTTTTTTCAAATAGTCCCGTAAATATTTATGTTAAAAATAATTTTAAATAAATCAATTCAATTTTACTATTATTCTCTTATAATCATATGCCTTTTCTTTAATTCAAGGCTTCGACCAAAGAATATTAGCAGGTGTTTGATTGAGTTGTGAGTACGGGTGGAAAAATACTAGGTTAGGTCGGGTTTTGCAAGTATAGCCTACTTCAAAAAAAAAAATTAGGCTTGTGTATGGCTTATTATTTGCTTTACATTTGTATTTAAGGTTTAGATATGACATTTTTAAAGGTATGATAAAAGTTTAAAGCTATTTAAAGGTCTATTTTACACTAAAGTCTAGGCACACCTATAAATACACTACTAAATATGCCAAATTTTATAGAGGCCTAAAACACACGAATAAATATGCTATTAAATAATGAAATCTTATGATTGTCTAATCACATCAACATACATGTTACTAAATAACCAAATCATTTGAAGGCTCGAATTTATAAAGAAACTTCAACAATATTAATAATAGAAGATATATTATATACAAAACGCTTAATAGATCGGCCCAACGAGCTTAATCGGCTTTTTGTAAGCCTTAGCATGATCTATATAATTAAATAAACTTTAAAAAAAAACTTGAGTCTAGCATTCTTATTAAACAAGCTGAACCGAGCTAAGTTTTAAATAACATAAACAATAGACTCATTTAAGTAATGTGAACATAGGAGACTCATTTAAGCACTCAATTCGAGGTGCTCTGTTGTGGATGGTTTAATGGAGTCAAGGTTCTATTTATTTTTAAATGAAATTACACTCCATTTAAACATTATTCACACCAATCTTTTCTTTGTTTCTATCTTTTTCTCAAATAAAGCTATCTATTTTTAGAATTTTTTTTTAAATAAAGATAATCTCAACCCAAATATTGGAGGCATTAAAATAAAAATATCAATATATGTCCATGTGGACGGGTCACAGGGTGATAGTGACTATGTTAAAGTAAGCAACATTTTTCTTAAAGCAAAAAATGGATGCATAGGGGTCTCCTGCTGCAAAACCCAAATTATATATATTAAAAAAAAGAAAAAAAAGTACAAAAAGAGGGGGACATAAACCAAAACCCTCAAGGAAGAAGGGAAGAAAAACAACAAAGAAAAATCAAATCTTCAGTTGTAAACCTTTGGGAGCACCTACCCTAAGCTTAGTAGCATAACTCCCTTTTTTAGCTTCAGCCTGGAGCTTATGCTTGTACTTATTTTTCTCGGAACCACTAGTTGAAATTGTTGGTTGTCAATTGTATTTGCTTCATTCACTTTATCATTCTGATTCATGCTAGCCCATGATTCCCTCAGAAACTCCATATCTCGCTGAACCACATCAGAAATAGTGGGATCTACAATAGCAAGTTGCTGATCAAAGTTTGCTAAAATAGATGAATCCGTTATTACTTCATCATGATGCTCGTCATGAAAGAAGGTGTCTACCGATTATGAATCCTCATCACAATTTATATCATTCTTTTCTTGATCAGAGGTGGATTTTGCATTACAATCATCCATATTTTGTAGTTTGCTAAACTACCCATGTTCCTTGATTCTATTATCTTTGTTACCTTTAACCGTATTGCTTTGGATAGTTTTTATTCTAGGCTCTTGACCTAGATCCTTCTTGGCAGGCTGATCCTTAGGAGGATCCACTCTAGTACCATGTTCCTTTGATTTTAGCTTATTACAACTTGTTATACCATGTCCAATAGATTGACAATTTATTCAAAAAATCGGCATTTTTTCATAAATGACAGGGACATAAAATGCAAAACCTTCCCTTTCAACAAGAATGAATTCATGCATTCTATTAGAAAGGTCCAAATCAATCAACACTCTAGCATAATGCCCAAACAACCTGATTTTTGTAGCATCATCTAGTGTAATTGGTGTTCCTATACCATTTGCAATTTCAAAGAGGGTTTGATGACTCCAATATTCTTGGGGAAGGTCAATAAGTCGAATCCACACTTGAGCATGAGTCTGCTTTTGTGTGCTGGCCCTCAAATCAGGTGACCATTGCAAGAGGCGCATGATACCAGGTTTAACTTGACAAGTACCCATTTTCCACACTTTTTGAAGATCATCATGGTTAGAAAAGTTGAATTCAAAAAATCCCTTACCTAAAGGCGCTAGAAAAATTCCAAAGGTTTGAGAGTTTTACCTGAAGTTCACGCGCAGAAAGCAGCTTTTCCCCCTTCGATAGGATCATTCTACTGTGCAAGCTATTCTTTGTGCAACTATGGAGTCTCTTGAGATACAACTCTTGTGATTTTGATTGAGACATGATTCACTTTGATACAGGGCAAGGGCAACTGACTCTAATGCACCGCGTATTGAGAGGACAATGCTTGAGCGAAAGTTCAGTGTTGTATTGGTAACGGGACTGCCATAAACTAAAGATCACCTAAAAAAGTTAAGATAATTAAATAATTATTTTAAAATATTATTATGATATAAGTGAAATGGTTAAAATACAACTTCTTTCTTTGCACTCTCATATAAATATTTGCACTATTTATAAAAAGAAAAAGTACATAAATGGTCTTTTTATCTGAATAAACTTAATTAGTTAGTTTTTTTAACAAGAGCGCTATATTTTTTATGAATACAATATCTTTATGTTAATCATTTAATTTTTTTGAAGGACTATAGTAATTATTTAATAAATATACAAGGGGTGTAGTGGGGGGTTCAAAGGAAATGAATGTCGGCTATATAACACACACCAATATATCAAAAAATATATCATAAAGTCCCTTCAAAAACCAGTATATAATAAAGAAATTGTGAGAATATTCAACAAGCAATGGTACTAAACAAAGTGCCAATCTAATTCAAAACTACAACCAAAATCATAATTGGTTTGACCATCATTACATGGATAATATGAAATTTATTTAAATTAAATTGAACAACTTTTTAATATTACATACATGTTTAATAAGATAAATTGAAACAAGTGGGGATCAGCCACTTTTTTCAAATAATAAGATCAACCACATGTTAATCATCACTTTAAGTCTTGCTTTAACATAGTGTCTATGGATATTATTAATTCGTAAATTAAATTGATGGTTTTTAAATAGTTTTTGTATATTAATTTGATTATGTCTTATAAATACAACTCAAATGATGGCAATATAAACATTTCGTTTGCATGAGTTTGTGTTTGAACTTGTAGTTCTCCGCTTCTCAACATATAATGTATGCACGTTTTGCCGTTCATTTTTTAAAATAATGACAATAATTTGATTGTTTTTTTTTACTCTTTTCTTCTTGTTATTGTTAATGTACCTTTGATTTTTAAATAGTTGTATAAACTTTTTAAATTTTTACATCAATAAATGTTGTATTGATATAAAAGCCACTCATTAAAAAATAGAATAATACATGAATAGTTTTCTCCTTTGATATGAATCTCTCATATACAACTCCTTTATGTTATTATTATAATAAAATGATTCTTTTCTTATGTTCATAGAATAATCGTCATCGGAAGGACTCTTCTTGGTGGTTATTTTTCAAGGCTCGTTGGTGTAATTAATTAGTACTACCCAGTGCTTGTTAAAAAATAAATAAAACTAGTACTGGCTAATAGGTTTCAAATGTCTTTCAAGGAATTTGGATAATTTGTAGTAACCGTGTCATGTAGTACTATATCTTAACCGTCTATGTAAATTAACAGTCGAGATCGATTGACTACACAAAACTGATTGTATAATCTGAATTGTTCAATTTCAATTAACGATGAGATTGTTTAGCAAAATGTGTGGTGCACAATCTTCTTCGTATGATCCAAAAATGAAAACAATATTACAAGTAATAAATGTAAAAGTCATATTATCTATCCATCTTTCTTTTTTTGATGAATGGCCATATTATCCATCCATGCATCTCAAGGGTTAAAAAGAAAGTGACTTGCGAAGTTGCAACCAGAGAGAAAAGAGTTACAATGATCAAAGATTCTGAGCAACTCTTACTAGGTTAAAACTTGTAGGGCCATGCTTCATTGTAATCCACTTTGACATAATGGCGTGGGAAGTTTGATACTTTTTTCCTTTCTACCTTTTCTTTTCACTTCTTGCTATGGAAATTGGAAACTACCACTCTCTTTATATTTGTTTATGAATGAATATCAGTAATTCATCTTTTGGAGCTAACTACTATGTTCATGTGGGAAGTGCAATGCATTACTGCATGGGACACATCGAGTAACAAATGTGTATAATCAATAATTACAAAATCCAGCTGGACATTGACCCACCTATGTCTATTATTCTCCCTAGGAAGATTTCTCTTCAAGAATATGCATTCTATTCCTAATTATTCCAGCTACAATATCTCTCACCTTTTCTTAATAATTTGGGAATGTGTAAAGATGGTTTGCAATTTTTGTTGTGTTTGACAGAATAAGACGAAAGAAGTAGATGAACAAGAAATAATGGAAGATGATGACATAAGAACAAAGGGAGATTAGGTATCTTTTTCATTTAGGAAGATGATTATGATGGCTTGATTTATTTAGTATAATTTTTTATATGAATTAAATACTAATTAATAGTTAAATGTAGAAAAATATTTAATTGCCACATAGTGCCATGTCAAATAAAAGTGGACAAAATCATTGAGAAATAATATGATTTTTTTTTTATCAATATGAACCCTAAAATTAAGATAAGAGACCAAAGCGACATTTAAATCTACAAGTGAACAATATCAAATATATGATAAGTCTGAAACGATTATTAACCATGGTTCATTAACGAACGATGTTTTAACTTCAATTCAACAACGAACCATAATTTATTGTCATTTGAAATATTTTGGACGGTTCAAGATGCTTATGAGCAAATGGTACATGGATTGGAATTTCCTGTTGTTGCAGCAGGACACTGTAACATATCAGGACCATCCGATTTAGATCAACGGTTGAGATCATATAACTATATAAATTGTTGTTTAATCTAAATCGTCTGTTCTAATATCAACTGCTAGGACTTATTATTGCGTGAAACTGTTTGCATTTTTACAAATCCCAATCCATGATACATTACATGGCTAGCTAAAGAGCAACTTCCACAAAATTTAGAATCCTGCTCTCCCCTGCAAAATACACTCTCGTCCTGCAAGCAGGACGATTTTACCCATGCGCATGTTAACTAACGCACGTGTAAAACTGTGGGTTAGTTAACATGCGCTGCGTGACTTAAGTCACGAATGTGTTAACGCTGCGTGACTTAAACCAGACACTGCGCAAGTTAACTTGCGCACAGATTTAACACATGTGTGAGTTAACTTGCGCAGTGTCTGTGCAGCAAATATAATGTGCGCAAGTTAAGTCACGCTGCGTGACTTAACTTGCGCACTTATTTATGCAAAACAACTATGAGGATCTCTTTTTTCAAAACAACTTATTCGAAACAGTTTACTTATACAAAACAGAAATCCTAATAAGTTGTTTTGCATAAAAAAGATGTTCCGAACAAGTTGTTTTGAAAAGTGAGATCTTGATAAGCTGTTTTGCATAAATAAGCTAATTTGAATAAGTTATTTTGAAAAAAGAGATTCAAATAAGTTGTTTTGCATAAATAAGTTGTTTTGAAAAAAGAGATTCTAATAAGCTGTTTTGCATAAATAAGCTAATTTGAATAAGTTATTTTGAAAAAAGAGATCCAAATAAGTTGTTTTGCATAAATAAGCTGTTTTGAATAAGTTGTTTTGAAAAAAGAGATTCTAATAAGCTGTTTTGAATAAGTTGTTTTTTAAAAAGAGATCCTAATAAGTTGTTTTGCATAAATAAGTTGTTTTGAATAAGTTATTTTGTAAAAAGAGATCCTAATTAGCTATATTGCATAAAAAAGTTGTTCTGAATAAGTTGTTTTGAAAAAAGATATCTTGATAAGTTGTTTTGCATAAATAAGCTGTTTTGAATATGTTGTTTTGAAAAAAGAGATCCAAATAAGTTGTTTTGCATTAATAAGCTGTTTTGAATAAGTTGTTTTCAAAAAAGAGATTATAATAAGTTGTTTTGCATAAATAAGCTAATTTGAATAAGTTATTTTGAAAAAAGATATCCTAATAAGCTGTTTTGCATAGATAAGCTGTTTTGAATAAGTTATTTTGAAAAAAGAGATTCTAATAAGCTGTTTTGCATAACTAACGCACGTGTAAAACTGCGCATTAGTTAACATGCGCTGCGTGACTTAAGTCACGCATGTGTTGACGCTGCGTGACTTAAGCCAGACACTGCGAAAGTTAACTTGCGCACATATTTAACACATGCGCGAGTTAACTTGCGCAGTGTCTGTGCAGCAAATATAACGTGCGCAAGTTAAGTCACGCTGCGTGACTTAACTTGTGCATAGACATTTTAGTCATTTTAACTAGGCGGAAGTGTATTTTGCTGAGTGAAGAGTTGCATTCCAAAATTTATACACAGTGCCCATATGTCATTTAGCCTAGATCTGACATAGAAAATGCAAGCTATATCTATTGTAAGAAGATGTTTTTCCTAATAACCGTTGGCTAAATTCATATTTTTGTCTTTATCATGTTTTTTCCCAACACAGTGAGTCTAACCCTAACGACCCCCTTCCCTTCTACTTCAAATTAAGAAGCTATAGGGCTGTGTACTACACTACCTAGCCTATTACAAGTCAGAAATAATAATTAATAAGTATTTATTTGACATAATAATAATTCTTGGAGTTAAATAATTCAATAGTGTGTAACCAAAAAGTAATAATTCAATAGTATGATTATTTATTTAAATTGGATTAAAAATATATTGCATGATTAATTATTTACTCTATTTACTATTATAACTATATTACCGTCTTTTTTTTTTGAAAAATAAAAACCCTACAAGAAAGTATTTTTTAAGAAATAAACTTTTTACATAATCCACCGTAAATAAAATTGACAACTGTAATTTGTACGTACTGCTTGTTTTGAAGCTGACAACTTATAATATAGAGACAAAAATGATAAAAGACAAAGTACATAATAAATTAGATCACCTATCTATTGTACTGACACTACCTTGTCTTGACCAAGCTTGATAGCAACCCTTGCTTGCTCTACTAATTTTTATCTATGCAAATGTTTGTGACAATTATTTACATTATTCGTGTAATGTTCACCAAACTTTAAAACATAATATATGTGCGTCATTTGTTATAATAATGGTATAGTGGATAGGACTTGGTGATGTAACGTGGCTTTATAAATTGAGAATGCAATATTATTATCACCAAGGTTGTATTTAATACTTCTTAATAGTTTTTTGGAAAAAGCTAATGAGTGTCCTTAAAGCATTGATTAAAGTGTTAAAAATTAATAATATTACATTAAAAAGTGGTGTAGTTATTGCTAAGAAAAAAGTTAAAATTTATATTTTTAAGATAAAGTTTCTATCAATGAATTCCTTAGTTATTAATCTTAGAACACTCGTTAGCAAGCCCTAGTTTTTTCTAGCCCGTTTCTTTTAATAAAGTCAAATTCAAGTTTTTGTTTTGTTTTACTTGATTATATATATAAGACTAATAGGAGTTAGCATTTGGTGATTATTTGGGCAAGGGGGTGCCCCCCACTTTTGATAGAGAGTGGAGACATGACTAGCTACCACTTGAGTCAAGTGCAGTTTGAAGTATTCAACGGATGAATCAATTTTAGAGCATTTCTTCAATTGATGCTTCAAAGGACGAAAGTGTTTGTGAAAAAGTTTTAAGTGATATATAAGAGAATAAAGTGAGTAATTAATGAAAAATATGATTGAATTAGATGAAACATGCATTATAATCTTGCCCCAAAAGAGGATACATTACAAGAGTTTCTTGTTTCTTTTGTTAAGCCTTTCTATTTTGAGTGGGTGCATGCATGGGTGGAATACCTTACGTTATGGTGTTAAAGAAAAAAAGTGAAGGGGGAGGGTTTGTTACTACTTTGGACAGAAAGCTTATAATTTTTCGACACATGACTACATTAAGAATTAATTTCCATGAATTGATCTGATAGTATAACTCTTTTTATATGTACTTCAAATAATATTTCAACACATAGATAATTCTAGATATATTTTGGAACCCATAACATATAATTGAATGTTGGGTTAAATATGTTTATGGTCTATATAAATATACCAACTTTTCGTTTTAATCCATCTAAAATTTTCCTTCGACTTTTAGTCCCTAAAAAATTCTTCATCTTCACTTTTGGTCCCTCTTTTAAAGTAAACTCATATGTAGAATTCATATTTTTGAATAAAATTTTGCATAAAAATTCATAATATTATAAGAATCTCTCCCAAAAAAAAGTAGAATTTTTTAATTGAATATGAATTTAATATGAATTTTTATATTTTTGACGGTTAAAAACTCATAATTAATTTATGTTTTCTTAAAAAATTCCAATTTTTTCGGGGAATTTTTTTTACAATATTATATACATTTCTGCACAATTTCATTAAAAAAATACAAAAATTAACTTCAAAATAGGGACCAAAAGTAGTGATTGAAAATTTTATAGGGACTAAAAGTTGAAGGAAAATTTTAGAGGGACTAAAACGAAAAGTTGGTATATTTATAAGAACCAAAAAGTTATTTAACCCTTGAATGTATGTGTAATTTTTTTTTTACAATGACAATATATATTAATATAATCAAATAATAACTAGTTATGTCATTGTGATTTACTTTCATTTTCGTCTCATACTCTAGTTTACACACAAATGCAAATGTGAACACTTAAAAACACGTGTTAAATAACTAAATACTATAATTTTTTTCATCGAAAGTGGTGTATTTAGTTATTTAAAAGTTTTTATTCAAAAAAAATATTTAAAAGTTTAAAACTGTTCTTTTTAAATTAAACTTCTATTTTTTTATTCTTAACAAGTGTTTTAATAACACAAATTAGAAAGTTTCTGAATTTAATTAGAAGATATTAACTTGCGTTGCGGATTATTACATACATGCTGAAAATAGCTTAAACACTTTAGAATCAATTTCTGTTTCTGGCTTTAATGTTAAAAATTTAAAGTGGTTGCCTCAATAAAAAATAAAAAATAAATAATAGGTAGCTGCATTTATTTATGTTTTAGTAGGAGTACTCTTAGAAATAGTGGTTGGGCCTAACACAACCTCACAAAACCGGCTTGTGAGGTGAGAATTGCCCCGCTTATAAACACATTGTCAGACCATCACCTATCCGATGTGAGACTCTTAACACACCCTCTCACGATCAGCACCATTGGGCTTGGTTCGTGGACATAAATGGTGGGTGGCCCGATAGCGGAAACCTGATAGCAGGTGACCCAATGAATTTTGGAGAGGCTCTGATATCATCTTAAAAATGGTGGTTGAACCTAACACAACCCCACAAAACCTGCTTGTGAGGTGAGGATTATCCCCACTTATAAACACATTGTTAGGTCATCACATATTTGATGTGAGACTCTTAACATGTACTATATTTTTGTCAAGTAGGGGTTACCCTTTTATTGTAAGATAGCTATCTATTATGTTTCCCCTATCAAGGTAAATGTGGTTATTATAGTAGTAGTAGTTAAGTTTTAAACAAAAAAATTAAACAATAATTTTAATATTCCTCATAGTTTTTGTATTATTAGTGTAGGGGATCCATGTAATACATAAATTTAAGGGATTGCTCGTTATGCAGTTGTGAAAAAATGTTATCCCAAATGAAGGGTGGAAATAAGTCATTCCCCCTTCATACAGTTGCACCACAAACGGACAATCCCTTAAATTTGAAGCTATCAAAAGGCAACATATGAGATTTCATTAGGTGGAGGCCTCCACCAGTTAATTAGGTGAAGTTAAATTCGGATGGTTCGTGCAAGGGTGGAAATATAGTTGGTAGTGGTGGTATTATTAGAGGGAGTGATGGAGAATGGATCGGTGGTTTTGTTAAAATCATTGGAGACTGTAGAGCGTTTGTTGTTGAGATTTGGGGAAGACTATAAAGGAAGGTATGACAAATAGTTGTTTGGGTAGAGTGTTGGTTATTAAAATTCGACGTTTATTGGAGATTGATTGGAATGGTGAAGTTTTTCATTCATATGAAAAGTCTAATCGATGTGCAAATGCTTAGCAAATATTGTGTACTCTTTGGATTATAATTCAAAGATATATGAGACATGTTCGACTCAGATTAGACATTTATTTTAATTAATAATTATGAAGGTTTTTCTTTGAAGTTTTTCCTTGTTTTCACGCTTAGGCCCTCATTTTTATATAGAAAAAAATGGCTTGAACTAATTTGGTTTTTCTTTGGAGTTTTTCCTTGTTTTCATGCTTAGGCCCTCATTTTTATATAAAAAAAGATGGCTTGAACTAATTTTCTTGTCAAAGGAAAGTTTAAAACTCTCTAGTGTTTGTATTGCTAATAATAATTGCTAATTCAATTTCTTAAAATACGGCATTTTACTAGAAGCTAGATTTCGGTATAGTATTTTGATAGACTTGAGAATATAAATGGATAAGCAATCATCTTTTATGAATTACTTTCAAAAAGATGTTTGTTTAAGAAATTAATAAGTTCTTTAATTTTATGAATTATGCATAACAACATGCCCAATTCATACTTTTCCCATTTTTGGATCGAACAAGTGCACTCCAACAAGGGAAATGGCATAAAATTTTATCATTTATGATTCCTTTCTCTCAACATGATTTTTATTCTTATTCCTCTACTTTCCGTAAGTGGAACTTTTAGGTTGTTGAAGTGATAATGACCTCAGATGAAAAATATAAAGTGGTAATAAGATTGAGACATTCAAAATATAAGTGATGAAAATGCTTGAATGTTGTTGATTGTTGTTTGTCCAAGTCTCTAAATTCAGAAATTATATTGACTATGATTAATTTGAATTCATTTAATAAAACAACTATTTTCTGCAATTAATCTTTCCTACTTTTTTTTGTTGTTGTTTATCTTTCCTACTTGACTAACTAATATTGGCATTATTGATTAATTTTTTCACATTTTCCCTAGAAGCACTTTCTGAGCTTACTAGGCTAACTAGTAACTACTACATTCCCTTCACACACAAAAAGCCTGTCACCTACCTTCAAATGAAAAAAAGTGTGACAACATAGGCAATGAATTAATAACATTGCCATAAATACAATGTAAAAGTGAAATTACATTTCAATCATTACTACACAAACACTAGAGATTCAAGCAAACTCAAGCTTTTCATAATGGCTCTCTGGTTTTTACTCATCCTTACACTCTTGGCAATTGGTGAATCTCAATCCACAACAGCTGTTTTTAACCAAACCGATCTGCAAACGGCCATGTCCGACATGCGAAGTCGGTCTTATTATGGATTTGTCATCCTCCTCAAAATCCTCAACAGCTTACCCAACCAGCTGCAAAACAATGATCTCACATTCCTAATGCCAAATGATGAAGATTTATCTCACTTTTCAATAGCGCCAGAGGATCTACATGATTTCCTACTTAGTCATTCTATTCCAACACCATTATTGCTCAATCATCTATTACATTTTCCAAATGGTTCTATAGTCCCCTCCGGCCTTCCAAGCAAGGTGATCAGCATCACCAACAATGCCAGAGCAGGTTTGTTTGTCAACAATGCAAGGATTGTCACACCAAATGTGTGTCAAAACTCTCTAATAAGGTGCCATGGAATCAGTGCTGCTTTGACATTTGAAAATAGTCTTCCTTTTCAACGTGTTCCAGAACCTAAGGATTCATCAAAGAACACTAATGACACAAACCCAAACCCATCTATGAGAAAAATGAGCATCCCACCTTTCAAGTAACACATGAAAAATAGTTGTTATTTATATGTAATGTAATGTCATGGGGTTTTATGAAATAACAAACAACACTTTTACTTCCTCCCCACATAAGATTCATTTAGCATCTAGACTAATGTTTTGAGATTGAATCAGTGAAACATCCAGGTCATGATTCAATAAGTTCAATCATAGTTAAACCAAATAACAAATAAATAAACAAGTATTAAAAAGTAACAAGTAAAATAATGTGAAAAGTAAAATCCAGTTGAACTAATCGTGGTTCAACCCCAATTCAATTTGGTTCAACCATACTACGATAGAACCAAGATAAAATCAATTGATAAACTGAATGGTTCAATGTGGTTTAAAACATTGCTCTTCTAGACCTAGTCATGGTTCAATTCACGAAGGACATATAAAATAAGACTATCTCCTCGCAACACAAATATACCGAGCAACTAATTGGATTCCATAAATCAATCAACAATCAATAATTCGTCACGGAATCATATCCATGCATACACTGCATAGAATAAACCTAGTTTTCAAGTTAAAATTAATTATAAGCACTTGATAGTACCAGCATATCCATACAAACACTGCATAGAACAAACCTAGTTTCGAAGTTCAAATTATAAACACTTATTAGTACCTTTTCCATTCACAAAAGCTTATAGTGCCCCAAATGTAATGGAATTGAACCAACTCTTTGTCAATTGTATAACGGAATGAAAAAGCTATAATAATATGTAAGAAATTACAACCAACAATGAACCAATACTCATCACGGGTTTGTCCGGAAAGGGTGGCAGTCATTAGATTGACTGTCTGCTTTGGGAGGGCCGTTGTAAAGGAGATCATGGATTTTGGAATACATCAGCATTGAAGAGGGGTCACCACTGCTCTGCGATAAGCGAGAACTCTCCTGCAATTTGATTTTCTCATACAGATATTGCTTCTCAGCCTCAGCCTCACTTAACTTCTGTTTCAAATAGTTGCTGGTATATTCTTCTTCCGATTTATCAGACTTCGCAAGAGCAATCCTCTGGAGCCTCTCAGCCTCTCGTTTGGCCTCATTAGCCTTCAATTGGAACATATCAGCCTCGGCATTTTTAAGCCTCACAATTCTCTCTAGTTCTTCAATCTGTGACTTCTTTTTTTGCCTCTCCATCTTGAGTTCTTCTGCTTCTCTGGCCTTGTCTGCTAGTTCACGATCACAAGCCTCAACAGCTAAGCGAGCCTTCTTGAACATTCTCATCTTCTCATCAGCTACAAATTCCATCTTTCGTATAGCCTCCTGCACCACTTCAGCAATTCTATTGCATGCCTCCTGTGGAGCAATCAACCTTCCACTTTCTACATTTTCCAGGCTCTTTGGAGAGTCTAGGTCAAGCTCTTCATGTAGGAAAAGCATTTGTTAGAACGAGGATAAATAAATAAAGGTGACAGCAGCATATCTGGTTGCAACTGTAGCATAAACTTTTATTTATTATAGATGCTTTTCTAACCATTCGTATGTGTTTAAAATTGGGTTTTAAAGAAGAGAAAACAGGCAGTTTGCATCTATCATCTTCTTATGTGCTCCTAATTTAGTTTTTTTTAATGAATTACCATTTGTTCAGACATAACCAAATGTGATATAGAAAGTGAGTGAGAAAAAGAAGAAAAATGCAAACCACAATTATGTCAACGCAAATATTTGAAGACTACAATTTGCAAGTAAATTATAAATTTTATACCTTGAAAAACAGTCAATATTGCCCTGCATGCTGCTTTAGATTCCATTTTTCTACTTTTCAGTTTTTCCTTGAGATCGTCACACTTCCAAAAGAGGTTCATCCCACGATGGTCTTTACTACCATGAAAGATCCTACTAACAAAATCAAGCTCCCTCATCAAGGCATCCCCATCCCATGATGGTGCACAATGCTGGAAGACATCTTTAACCCAGCCTAACAGTTCTGAAGTCCTACTGCATGCTTGACACCTGAAAACCATTTCACTTGGCCCTGATCCACTCTTTACAGGAGGACCCATGCAAATAAGTTGCTCCCGAATGGCACAATCTGTGTGAGTCCAATGAGAACACAAATCACATCCAATCCAACGGCAGGTATTTACTTCAAAGTCAAACTTGCTGCAGATAGTACACATGCAAAGATTGCAGAAGCCACTGTTGTTGGTGCATGTTTCACAAGAACAATCATCAGCTGGAAGCTGGTTTTGGCAAGCTATATTTCTGCATCTCTTGTACAGAAATATCTCAATCAGCGATGGCTGCGACAGACTAATGTTAGGATGTAAAAATCCCTGAATTCCAGTATTAATGGCAACAAGGATTTCAAGCTGCACTCGATGAGCTCGAATCAATGTCTTGGCTGTCAAATCAGATCTACTCTGAACAAGCTTCTGCAATATGAAAAACTCATCTCTATGCTGCATGCCATTCCCTCCCTCAAGGATAGCTCGAAGTCCAGTTTTCAGCTCCTCTAAAAAATCAATAGGTAGACGGAGCATTTTTTCATATATTACATCCACTCTTTCCCGAGCAATGTCCTGAAGACTAATTCTGTCCGCACTAGAAACACGACGAATAACTGACTGATCAGGACAGTCAATATCAGCTTTTCCATTCTCCATCTTCTTCGCAGCAATAGCATCAGCAGTAGGCCAGGTTTCTCTAGAACTAGCACTTTCAGTAGGTGATTCACGGAGGTTATCAGAGTTTGACCTAGGATCCTCAGGAGACAAACGAGGATCCGAAGAAACAAGAGACAAAGATGTTTGCAGTCCTCCAACCCGGGATTGCTGTCGCGGAGGGAGCATTTTTCTGCAACCACGATTGTTTTATGTTAGAGCCTGGTGGTGACATGTCCATGAAAATATTTATAGTCAACAACTAGCACAGTTAATCATCAAGCAAATTATAGGCTGTTTGGATTGGCTTATTTGAGGTTGTCTACTGACATAAGCACTTGAAGACTATTTGGAAGAACTTATGAAAATAGCTTATGACATGTTCATAAGTTGTTTTCAGCTTATTTTCATCAGCTCTCCAAGATAGTTTATGAAAACACCTTATAGCTTAAACAAAAAGTAATTTAACTTTATTTTATCTTTTGTTATAAAAATATCTTATACATAAGCGCTTATGCTATATACTACAAATTAAGGGTCTGTTTTAACTCATTTGAGCTTATCTATTTGAATAAGTTTTGTAAGACAATCTAGGAGAGCTTACGAAAAGAGTTTGACATTTTTCATAAGCTTTTTTTAGTTTATTTTCGTAAGTTCTCTAAGATTAGCCTACGATAAAAGCCCATAACATACACAAACAATTTAACCTTACTTTAATTTTTACTATAGAAATAACTTATGTAAGCTTATATATAAGCGCTTATCATGATAAGCACTTGTGCTATAAGCTGCTTATCCAAACAAGGTCTGAGTTGTTTATCCAAACAGGACCTACATACCACAACACATAATTGATTCATCACACACTCTTCGTTGTATTATACTATGATAAGCTAAAATCTAAGAAGCTACAAAATAGGCAATGAAATAAACTTGAGAAAATTGATAATCTACCAAAGAGTTACAACAATTCATGCTCTAAAAAGGTATATCAACAAGATCCACACATAATTCACAACCAAATCAATCAATTAAACACTAGTGAATTTAACTATTGATGCTAGTCTACCACATCATCATTATCATAGAAAAGCTGATATCAAAGAATCAAGTGAAAAAGGTGAAATTTGAATGACCCACCACACAAAATCGACCATAAAATTCGAAACTTGAAAAAAGCATAAATTTTTGACTGAAATTGACTATTATTCAAATATTCACAAAACTAGATCGAAATTCACGGAATCACAAAAACAGCAACTACGACAATAACAAGAAGAAAAATTGAAGATGAAAAAAATAGGATTGAAAATGAGAAGAAGCTTCACCGATGGGATTGGAGGAGAATCTCGTTGTTTCTGCACAGATCAAAATGGAATCGAGGTGAGAGAAAGGGGATTTAGGTCAAAATGAGAAAGAATAGCGAGGTTTTTGTATGAACGGGTTGACGGTTCGAACCGGTGAAAAGACTGAACCGGAGAAAAAGACGGGAAATGACATAATTGGAACGGTCAATATGTGGAAATTTTGAAATAACGTATGGGAATGAATGAGGAGAAAAATGTCTTTTTGATGACCGGTTGACCTGGCTTGTGTCACGCGTAGTTTCTTTGACTTGGTTTGGTTGTATGTATACTCGTGTTGTTAACGGGAGATAAAAATGAAGAAATTTTCTCATTTTTTATTTATTTGTGTTGAGGTTGAGATAATTTTTTTCATTGTTTACTTTTCGATTTTTAAGAAAATTCTAATAATCCATTGTTCGGTTATGAGATAAAGATATTCTGACAAAAAATTATTACACTTAAGATTTTACGAGCTTTTAGGAAGAAAAAAAAAGGATTTGAAATTTTGTGGTAGGTTAAAAGTTAAACAAAAAATTATTAATAGAAACTAAAAATTAAGAATTATATCGCTTTCTAAGTTGGCTTTGGTTTTATCCTACCACTAAAACAGTTGAAAAAGTTATTTTCTCTACAGTAAATTTTGTGAAAAATCAAATTTTCAATTTCAATCATATGAAGATCTATCGTTGAATGATCGATTTTTTTTGTTGTAACTTTCACCCCTTGGGAATGATACATGTATTATCCTTTTGGGTTATTTGTTTTCCCGCTTTCGCTATATCACGTTTTATGTTCTCAATCTTTTTAAGCAACGTAGATGGTCACCATTTATACTCCATTTACTAATTGTTAGAAATGTCACATTTGATTAGTTAAAAATTCAAACAATTGATGCATTGGTTGAGATTGAGTTATAAATTAGGCTATCTATAGATTAGATTGAGATATAGTAATTGTATAAATTTTGTTTGATTTTTTTTTTTAAAGAAGCTAAATAATTTTGTTTGAAATCTTAACTTAGGCGTGAAGTCTCTGTTTTTTAAGCAAACAATTTTATAAATCCAAACAAATTTCCTTTAATGTAATATATTTGAATTAGGGTTGGCTTCAGAAAGATTCTCTCAACTCATTCTCTCTCTCAACTCATTCCTCTGTCCTTGAAGTCAAGATGGAGAAATTCGTGGCCGCTACTGATGAAAAAGTCAACAATCATATACATGATGATATTGCCTTCGCTATTCTATCAAAATTGCCTCTTAAATATTTGGCATGAATTGGTTTCATGACCATGTTTCGAAGGAATTTCTTAAGTAAGAATTGTTCTTATTACAATGATACATCTCTCTTCCTACGTTATGATCGGTCATTGTTTGTCAATGGTAGGTACAAAGCTAGTAAATCATCTGGCATGTTTTCTCTTTATGGAGAGGGATTTGAGAATAGGGTTAAATTAGATTGGCAAAATCTATTTAGCGAGGATCGAATTTATTTTAAAATTTGTGGTTATACTAGTGTCAATGGCATTATCTGTATTGATTATAACTCTAAAGGGAGAGTTGTATTATGGAATCCAACTACCAAGGAAATCAAAGTAATTCCTTCAAGTCCTTTTGCTTCTCAACCTTCCTTGACTCATCTTAAACTTCATGGGTTTGGTTATGACCATATTGAAAATAACTATAAGCCGATTCGACATGCAGTAATTTCTTCTACAACCTATAACACGTGGGAGATATACTGTCTAAAAAGCAACTCTTGGAGAAAGCATGATGTAGATATGCCTACATGTTCTCGAGATAATATGGACGGTCATGTGTACATGGATGAAGTGTGTCATTGTTGAGTAAAAGTAAAACACATGGTTATCGATATGACACATACAATGAAAAATATCTCGTGTCATTTAACTTGACAGCTGAGATGTTTGTTACAACATCTATACTGACAAACATGAATGATATTGGTTATAGATACTTATACTTAGCTGTGTTAAATGGATCAATTGCGTTGGTTTCAAAATTTGCAAATGCAACTACTTTTCACATATCAATTTTAGGTGAAGTCAGGATGTAGGAATCATGGACAAAACTCTTCAATATTGAGTTACATGAGATCGACCGGCCTATTGGAGTGGGTAAAAATGGTGATATATTCTTTATAGAAAAGGATGACAAACTAATTTGCTTTAATTTAAGTACACAAAGGATCCAACAACTTGGTGTTAAAGGAGGTTATTATTCTCATATAATAACTTACAAGGAAAGCCTTGTGGCGATTGAAAGAAAAAGTAACTTTATCATTTACTTCTTCTTATTTTTACATTAGAGGTACATGTATGATTATTTTGATTTCATTACGAAAACCGAAGAATTTACCAAGACAATTTTGTTTGCTTTTACCGCATTTGCACGTCTCATTTACATTATTTTGTTATTAATTAATATATTTCAACATTTTAAAGTTTGAAAATGATAGCCTGTTGTAGAAACACCTTTTGTTGGTATGTGTGTATGTCCACATCATCATACATGACATTCCAAAAATCCACGTAATATATCCACATGGAAGAAATTAGAAGAGCATTGAGAAGAACCTATAATGAATTACATAGCAGAAGAAAAACAACCTATAGAATGGGACTGATTTTTGCTTCTTCTTTGACGTATAGATTGCCATAAGTATCCTCTTACAAATGACCAATCAATATGTTTTAATGCATATAACAAGTGTCTATTGTTAAATAGTGGACATAATTTTACTATAGTGCAATTTCCTACTGTATTGGAAAATTTGATTAAACTAGTGTTCCGTGATATGTTTTCTTTAGCGCAAATTTGATTAAACCGTGGTTGCGTAGTAGAATTCACGACTAGAAATTTTCTTAGGAAAATGCTGTTATGCACGACAATATCTATCGTGTAAAACACGGAAGTCATTTTGAGTTTTAATTTACATGAAACCCTGAACATACACTCCCTGTTTGTAAAATTATTGGTATAAAGTGTTTGCAGTTGATATCACCTATTATACATGAATTATTATTTTTTAAGATCTACCACATATAAGAATAAGCCGTATTCTTTTTTCTTCTTTTGATAAAATAAGCAATATTATTTTAATATGATTGTGGGGATATATAACTGATGGGTTGAGATCCTCTCCATTTATAAAAATAAATGGAGACTGTAGAGAGATAGACACAAAAAATTGATGGTGGATTATATTATTAAATAGTTTCCATCATCATTAATTATTTTCAAGATTTTTTATGTCTTTATATCTTCAAATGGAAGAAATTGAGAATAGTTTAAATTGATAGCTTATGTGGATGGAATCTATTCAATAATAGCATTGTCCATTTATTGAAGCAGCCCTTAAAC
The DNA here is from genome assembly GCA_946800305.1 of Medicago arabica. Classification (NCBI taxonomy): domain Eukaryota; kingdom Viridiplantae; phylum Streptophyta; class Magnoliopsida; order Fabales; family Fabaceae; genus Medicago; species Medicago arabica. Next base: position 1,273,470 of record OX326970.1, read on the forward strand.
TATTTAAAGATCAGTGTTTGATATGATGAGTTTTTTTTTTTGTGGTTGTGGTTTTTTTTTGTGATGATATGATGAGTTAGATGATCTCAAGAATTTTATATACGATGGAGATTTTTTTTAAGGGTATACAACAAAGATATCAATGACCAAATAAGTGAAACGTTGTGAATATGTTATGTTTACATTTAGTCTTATATACATGCTACTGCTAGTTGTAAGGTGATTGATACTTGTAAGTCCTGTTTCATTTTGTTCTTTCGTAAAAGATGTGTCTTTCATTATGATATTCCGTTATCCCACTTCATATTCAACTATATTTGTTAACGTTAATCCTGTTAACAAATACTGGCTTTATGAGGTTTTGTTCGTTAATGGACTTGTGTGATTTTTATATTTGAGCATGGCTGAGAATTAATGGTTTTATTTGTATGAATCCAATTAGTTTATCTGAATTGTTCTTTGTCTGATTAGTAATAGGAGAAAGATCATAAGGAAGTGTAATAGCATAATGTTAACACAAGTATATTATAATGAGAAAATTTTTAAGATACATTTATGATATGTATGAGTTAAATAAGTGTAATGGAGATGTTGTCGCTAAGAAAAGCCTAAGTAGACATGAATATGTTTTACGGCACTTGATAACATATTTGAGAGACACCATAAAATATTACATGGTATATTGTGGATTACGGATTGTGTTAGAATAATACAATGATAGAATAAGTATTATGGATTAGCAATTGTGTTAGAATAATATGATGATATTTGATGAATTTTTTAAATATGAAAAATCAATATTTGCGTGGATTTATGGTCCCCAATTATGGAAGCATTGTCTCATGGAAATTATCTAAGTAGAGCTGAATTAAAAATCACTTGTTTTACTTATCAAGGGGGTGTTGTGAGTTAAAAATTGTTCAAGTAGACATATATATACGATAAATTCACACTTGAATTTAATTCCTCCTTTGTGAAGATGTTGTCGCTTAGATTTTATCAAAGTAGATTTAATGGAGTATATCATAGAAGTTGGTTTGACAATGTATGAGACATTGTTTAGAGGGAATAAATCATTGTATTAAAATTGATACTACTCCATGTTACATTAAATGTATCGTAAAACTCATCTTCCTTCTTAATCATTGTCCCCTTTCATCTTCCTCTTCTCATTAAGCCATTAACAATAAGTACAAACTTCATTCCTCTTTAATTTAACATTGTCTCCGGTGTCTTTCATGTATTGTTCAAGATATTTCTTGATGAAATCATTAGTTACTTTAACTATATCTTTCACTACCCAATGGCTAAAGAAATCATTGGCATCCTTCGTCAAAGCTTCTAAAACCTATTCTTCATCTTTTTAATAAATGCTTTCTCCCTCCCTTTGTAAAGTCATGATTCCCGACTTTGTATTCTTTTGTTGTAACAACGAAACTTTGTCAAAATTATAGTAAGAACAAGATTCATTCTCCACTCTCACTTATACTTCACTTTCTTCATCTTCATTCTCTAACCTAAAACCTAACCTCCATCTCATGTATACAATTTAATTCACACACATTCTCCCTATTTACTTTCCATCTTTTCATATAGACAAATTTGTATTTTTTAAATATAGTTCGTCATTTCTCTTCGTGGTCTGCTATTTAATATGTGCTCGCATAAATAAAAAAAAAACCTCTCCTAACATATAGAGGAGACCAAATTTCATAGGTTTCCTCAGGCTATGTGTTGGCATTTCTCTCTATCTTAGGCTTCCTTTAGTTATATTATCTTAAGATAATATAACATGGTGGAGAGGTATCCTGATGCAGAGGCAAATGTCGTCACTCAAGATAGCATAAGGAACCTAGGGCAATTGCTCTCTTCGATTTGTAAAGAGATGCTTTTTTTTATACGAGCATATATTAAGAAACTTATCATGAAGAGAAAGGATGAAGCATCTATGAAAGACACGATTATATCTTTGGGAGAGATATGGAATACTAATAAAAAAAATTCTAGTAGTATCATCGTACCTATTAGAAGAGGCTTAACTTCTTCATTAATTCGGCATTAACCATTGTTGGAGCTAGAAAAGATACAAAAAAATAATGTTAAATTGTGAAGCAAAAACGCAGGATATAAAGGTATTATAAACCTTCATCAGATGGCCTGGAAACAATTGAGGGGAGAAATAATACAATATGTGTCAATGTTTTTTTAATGAGTAAATAGTCACATTGGTCCCTGACTCTGCACTTCGTTGTCATAAAGTTCTCTAACTCGTAATTAAATACAAAGTAGTCCCTGAATATGCACTTCCGTTAGTTTAGTCCCTGACGTTAAAAACTTCTGTTAACCGATGAGGTGGCGTGCATGAGGTGTCACGGAGGACTAAAGTGAAAGTAAAAAATTGTCCGAATTTAATCCTCAAATCAAATCTCAAATCCCTAAATCCCGAATTTAATCCTTAAATCTCTAAATCTCATATCAACATGGAGAATTCAAAGTGAAACTAACTTTCTTATTGAAAAAACATGTGATGAGAATCAAAGGGTGTAGTTTTAAGTTGTTAAGTAGCAATGAACCAAATTGTGCTATAGCCTCAGCTTCTACTTCATCTTTACTAAGCCTAAAGAAAAATTGCAACGAGAACACATTTTTTCAGCTGGGATATTTTCACTCAAGCCTATAAAAAAACCAAAATTTTGTGACAGAAAACATAGTATTCAAAACCATGAGATTTGAGGATTAAATTTGTGATTTAGGGATTTAGAGATTTGAGATTCAATTTGGAGATATTGATTTTTTGTTCAAGGACTAAAGTGACTATTTTCTACTTTCACTTTGGTCCTTGTGACACCTCATGCATGCCACCTCATCAGTTAACAGAGGTTTTTAACGTCGGAGACTAAACTGATAACGGAACTGCACTTTCAAGAACTACTTTGTATTTAATTCTGAGTCAAGTACCTTTATGACAGCGAAGTGCAGAGTCAGGGAACAAAATAACTGTTTACTCTTTTTTAATTTAAATTTATGCTATATGTATTAAAAACTATAACCATTACCCTATTGTAATATTCTTGATTTCCTTATCTAAAAATGGGTATACTTTTTTAATTTTCCTTGCGTGTCTAGTAATCAATTCAAAATTATCTTCATGTAAAATAAACATTCCATTATCAATTAAAATCAAACTCAGAACCAATTGAATAAGTGTTGCAGGTCAATGCTAATGATGATTGGACTTGGATTTTCGATTCAGCAACAAGTTATACAGTTAGTGGGGCGTACCACTCGCTTATGTGTGGGGCGGCTCATATGCCTATTGCACCTGCGGTTCCTTCATCTCATATATGGAGGAAAGATGTTCCTCTTAAGGTCTTGGTTTTTGCCTGACATCTTTTTCGAGATAGATTGCCTATGATGGTAAATTTATTTCGGAGAAGTATTATTTATGAAGAGGCTCAGATGTGTGTCGTTGGTTGTGGGATGACTGAGTCGGCAGATCATATGTTCTTGCCCTGTGCAGTTTTTGACATTTTGTTCGTCAATGGCCGGGTGCTCACTCAACAGATCCGTCAAACATTTTGGATCATTATTTCCAATTTGATACTTTATCTGGATATGTAAAATTTAGGTGCTCCTTCATGCATTTAATTTGGTTTGCAAGCAATTGGGTAATATGAAAGGAAAGAAATGCTAGAATTTTATGTGCAAAAGAAGCTACTCCTTTACAACTTCTAGAAAAAATAAAGCTTCTTTCCTTATGGTGGTTTAAAGCTCATTAAGTTGTTTTTTATTATAGTTTCCATGATTGGTGCCAAAATCTCTTGTTATGTTTGGATAATGGTTGATCGTTTTTGTCTGTTGAACATTATTGTATTTATTGTCTATTTCCTCTAGCACACCTTCAGCAATTAAACTAACTTATTAAAAATGTGAAACCTTTAATGTCAAGAATAAAAGTTTAATGATCTTGTAGCTCAATGACATGTGCTCAAAACATGTGGTCTAATAGAGAATCAAAATTCGTAATTAAACAAAATTAAGTCTACAAGTTTTGAGCACGTGCCATTCATGTAAGAATTTTGATTCTCCATTAAACCACATATTTTCATCTAGGAAAGTAGGAAACCAAATAGTGTGATATATTTATGTTTTGTATTTTATCAAAATAATAAAAAAAAATTAAAATAATTAGCATAAGTGAATCCATCAATATGTAGTGTATGATATTGTGTCATAGTCACATGAATCGTGTTATTGCTTTAGATCGACTTAATTAGATTTTATTATTTCTTAATAAAAAAGAATTGAAAGGATATTTCTTAATAAATTGTTGGTTTGTTATGAGCGACATGTTTGTCGATTCACTTATCTCAGTTCATTTTTCCTATTTAGAGTTTTTTATTTTATTTTGTTTTTAGGATAGAAGTAGGAAAGATGATTCTCCTAAATAAATCACAACTAATAAAAATAATAATTGTTATGCTTGAATTTAACAATACAAAAGAAAACTCGAGACAGGAAACTACTAAAATACCCTTTTCTTCTCTTTGGGCTCTAGCGACGCGAATCAATCTTCTTTTTTCTGTATCCTTGGCACGGTTGAACAACTATAAACCTTAGTAATCACATATATGAAGATGTTGCTTTGGTTATTTTGTCTAAACTTCCTCTCAAATCTTTGTTTCGATTTTGTTGTGTGCGTAAATCATGGTCTCTTTTGTTTAAAAATTCTTATTTTATGAACATGTTTCGTAAGAATTTCTTATCCAAGAATCCTCGTTGCAATGATACATCTCACTTCCTACAACTTCGTGAACCCCAGAGATTCAGTCACATATCCCGTCCTGTGTTGTATTCTCTTTTTGGTGAGAGGTTTCAAAATATGGTCAAATTAGATTGGCCAAATCCATTTCAAAAGGATGAATTTCATTTCCTTGTTCAGGGGTGTGTTAATGGCATTCTTTGTATTGTAGACGATGGTGGCATTCTTTGTATTGAAGAACTACAAAGAATTGCATTGTGGAATACGACTACCGGGGAATTCAAAGCCACTCCTCCTCGTCCTTTTGCGTTTGAAACTCCATGTTGGGATCCTATGATTTCTCTTCATGGATTTGGTTATGACCAAGTTAAAGATGACTACAAAGTGATTCGATATGTATCATTTTATCCAAGAACTGACGAAGATTTGGATGAGACATGGAAAAATGGATATCACTCTTCCTTGTGGGAGATATATTGTCTTAAAAGCAACTCTTGGAGAAAACTTGATATAGATATGCCTACACAAGCTTATGGTGGTATGGTTCAAGTGTACATGGATGGAATGTGCCACTGGTGGGGCGAATGTGAAACATCTCATGAAGTTTATTTGGTGTCATTTGACTTATACAGTGAGGTATTTGTGAAAACTTTCATACCTTTGAGCATGAATGATATTGATTCTAGACAAGTATTTAGACACTTAAATGTGTTAAATGGGTCAATTGGATTAATTTCAAATTATATAGAGTCGACAACTTTTCGTATATCAATTTTGGGTGAAATCGGAGTGAAAGAGTCATGGATCAAACTCTTGATTGTGGATCTATTGACCTGTGTTGAGCATCCTATTGGAGTTGGTAAAAATGGTGATATGTTCTTCAGAAAAAAGGATAACAAACTAGTTTGTTTTAATTTAATCACCCAAAAAATTGAAGAGCTTGGTGTCAAAGGTGAAACAAGCCAGCGCTGCCAAATAATAGTTTACGAGGAAAGCCTTCTACCAATTGAAAGAATTAACAATTAGTCTTTTTTCACACAAGAGGTACATGCCTTTGGTTATTATGATTTTAAACTAATAAAAAAGGTATTGCTCAGCATGTATAACAATGCAATAGATACAAGTTTTGTTTTATTTATTAATTTTATTACACCTCAATCTCTGTTTCAACATTTTGAATGTTGGAGTGGGGAGATTGGGAAGAAAAAGCTTTGTAAAATGATATTGGATGATTTGGCATGCGGTATTATGGACTATTTGGAAAGCGAGAAATGATAGGATTTTTCGTAATCTTTGTGGAAGATTTTGGTGAAATTGTTGATGAAATTAAGGTGCTTTCGTGGAATTAGGCGGTTACTAGACTGAAAAGTCCTCCCTGCCTCTATTATGAGTGGTGTTGGAATCCCAAGGAATGCCTTCTGAGATGGTAGGGGTAGTTTTAGAGATGTCCGGGACTTTTGGTGTGGCTGGTTGCTGTTGTCTGTAGTGTTTTCGGCTTCTGTTACGAGGCAGGAACTGTGCTGTTTGGTTGCAGATTTTTCTGTTTTTTAGGACTGTTTTGGTTTTTTTTTTCTGGTTTTGCTGTTTGGTGGCTTGCTGTTGGTCGCAGCAATGTTGTAACCTCAGCCATGTAGCTTTTGTTTTGGCGCTTTTTGCCTTCGCCTACTGTTTGTACTTCTCATATAACTTGGTGATATATATATATATATATAAAAGCCGTTTCAAAATAAAAAAGTTTTCATTTTCTAATTTGTATATGAGCATTATGACAATACACCATTGATATTGGTTATCTGTACTTTTAACTTACGATGTAATGAACTAGTAACAACTATCATTATGAATATAAGAAGAAACAACGGGCATACAATTTCTGTCGAAGAGAAAGGAAAAAAAATATTGGCAAATAACAAAAAGAAAAACTCAATTTATTTATGGTTTAATGGTTTTTTTTACTAAATTTATATGGTTTAATGGTTGTCAACTTTAATTTGTTTTATAGCAGCAACGAATTGATGTGAATTGATGAATGGTATTGGTGAATCAACTAGCAAAGTATCATTAATATTAGCTTGTAGAAAGAAAGAAAGAGACAACCTAGTCATGAATTCAACAACCAAGATTTAGAGTGCATTGGTTTGCATATAGTTCAAAGACATCAACCATCATGCTTATATATTGAGCGAATTTTAAAGGCTTAAAACTCATAACGCAACTAAAATGTTGCAAAAAGAAACAATGTAACTGTTTTTCGATCCATGATCCAATGATGTCAAATATTTCTAACAAAAACTATTCATTGTCACGACAAAATATTTTATCACTGGCTAAATGATTTTTATTTATTTTACAACATGGTGCAACCGTTTAAAAATTCGTGTTCATGATCAATAATGACTCAACTCACATGCATGTCGTCACATTCATCGGATAGTATCTATTAAACATATTGTATATCACAACAAAGATTACTGAGATACAACTAAGGATAACACGTTTTGAATAGAAAAATTATCCAAAAATTGATTTCATTATCACTTTCTTTGCATTCCAAAGCTTGAACTACGACGGTGATTCTTAAAAATTATAAACTAAAAATTTTAACGAACACAAGTTTCTCATGTTTCAATTAATGCATGTTTGGATATAATATGCCATCAATAATATACTTCAATTAATATCTTTAATTATCTAAAGTAAAAAATTATAAAAATTTACTATTTTAAAAATATTTGTCGAGACAAATCAAACATCTTACACGCTAATATTTGTATCTATACATTAGTTAAAAAGTATGGTCAAAATAAATCAAGTGAATAGTGCACATTGTAAAAATTGGACATGTGTTCTGAAATAGAAGGAGTATTATTATCACATCTCAATATAACTTGCTTGTAAATTTATTTTACCATGAATGTACAATTTAAAGTACAAGCATACTAGTAAAGAGTTTAAATTGTACTTTAAACTAGTTATATTATTTAGACAACCATAAAATCACAATAGGTGTATGATTATTTTTTACTTATATGTTATTATAACATCAACCATTAAAAGACCCCCTGCGTCGCTCTAAATGTCTAGTTATTAAAATTCACAAGTTTTTATCCCACATCACATTTTTATGTCATATCTAATGGCAAGGTTACCAGATCAATAGAACTGTCCAAGAGTATTATATGGTCTAAAAAATAAAAATTGAACTACAAAAGATGTCAAATAAGATATGGCGATAATGAATAGGTTAACTAATATCAAGTCAAAAACGACGAATTAAACATGCTTGGCTTTATACTGAAATTACTCAACATGTCAAAAAGATTCGACCACCGATGTTCTTGAGATATATAGTTTTGCCAGAAGAGAGAAGTGAAAACAAAAATCTACATCAGTCATCTCACTTTTGATTGCCAGCCTCAGTAGGCTCGACCACTTCAGCTTCTACGGTTTCTGGGACATGGTGCTTTGTTTGAGTGGACTCAAAATGATTAGGAGATGACCATTTACCACCAAGAGCCATACCCATCATCTCGTATATCTTTCCTCCAAGCTGTGCTGGATTATCAGGCTGCACACCAATAAATTGAGTTAGAGGATACAATACTTACCACAATGCACATTTTGGTTTGAATGACTGCTAAAATCCACTAGAATGTGATCCATTTACCAAATATTTAGCATCATACATGAGGTGCAACTCATCTTTATATGATCCGATATAGCACCAACAGTTTGGATTAAAGATTTGTTTAGTATCCAACCCGTGTTAGTGTGGGACACTGACACATGTTACATTTAATATTTTATTTTTTCAAATTATTATCGGTATTGACGTGTCAGTGTAATATAGTGTTGACTATGTCAGTACATCATGGGATCCAATTTCATAGTGGAACCTAAATCGTTGTATAACAATAGCATTAACCAATAGCTTACCGTAAATCCACTTGAAACCAAAGCTGCATCGTACAAAAGATCAATCGCTCTAAGGGCCTCTTGATCGTCGGGATTAGTTTTACATGCAGCCTGAAATTTACCAATAGAATACATTACCATTATTTCAATTTATAGTTTGTTATTATCATTAGACTTACTATACATGACAAAAAAAATATTCATACATCCAAATTCCTTATAATAGAGTGGTCAGGGTTGATCTCAAACACCCTTCTGCTTCTCATGAATTCCATGCTAGAAGGATCGCCCATAGTTTGTGCCTTCATTAGCCTGCAGAAGCAAATTTGATTTAAACACAGCAGTGTCACTTTCATTTTCGAAAGAAAAAAAAGATCAAAAATATATTACGCCCTCCGTCCCTGTATGTAAGCACTAAAGCACCCATTTGACTAAAAATTTGTCCCTAAATGTAAACCCCTTCAAATTACTAGATGCATTTATTATTTTTTTTCCTAAACATACCCCTAATTATTATAATACTAACTTGTCTTGAAATATGAAAAGTCAAATTTAATATACATACAAACAAAGGACAATTTGGTAATATTAACACACAAAATAGACACATTAATTATACTAACAACTTCTCTTAAGAAATGTGAAAAAAAGCAAAGGGTGCTTACATACAGGGACGGAGGGAGTATAAAATAGGTACGATAAAGAAAAACTAACCTTTCCATGTTCGCAGACCAACCAAATTTTCCTGACACCAGGACACAAGGCGAAGAGCTCAGTCGGTTTGAAATCTGCACACTTGCAACTTTATCACCCAAACGTTTCTTAATCCAGTCAATTGTCGAGCTAAACTCCTGCTTCATTTCCTTTTCCTTTTCCTCATTCTTATCACCTACACAAACAGCAAACTACATTTAGCATGTTCAAATAGTTACCATGAATACATGCCGCTGTACGGCATACTGGCAAATATTTGATCAATGAAACACAAATATGCTTCAGAAAGTTGAGTGTCTGTCCAATATTGCATTAATCCAAAATTAATTACGAAAAGGAAACATAATTAAAAAGAATTAAACCTAGATCCAAGTCTTCCTTGCTAATGTCAACAAAATTCTTTTCCTTGTATGTTTTGATATTTTGGATTGCAACCTCATCTATTGGATCCACCAAAAACAGCACCTACAAAATTACATAACAAAAGCACCAATAAATAAATAATAGTTGATCAAAATTTATAAACTCTAATAAAAACAAGCTCATACTTCAAGTTCCTTCTCCGCAAGTTTCTCCAAGAAAGGCGTGTTCTTTGCACTATTCACACTGTCAGCAGCAATGTAATAAATATCCTTTTGATCCGGTTTCATGTTCTCAACATATTCATCCAAGCTGATAAACTCTTCATCACTTTGTGATGAGTAAAACCGAAGCAACGGAGCAAGACGTTTGTGATTCTCACGGTCTTCAATGCAACCCAATTTCAAGTGTTTGCCAAAGTTATCCCAGAACTTCTCATAGTCCTACACACAGAACAAGGCAGCTGGTAAAATATTAACAGGAAAATCATTTCTATAAATAGCAGTTTTTCAAAGAGACAAGTAATACAACTTCGTAAGAAAAATGAAAAAAACTTTCTAACTACAAATATTCAGAATTAGATCATACCTCTCTGTTGTTGCTCATGGATATACCCAGAATCATGTCAAAAGCCTTTCTAACCAACCGTTTCCTCATGATCCGCACCTTCATGCACAATATAAAAGCAAAATTTAAGCAATTTGAGACCAAGTGTTTTATACATGTATTATCAAAGAAAATTATGTGGATATGTTAAGTTCATGCCTGCATCCTATCTACTTACTATGCGGCTCTCTTGAAGAATTTCACGTGACACATTGAGTGGAAGGTCATTTGAGTCAACCACACCTTTGACAAAACTTAAGTATCTTGGGAACTGTTCCAAGTAAATAATACATCAGAGCAGAATAAACTAATGAAAAGAAAAAAAATTAAACTATTTAGTTACTCAAGAAGTCAAGCTGGTACAGCAAAGTGCCTATACCAGTTCTCCATCGAAGTCATCTGAAATGAATACTCTCTTCACATGAAGTCTTATATTCTTGGTCTTGGGATTGATTACGTCATCCTTCCCTGATGGAGCGTAGGCAGGAACATAAAGTATAGACCTAAATTCTACCTCACCCTGCAACATCACCACCAACACATTAGCGTTCAAATTAGTATTATGATTCCTCTTTAGAGAAAAACTGAGGTCATCAAGCTACATCTTCCAGATGAATCAAAGTATATATAAGAATCATCACACATAAATATTGCACTTGAGGAGCAAAAAAACTACCTCTGTGGTAAAGTGTGATGATGCCAATGGCTCCAAGTATTCGTTAAATGTTTTCTTGTAAAACTCATTGTAGTCCTCTTTAGTGACTTCTTTAGGATTACGAAGCTGCATATATAGAACAAGGGGTAAATCTCCATTTCAAGTAACCAACTTCCACTTTAAGCATGCATCATGCAGGTAGAAATCATAAAACTAACCCAGATAGGTTGGGTCTCATTTGTCAGCTCCCAATCCCAGTACTTCTCAACAACAGTCTTGGTTTTTTTCTTCTTCTGTTATAAATATATGTGTAAAGTTATAAAACGGTCAGCAAATATGCAGCAGTTAAACTTTAACATCTGGAATCATAATTTAATGGACAATTGGTTATTACCTCAGTCTTCTCATCTTGGTTGTCCTTTTTCGCCTCAGCTGGATCCTCATCAACCTCCACCTGTAATGAGACAAATTTGATAAAAGCATAAAAATCAATTTCACATCCAGTTTTCATGAAAGGGCTAGGTAATGAAACAATCTCAAAAATAGACATAGTGTCATTAAAACCAAAAGATCAAGAGTGCATAGTCATACTTCTTTGGTGAATCCCTTTTCCTGCCAAGTGTATATTGGAAATGAGACAAACTGGGAGTAGTTTTTCACAAGCTTCTCAATCCTCTCTGGATGAGCAAAACCTTTGTCATCTCTCTGAAAACAAGTCATGGGCAAAATGCACAAACAACCATAAGCTCCAGAATAAAGAAACTAATATACTAATAACAGAAGGTTGAAAATGGGAATTTTCGACATACCTTAAGGTGCAGTGTAAGGCGAGTTCCTCTTGGAATCAACTTCTCAGGATCCGTCTCCTCAGCTATGGTATATGAGCTAGCATTTACCTCTCCTTCCCAAACATATTGCTTATCGGATCTTGGACTCTTTGTTGAGACAACCACCTCCAAACCACACAAAACATATACATATATAAACTGCCAGCTAAAAACTTAAAATGAAGTACCACATCATCATCACTTTTATCCAAAAATACATACCCGATCAGCAACTAGAAAAGCAGAATAAAATCCCACACCAAATTGACCAATTAAGTTGTTGTCAGCACCAGCACCCTTGCTATCCTATTGAATGAAACACCTTTGTCAGCACAGCACACAAGATACATAACAGAAAAACAGAATAAGGTCAATATAATCCTAAATCTTTCTCAAAAAGAGGCAACACCTTTAGAGCTTTCAAAAACTTTGCAGTTCCACTTTGAGCAATAGTTCCAAGACAGTCAACTAGTTCCTGCTTAGTCATACCAATGCCTGTATCACTGCATAAAAGAATGTTACATCTCCAAATGCATTTAAAGTAAAATTAAATAAAAAAAATCAAAAGCTAATCAACTTACGTAATAGTGATAATCCCATTATCCTTATCAGTTTGAATTCGGATATCAAAATCAATAGCATCCTTCATTAGATCAGGCTCTGTAACACTCAAAAACCGTAGCTTATCCAAGGCATCACTTGCATTACTGTGAAAAAGAACGCATGGATTTAAAAACTAGATAATACAATGCAACATTTAATTAAAACCAAAGATATAGGTTACTTGACATTTTCAACAATATAAATTTTGAGGCGCAGCTTGGTCACAAGGGTTTTATTGATTTCAAATGTTCAACTTGTCGAATCTCTATGACATGGATCAAATACGAAAGGTTCAATTTGTCAAATTTCTATGACATGGATCAAATACAAAAGGTTCAACTTGTCGAATTAACCTCTTGTAAAACAACCTATAAACAAAAAAAAAAAAAAAAACATAACAGCCCTTCACAAGATTTTCCCATTCTATGAGATTTTTAACACTAGATTGCACCGATTTCTATAAATAGTTTTCTCGTGTATATATATATATATATATATATATAGAGAGAGAGAGAGGGGGGGGGGGGGGGGTAACTTTTTTCAAAATGAACACTAAAACTTGTGGCAATCTATTGGGGGAAAACCAGAACCAAGGTGTGTTCTTAAAAGGGAAAATTAAGTTAAAATTATTATGAACATAGTTGAGTATATTTCATAACACTAAAACATAACATTCCCCGATGCTCAAACTATATAGTAGTAATTAGGCTTAAATGCACTTTTCACCCCCTATGTTTCAAAAAGTTGCGATTTTGGCCCCCTTATAAAAAAAATGGATATTTTGACCCCCTAACTTTTGGCCCTCTTTTGATTAGTTGATTTTGATGGAGATTATGACAATTTCATAGTCTCTGATGGTGTAAAATGGCATGAGGATAGAAGGATATTGATAAATGGATTCCAAACTGGCATGGTGTAACTTTTGGTCCCCCTAAAGAAGGACCCGCTTATCAGTTTGGACTCCATTTATCATGCTAGTTTGGACACCATGCAAGTTTGGACTCCACTTATCAACATCCTTCTATCCTCATGCCAGTTTACACCATCAGAGACTGAGAAATTTGCATAAAATCAACTATTCAAAAGAGGGCCAAAAGTTAGGGGGTCAAAATATCCATTTTTTTTATAAGGGGGCCAAAATCGCAACTTTTTGAAACATAGGGGGTGAAAAGTGCATTTAAGCCTAGTAATTATTGGGGGAAAGGAAAAACCAGAACCAAGGTATGCTCTTAAGAAAATTAAGTTAAAATTGTTATGAACATAGTTGAGTATATTCCATAACACTGAAACATAACATTCCCCAATGCTCAAACTATACAGTAGTAATTATACCTGGTATCACCAAGCTATTGAACAATTTCTAGTTCTGCCAAAAAGGTTTCAAGTCAAACAAAAAAAAAAAACGCAAAAACGCCTACCGTAGTGATGGAACATACCTAATAAGTTCCCTGAGAAACACTTCCTTGTTACTGTATAAACTGTTAACAATGAGGTCCATGAGCCGACTAACCTGCCAAAACAAATATCTCAATATATTATCAATAGCGCTGGAGGCAACAGACCACACACATACAAAAGATGGTAATACCTCAGCTTGGTACTCAAATTTCTCAGCTGGTGGTGAACTTGTTGCATTAGATTCTGCAGCAGTTGATTCATATCGTTTTCCCAAAAACAAATCTCTTTTCAAATTTAGCTGATTAACACTTCCAGATTTCTCTGAATTTAATATGGAGTACCATCTGGGTTTTGTGTCATTCTCTCCCACCTGCTCACAATCAAAACAATCAAATAAAAACAGATCAGAATATAAACAAAAAACAACAACGGAAATTATCCAAGTTCCAACTTTTAAACTTCAAAAAGGACTTGTCATCATTTAACACATAACTAACTATGTAGCTTATATGCTTTGAAGCACCGAAACAGACACGAACACTAGATACAACACTGACACTAAACACGTCTGCTAAGCTTATATGTGATGTGATGTCCACAACATAAAACCAACAAACTAATAGTCACTCCGCATCACCAACATTTCTAATTAACGACAACTCGGCACGAACACTTCTAATAGAAGAAGCCGAAGTTGTCGGACACCAGACGTATGTAATTATATTCAATTTTATCATCATCTCATGCTTCATATAATAATCGTCATAATCACTCATAACAAACCACAAAAACGTGAGATTTAGAAAATAATTAGAATAGAAATGAAAACTAAGCAAATGATCGAACGATAAAAGCTCGAAAGATGAATACCGAATGGGAGAAAGCAGATGAAAGTGGAGCAGCAGCTGCGTCAACGCGAAGTGCGCCGCCGTAACGGAGAAGGGCGGAGACGGAGGAAGAGCGTTTGGAGAGTCTGTGCATAGTGGATTGAAGAAGGGATTGTAGTGAGATTCGAAAACTGACTGCGTTGAAATGAGAGAATTGGTAGAGTAGGGTTTTAGAAGGGGTTTGTGTGTTATACATTACATACCACAAAATGGGGTTTTCAGAAGCTTCCAGATTCTCCCAGTTCAACTAATTTTCACGGGAAAAATATCACATTTATTTTTCTTACCTACATTTTTTATTTAATTTCAAGAGAAACACAAATATGTGTCATTTAGACGCACACACATAAAAAGAAAAAGTATGAAAGAGAAAGAAATTAAAAAATAAATATATCTTTTTGAAATAGTTAAATGGTAGATATATTATTGAGTATGTGCCTAAATAATTTTGATTTCGTATTGTATTCGTATTAGTATTTCTCATCTCTAATTTTAATGAATTCTTTTGATTATGTGTATTTTCTTAAAAAAAAAGAAGAAGTAATATTATATTAGTTTTATCTATAAATGTTTCGGCATTTTTTAGGAATAATTTTTTTATCATTTTTATATTATACATTGTTCATGTTAGCTGATTTGAACTCACGAGATATTATCCCAAATATATATATATATATATATATATATATATATATATATATATGCTCACACTAATAATTTAGTAGGTAGACTCACACGTTTTTAAGATAAAGAAATGGTATTCACAAAAAAAAAATGTATGAAGAAATTGAGAGTGTTGGGTTCAAATTCAAACATTTCTATAAATTGGTTAAGGAAAAAGAAACTATTGGGATACTTTCACAAATTTAAGTTTTCTGAACGAGGTATGTGTTGTTGTTGTTTGATCGTGTGATCAATTGAGCCAAATCTACCTAATGGATTAAGTACTTTACTAACTAGCAAGATATTACATGTTATTTTTTGGTGAAATATTACAAGTTCCTAGTGTTAACTTATTATTACAAGTTCTTTTTGGTGAAATATTACAAGTTCCAAGTGTTAACTTATTACAAGTTCCTAGTTAACATAAGTAACTATTGAAGAAGTGATTATCGTATAAGTTTAAAGTGCAAATCTTATCCATTTCCTTAAGATTGAGATCTCAAGTTTACTGTATACGAGCTTGACATGTGGCGCATTAAAAAATAAAGGTTTAAATATGCATTTCATCTCTGCTATTAGGGGTCGTTTGAAATTTCATCCCTGAACTTACTAATCTTCCCATTTTACCCCTGCAAATATTAATCATTTGAAAATTCGTCCATTAACCCATTTAATGACTGCCACGTCATCAAATTAGCAAAATAGCATGGGAAAAGACAAAAATACCCTTTTTAATTAAAAAATCTGAAAAAAAATTAAAAATCATAAAAAAATTCCAATTTTTTTTAAAGATGAAGAAAAAAGTGGAAATTAGTTTTTCGAAAAAAAAAAGTAATATATAATTTTCAAATTAATAAAAAAATAATTTTTGAAAATTTAATTTTCACTTTTTTTTCCAAAAAAATTTTCAATTTTTTTTTTTTTATGATTTTTAATTTTTTTCCAGATTTTTTTAATTAAAAAAGGGTATTTTTGTCTTTTCCCATGTCATTTTGCTAATTTGATGACGTGGCAGTCATTAAGTGGGTTAATGGACGAATTTTCAAATGATTAATATTTGCAGGGACAAAATGGGAGGATTAGTAAGTTCAGGGATGAAATTTCAAAAGACCCCTAATTACAGGGATGAAATGCATATTTTAGCCAAAAATAAATGTCTGAAAGAATACATGGTTAAACAATTCTTTTTAAAAGTAAGCTATATTCAAAAAAGTTGCCCAAAAAATAAAAGATTATAAAAATAAATCGAAAGTTAGTCATATAAAAACTATATATTTTCATAAATTCTCCTAAACGTTTTACACAAGAATTTATGTTGTAAGATAAGTTTAAATAAGTTGTAACAGCTAGTATATGTATTACCAAGATAGTAGGATTGTAGGGTTATTTTTTTAAGTTCGGCAACATGTCAAAGGGATCGACTAATTTGGAGGATTAATCTCGCTATCTACCAATGAAATCTATGTAAAGATAGTACGAGTATTACCTAAGATAGTGGTGGAATTTTGTGAATGAATTGGCATATTAAAGAGTTTTTTTTTTCAAACCAAATGTATCATCCGCATATAACTGTAAAGACTAGTCCTCTTTAAGGTAATTGAGATTCATTAAGAAGTTGACATCTCTCAACAAAAGTTTTTTTCATATACATCGACTAGAGATTGAATCTCGAACTAAAATATTATTACTAGTTAAAAAAATTCAAGCATCTACCATTTGTATCGCACTATGTTTTGTTACCCACGTTAGAGATAAAGTTTGCACACGAGTACGTTGAATTATCAACATATGTTACTCCCTTTGATGCATTATTACAATTTACAAAATGGCAATGTCAAAAATAGTAAAAATGCAAAAAAAAAAATCGTGTCGCTAATAAACGCGATGGCTCTTTACTGAAGAAGTCCCTATCGATTTATAATTTCCCATTTCTGATCACATTATTGACCAACACAGTATTTTTAACATACATAATTGAAAACTTAATAATAATAATAATAATAATAATAATCACAAATCCATCCTAAAATGATTTTAGTAGTTAGTGCTGGTACTAGACATAAGAAAATATTATTAGTGATTAATTTTTTTATTTAAAATAATAATAAGCTTTCACATGCTAGCAAAAAGTCGCTTAAAAAAATGTATTTCAGTTCATGAGTGTAGATATAAATAAATGTTCATTCACCAATTATTTTGCATTTAATATATCATTCACATGCTCTCAAGAAAGTCAACAACTGGTGCAAATCTTCCTTGATTAATGCTACAAAATAATTGGAAACATAGGAAACTGGTATATGCACATATACACAAACACATATATAGGGAGTGAAGATAATGGAATAATCAAAATACAAACATAAGTAAATAAATATATACTAATTAATTTACAGATGAAGTGAAGTATCAACATCTGAGGTATCAAAATTTCTTGATGTTGATGATGCACCTTGTGACCATGGACTCAAAGATGTGTTTGATTTCATGGTGCTTTTATCACCTTGCTTGCTTGTCAAGTTGAGTCCAAGAGAAAGAGAATCATGATGAGTTTGCCTATTATTTGGAACTACCAACCTTTGTTGTGATGCTGAGGTATTGTTCTCTGTTGACAACAATCTAAGAAGTTGTTTACCTTCTCTCCTTTCTTTCACTTTCTCTAATTGTCTAAACCTTTCTTGAAGAAGAGCTATGGAAGAGTTCACCATGGTTGGATCATTATCTTGCCTACCCATTTTGGAGTAGTGAGTAAAGTTTCAATCTTTGGGAAATTTGAGGGAGTGGAGTGGAGAGGAATGGAACTATATTTTGGTGGGTTTGGCATGTTGTGTTTTGGAAGTGATATATAATACAAGGAAGTGAGTATATTTGAAGATCATCATATTTTGATATTGAGCATTATTTTTTTAGTATTTGGGTCCTTCTAATTGATTCCTGATGATAGCAACATAGATTAGAATCAAGTGAGGTTTGACAAAATGACAATGAGATAGTTGTTAAAGTTAGTATAGGGGAAGGAAGGGTAGGCTTCATGTGTGGCCAAAGGGACTTTTTGAAGGAGGAAAAAGGCAAGAGGTAAAGTCCAAATTAATGATGCAGAGTAGCTATTGGAAGGGAGTATTTTGGAGAATAAATGGTTAGGTAATTGCTTATCTGTGCTTGTCAATTTTAGGCCACTATTTGCATATGAGGATATGGTACATCTCTGTTTGGTCTTGCTGGTATGTTACTTCTTTTTTGTTTATGTTAATTTTCAACTATTAAATGCGTTGTTTCCGCTTGTCAGGTGTTAATTCGATGATAAGAGTTTGATATTAAAACTTCAAGCATCCAAGTTCAAATTTCATCTAAAATAGTTGTCAAATAATTATTAGTATCACTTTAACTAATAATAATTTTTTACACCCTTATTTTTTATTTTTTAAAGATGGTGTTCCTGTTTTGGTGCTTGGAAGGGGAAGGTCATATTGTGACAAAAGGAATTGGCAAGGAATATTTTTGGAGTATGCCATCAATCATTGAAAATATATGGTTTTTTCAACTATACTCTCTAGCAACTTTCATAGGCTATAGTCACGATCGACCAGCAAACAATAAGTCAAATCTTGTACTGTTCAATCTTAGAGACTAACCAATAGTGTTCATTTTGTAGTCATATGAATTGTTGCGTTAAAATCTCTCTAAATTAATTTGGTTTGAACTCACATTCACTCTTATAAAAGCAGGTAAAAACATATTACACTAATCTTACAATATATTCCAAATTTAAATTCTACAAATTTTTAATCCAAAAAAGTAGATAAGTGGGTGGCTTTGCAAGGAAATGTTGAATGAGTAGCACTATGGTGCGCTTATTATCAATTATCTATACTTATGTGATACAATATTATTGGTCAATGGTCAATGCGAAATCACCCACAAAAATCAGAGATGTGTTTATTCTCAACACACTTGTTAATGTGAGATAAAATATATAATCTTACTAAACAAACATAATCATGAGTTTTAAGACTTTAAGAAAGAGAAAAACAAAGTAAATAATGATGACTCCTCCATGCATCTCTTTCAAATTCCTACCCCAAATAACAAAGAATATGTTTTCTTCCAGTAGTGTAGGGCATGCATGACGTGTGGTAAGAATAACACCTACCTACTTGTATTGATGTTAAAAATTATGTTAAATTTAGTATGCATGTTTATATTCTACCTGAATTAAGTATGCATGTACATCTCTTATTGGTTCTTATTCATGAAATAAGAACTTGAGTAAAAAAAAATCAATGAACTATCAAGATCTTAGACAATTTTAAATAGTTCGACTCATATTTTTGTTTCAAACTCCCCCGACTCATATTACTGTACTAGTATCATATATTTTTCTTACAACCTTTACAAAATATAAACACGGGTGGGATCGTTCAGTTCGGGATGAAAATTGAACCGAATTGAACTGTTTGCATTTCAAACTGAACTGTACTGTTTCAAATCAAACTGAACCGAACTGTTTCGAATCGAACGAATGAAATTGAATTTTAGTTACAGAACTGAACTGAGCTGTTTCGAATCGAACTGAACTGTTAATAATGATTCAGTTTTTTTTGGTTCAGTTCAGTTCAATTTTTGGTTTTTTTCCCACCCCCAAATATAAATTAAAAAAAAAATATTGGTTGTATTTGATTTAAATTTGGACTATATAGTTTTTCTTATATTTTGTTAAAGAGAAAATATATTCTTACAAGCTTTCTTCCTAAATTTCAAATGACTTAAGCAACACTTTATCATAATAAGTAGTGCCTCCTCAACTATATGTCTATTCTCTTATTCTTTCGGTGAATGATTGATTTGGTATTTTTCTTTTACTACAAAGTAATTCATCCACCAGAAGACAAAAGATCGGTACAAATGATAGAACCCAAATTCTTGAACTTTATCAAAACAAACTAGACTAAGTGCAGCCTAGTTTTTGCAACTTTTAACATAAACTACTCTATTATTTGACATGCTAGATATAATATTCACGCAATTAATCAGCTATAATGGAATCAATGACAACGATATTTAGACACCCTGCAAACATTTAACTAATAACTCAAATAGTTAGATTCAATTATTGCGAGGACCATTTACCAAATTGAAAATATGAGACAGCAACGGCTATGACAATTTGGCTGAACTGATGCTAAAAATTTGAACCGCGTTTCGCCAGTGCCAGCAACACACTTTATTTAGAGCGACCAAAATGATGTCCTTTGTCGGGCAGCAACTGTCAACTCACCGAGGAATGAGTTGGAGGTATCTGCAAACACTTTGACGCTCAAGTCAGTTTGAGAGCAAAGTGTGAGAGGTAAAAATTGAAAAGATAGTATATACTTTTATACGGTCGTCAATATGATTGTGGGAAGTGGTCGTTGAAAGATTGTTACAGACGACATGTTTGCAACCGTCGAATCGTAATAAAGCATTGATAGTCGTTGTATGAGATGGATTTTAATTAATAAAAAAAAAAAGCGTGTTATAGTGCGTTGCTAGTATTATTCCTGATTGTATGAAGAGGTGCTCTTCCCATTAGAAGTTGGTCACTAAAATCGTTGGATGTTAACAAGTTGGTCTCTTAAATTAAGGAATTGACATAAGCATTCATAAGATATCATTTTCTGATGCCAATTATTTCAAATTAGTCACTGAAGTTGAATACTTAAAATCAAATTGGTTTCCAACACAAAGAACATATTCACAACTCAATAACTCATCGTGTTGCAAATTCACAATGCAAACAATGGTGCAATGTTCTTCCTTCTATCCAAATCACCAAAATCCTCACCAACTCCACGCTCACTATCTCAAATCCAACCTTCTCCACAATCCACATCCACATTACTCTTCACACCTCCTCTCTCTCTCTCTCTCTCTCTCTCTCTCTCTCTACATCACACACTCCAATAACTTCAACCACATCCACACCTTCTTCAACTCAATCCCACACCCCACTTTACTCCACTCCACTGGAACTTAATCATCACCTCTTACATCAACTACAACCGTTCAAACGAAGCACTTCTCTTCTTTCGTCAAATGCTCCACAACAACATTCTTCCAGATGGGTTCGCACTACCTTCCATTATTAAGGGCTGTTTGCGTTTAATCACGAAAAGCGAAGGAAAACAGGTTCGTGGGCTAGTTTTCAAAATTGGGTTTGGTTAATATGTATTCCAAATTCGGTGATATGGGTTTGGCTAGATTGGTTTTTGATAAAATAAAATGGGTGATAAGGATTTAGTGGTTTGGAATTCTTTGGTTGATGGGTATGCGAGAAATGGTGAGGTTGAGTGTGCGTTGAAGGTGTTTGATGAAATGCCTAAGAGGGATAAGTTTACTTGGACGTGTTTGGTTGATGGGTTGTGTAAATGTGGTAAAGTTGAGGTTGCGAGAGAGATATTTGGTCGGATGGATGATAGTGATAAGAGTTTATATACGTCGAATGTAATGATTCATGGGTATATGAAGTCGGGGAAAATTGAATTAGCGGGTGAATTGTTTGAGAGGATGCCAGAGAGGAGTTTGATAAACTGGAATTCGATGATAGATGGATATCAACGCAATGGGTGTTTTTATGAAGCTATGGAATTGTTTGAAGCGCTGTTGAATGAGAGGTTTGTGCCGAGTAATGCAACGTTGTCGAGTGCTCTTTCTGCTGTTTCAGGTTTGGCTCTTCTTGGTAATGGGAGATGGATTCATTCGTTTATGGTTAAGAATGGATGGTGGTGTACTTGGTACTTCGTTGATAGAAATGTACTCTGAGTATGGCAGTATAGAGAGTGCTTTGGCTGTGTTCAAAAGAATAGCCAAGAAGAAATTGAGACATTGGACGGCTATAATTGTGGGGTTAGGAATGCATGGTTTGGCTGATCAAGCTCTTGAGCTTTTTACAGAAATGCGCAGAATTGGAATGAAACTGCATGCTATAACTATCATAGGTGTGTTGAATGCTTGTAGTCATGCAGGCTTGGTAGGTGAGGGAAACCAAATTTTTCAAATGATGATAAATGAGTATAAAATTGAGCCCACAGTTGAACATTATGGTTGCCTTGTCGACATTTTATGTCGAGCCGGGCATCTTGAACAGGCGAAAAATATCATTGAGAGCATGCCAGTGATTGTAAAATCCAATAAAGTCATCTGGATGAGTTTGCTTGGTGGTGCTAGGAACCATGGAAACCTGGAAATTGGTGAATATGCAGCCCGTAATTTGATTGAAGAGGATCCAGATGCTCGTACTGGGTGCTATACTGTCCTTTCTAACATGTATGCTGCAGCTGGGAAGTGGTATAAAGTTTCACAGGTTAGAGAAATGATGAAAAACAGAGGAGTGGTTAAGGATGCTGGATGCAGCATCATTGAGTACAAGGGTCAACTTCATCGGTTTATCGTGGGCGATAAATCACATCCTCAAACCCAGGATATGTATGCAAAGTTGAGGGAAATAAGGGAGAAACTTAAACTGGAAGGACATGTTCCTGACACAAGCCAAGTTCTGTTAAATATTGACAACAAGAAAGAAAAAGAATCTGAATTAGAGAACCACAGTGAGAGGTTGGCCATTTTGTTTGGTCTCATCAATATGGAAAGAAGAACTCCTATTCGCATTATAAAGAACCTTCGAGTCTGTAACGATTGCCATGTAGTCACCAAACTCCTCTCAGCTATCTATGATCGTGAAATCATAGTGAGAGATAACAGCCGCTTTCATCATTTCAAAAATGGATCATGTTCTTGCAATGACTTTTGGTGACATGTTGCGGATCCTTGATGAGGTATCAGTTTAAAAAATTGTTACAGATATATTATAAGGTTGAAATTCATTATGGCTTCTTTTTCGCATGATAAAGATCCATTATCATATTATATAATCTTGTGCTCCTACTGTAATCTTATTTGTGTAGAAAATTAAATTACTATAACCCATAAGTCGAAATTACGGTCATTCAGATTAACCAGCGTGTTCTGTTATCTTGAAGATTAAGAAAAGGATCCAACCATGATTTGTCAAACAGATAATAACAAGTTTGAATTTCGACATGAAACTGAGTTTTTGTGCAAGTGCAATGCTAAAATGAACTATTTTTTTTCTTTCTACAACACATAAATGATCAATGGTATAGTGACACAATTTTACTTCTCATTTGACAAATCCAAGTGCATGATTACCTACCACCTCTAAAGCCGAAATACTTCAAAATGGATGGATGACGTATTGTATCCCCTGCGTATCCTGCACCGATACCTGCCTGGTACTTCCCGATACGTATCAGGAGAGTATTCGAAGATTAAATTTTATTTTTTTAAAACAATTATCCGATACTTTTTCAGTTTTCAGATACATCTAGGATACGAGGGATAGGCGGTGGAAAACCAATATGTGCGGGCTACCTGATGTTTCTATTATATTTGGTATATATGTAATTGACTAAGTAATGATGTTTTCTATTTAGGATATATCATATATGTAATTGACTAATTGTCTCTTTTTTTAATATCAATATTACTTACATTTATATTTATATTGTTGTCGCCGTCTGTTTTGTGTCTCTTTGTTTGTTTGAGAACGATGTTATTGCTGATTGTTGTGTGAAGGCAATTTCATTGTTGTGCCTTATCGTTTTTCTATGCTGTTTGGTCTAGGTTTTGCGTCAATTTTTTTTGCTTGAGTTTTAGTCTATATTTTGTATTTTGAATTTTAATATGTAGCAAATTGAAGTATCCCAGGTGTATCGTATCTTGAATTTTAAAATTTTCCCATATCGGCATATCAGGGTCGTATCGTATCATGTATCTGGGCTTCATTAGCCTACCACCTGATTGATTTGAACACCATTCATACCTTTTTGTGTGCATTTTGTGTGCAAAGTCATACATATTTAATAGCAGTCTTAAACTCTGTTGTCTTGTTTGTACTAATTAACATAAAATAAGAGAGATAGGTTACGGGAAATTAAATAAAAACATATGATTAAGACAGCCCAGTAAATATTCTGAACTCATGCACAAGAGTTGACATTTCTTGGGATCCATATTTCTAAAATATAATCAGCCACATACAGGTTCTTCTGCTTGTGTAGTTACATTGGTAAAAATAGGAGTTAAATACAACAGAAATGCAAATAAAAGCAGAAGATTCAGCTTAAGAGGCCGCCATGTCTTGGCGTTCTCATTGTCCGGGGACGAAGTTAGTAGCATATGCCCATGCGTTGTTGGCGACAGGGTCAGCAACATGGTCGTAAAGGTTCTGAACAGGGCCCTTGCCAGTAACAATGGCTTGAACAAAGAAACCGAACATGGAGAACATAGCCAACCGGCCGTTCTTGAGTTCCTTGACCTTCAACTCTGCGAATGCATCAGGGTCATCAGCAAGACCAAGAGGGTCAAAGGCACCACCAGGGTAAAGTGGGTCTAGTCCTTCACCAAGTGGTCCTCCACCAACTCTGTATCCTTCAACAAATCCCATGAGCACAACCTGTGTAGCCCAGATTGCAAGAATGCTCTGAGCATGGATCAGGTTTGGGTTGCCCAAATAGTCAAGGCCACCCTCGGAGAAGATCTGGGAACCAGCCTTAAACCACACAGCCTCACCGAATTTAACACCGTTCTTTTCAAGGATTTCAGGGAAGGTACATCCCAATGCACCAAGCATAGCCCATCTGCTGTGAATTACTTCAAGCTCACGGTTCCTTGCAAAGGTTTCAGGGTCAGCTGATAATCCAGCTGTGTCCCATCCATAATCACCAGGAAATTCACCAGTCAAGTATGATGGAATTTGTTCAGAGAACGGACCCAAGTACTTAGGACGGTCAGGACCATACCTGGTTTTCAAAACAGATCATACCAAGTCAAATATATGAAAACAAATTATCATAACCTTACTTCAAATATTAGCACATGATGTTGCTTTTGATTTAATCTTTACAAGATAACATAATAACTTTATGTAGCTGTATCACCGGTTAGTTATTAACATTTGATTTAATTCTTAGCTGCACATCTAGCTAAGAATTAGTTATTATGTTCTCAAGAGTCGTGATGAGATAAAGGAGTGTTAAAAACGATAACTTATTGTATTTTAAGCTAATTTTGACTATAATTGAACTACTTACCAAATGCTCTCAGGAGCACTCTTCACAGTACGACGCATGGTGAAGCGACTTTGGCCAAAGTTACCAGCTTTCCTGATGAACTCATTGCCTTGTTTCAAACCAGTCTTGCCAGTGAATGCAGATTGTTGGATTGCAGAGGTGGCCATGAGGGCGTTGAGGTTTCTTGGTGTTTGTTCTCTTGAGTGGTATAAGCTAGTGTTGTTGTGAAGAATGAAGAAAGGATACAAAGGTTTATAGAAGTGTTGGGAGTGGCCACGGTGGAAATCATAAGATATTGTGGATTAGGATATGCACAAGTCAGCAACTTCTTATTGGTGGTGAATTTTTATGTGGATTCCCAAGCTTATGCTGTGTATTGATATTGTGGCTCTCTTTGTGCCATGTGGATGCATTGATCTGGTTGCTTAGATGTTTTGGAGTGGTGAATGTGAGCCAAGGAAATTAGGTCCACCAAAGCTGAGAGAAATACAGAAACTTGGAAGGGTTTGGATTGGGCATTTAAGTGAAAAACAGTAACATCTTTTTATTTTGCTATCAAATGCATATCGTTTACATGATTTCAAATACATCTCAGAAATTTTCAACTTAATGTTAAACAGATGGGTGAATTTAATTAACATTTTGCAATTTAATGAATCATTTTGAAATATAAATAATGTGCGAAACTAATTTGATACAATGTGACCAATTAGTAAATATTTATTTATATTCACGAACAAAAAAAAATTGCTTATTTCGATTTCATTGCACTTTAGTCTCTATAATATACACACAAAAAAGTGTATGCTGTTAGTCTGTGAAAAGAAACAACTGTGAGGCTAAAACACACTATAAGAACTAAAAACATATCAAACCCTATATCATCTATTATTACGACTATATGTTGAAGAAAAAAGAAAAAAAACACGAAAATAAGTGGCTTAAACCACGTGAATATGAAGATGCACAAAGGAAGACTTGGCTGTAAAATGTTCAGCCTCAAGAACACAAGGCGGCAGTTTATCCCAACTAAATTACAAAATTGGCTCACGTGGGAATCATGATCTCTCACGTGGTTATCTAATTTCACAATTCACGAATTAGTTAAAGAAAATTGATGTATTAGTTCAAATTTTAGACAATACATAGACTCTCATTTTTGTAATTTTTTTCAAACAGACCCACAAATGATTATTCTAATAGATAAGCTAATCCGAACAAATCCAAAGACTTTAATTTGAAAAGCTTATTCCCTCTCCATGATTCTCAAAAACCAC
The DNA here is from genome assembly GCA_946800305.1 of Medicago arabica. Lineage (NCBI taxonomy): Eukaryota > Viridiplantae > Streptophyta > Magnoliopsida > Fabales > Fabaceae > Medicago > Medicago arabica. The sequence goes on from OX326970.1 coordinate 1,300,264, forward strand.
TTTCGTCCAGATTGTAAATTCGAAAGGGGTAGAGCTTTTAGGAAATAAGTAGGGAAAAAATAACTCTCGCATTCCATGAAGCTATAGTTGAAGAGAATATGGGGGAGAACTCTATTTCACAACTTGAGATTTTTAATATAATTCTCAACCGTACATGTATAATTCAAGTCACATGATGTTGATCTCCACCTCTATTATGTTAGTGTTACTATATACACAATTCATTAGTGGCCGTGGAAGTTGATATTAAAGCAAGAAAACTGAAAAGTAGTATTACCTAATTCATTATGCTATTGCTATATCACAATTTTATTGAATTCTCACATTATCAAGATTCGTGTTATATATAAAGAAGTTAATTGTTATCATGTTCTTATTTGCATCAGTTCATTTATAATAACAATATTATGAAATGATCTTTTTTAGAAGAATATTTTGATTTTACTTCTTGATTGTAATATAGAGTAATGTTAGAAATATCCACTTTAACATTCTTTATCGAACTTTTACTTTGTTATTGAATAAAATTTTGTGGATCTCACTTTAACTTTTACTTCTGTAATTTCATACTATGAATTCATTGAATAATCAACACAAACAATTTAACCCATATGGGTTAAAAAAAAAAATTATTATTATTATTAATGGAAATTACATACTGATATTTTATGACTTAAACAATAGATGTTGTGATGGATATCTATATCTTGTAGCAATAGCGAATAGCGAATTTCTGCTATTTCACGATCGTTTATTTCACCTTTTCAGATAAATTTAGGTTGAACTCCATTCATTAGCTTTGCTAATTGGGTTTTGATATATTCTTTATCATATGGAATATCTCTTGGAATTATATTAGCATCTGCAAGCTTTCTGTCTAGATCACCAACAGACAAAAGTTTTATGCCTTTTAGAAAACAAGTTTCTTGATCTAAACCGGAAGCCTTCCCATGTAAATCCCATTCATGTTGCCAAAACCAATTGTTGTCTCCATCTATTAAATCAGCCAATCATTCCGGGGCATCTCCTTCACTTTCTTCGAAAAAATAGTCTAAACAAATAAAATGAAATAAAAATTAGTGAATATAAAATTAATGAAAATAGAACAATTGTTATAAGATTACCTCATTAAAATCAAGTGCTTTGCGGTCTATTGGCACAAGATTTTTGTTAAGATCAACAGTATATCTAACACCCCGTTTTCCCAACATATTAATACTGCTTAAATTAATCAAAGTTCAACATAAAACAGGATGTCACACTACTTTTTATTCCAAAAAGTTATTTCAACGTGAGTGAAGTTAAAACCCACTATTTAAAATAAAATATCTGCTTATAATATTTAAAATAAAGTCGCAGCGGAAAATTATTCAACTTTAAATCCAAAACTTGGCACTAGGCCTCAACATCATCAACATAATTAAAATACCAAATTAAAATAGTCTAACAACATCTTAAAAGTTACGTATTAAGGAAAAACGACAAAACATAAAAGGTATCTCCATCCCGTTACATATCAGAGCAAGACCCCTATGACGACACGAGGATCAACTCACATCTGCACTATTCTGGATCACCTGCAAGTTACTCATACGAAGAGCAACATTTTCAAGCAGAAGAGGTGAGATTTCACATTCATTAATAATAAGCAATAAATTCAAAAATCAGAATTTAATCAACAAACAACTACAATTATTTATTAATTGACAAGAACTTCATGTAAATTCAGTTAACAATTATCAATGAATTACAACAACAACTATTCAACAATGCAACGAATGACGACTCGACAATGCAACAACAACAACAACTCTACGATACAACGACACGACAACAACTCAACAATATGCAATATATTTATGCATGTGGTACCAACAAAGCATCAAGCTCTCAACAGGATGTCGTAATGCGACTAAACAGGGCATCAAGCCCTCAACTAATAACAAGGCATCAACTAATATAAATGCTTATGCAATGATAAGACTCAGAAATGCAACAACAACAACAATAACATCTTTCATATAAGCATCATATAAACAACTTTCATATAATCATAGATTTAACCATAAATCAACAACAACATATCAATATGATCCACCAATTCATTATCAAAAGAAAACTAAGTTTGATTCAACAAGACATAGATTAAATACTCTTAAACATTCTAATTAAACTCATAGTATACGGGATTTGAAGTTTGGAGGAAAACCAAAAGTTTCGGGTTGATTTAGAAGCGGTTATGCTAAATTTTCTTAAAAGTCTTTCAAGGCCTAGTTGGAGTGTTTCTATCATAATTCAAAATTCACAAAACATTTTTAAGCCAAACCAGAGCCATTGGAAAGCTAACTTAATTATCTAAAACTTTCATGTTTACACCAAAGACCAATTCAAAACAGAAACGTGTTAAAAAGACACAAGAACACGAAACAGGAAAAGCTGTCAGAGGGCATCTCACTTAAGCGAGATTCACGCCGAGAGAAACCTCAATTTCGCTTGTGAGTTTGCTTGGCGCTCGCTTAAGCGAACTGGGCCCCATTTTTTGAAGATTTCTCACCATTTTTCACCCAAAAACCCAAATTTCGACATCTCAACTCCCAAAATTGATAGGAAACATTACCTAGGAGTATTCTACAACCTAAACATCAACTTTTTGCATTAATTCATCGGACTATCTAGGTTTCTAGCAACCTAATTTGATTCAACCCTAATTTCTTCAACAACACAAATCAACAACAACATAATCAATTCAATTTCAGAATTCATGTACTTAAAATTAAGGAAAAGCTAGTCTCACCCTTACCTTGGATTTTCTTGGTTTTACAGAACTCTACAGTTTTCTCCCAAAAGCTACACTTTCACGTTCTCTCTGTTTCTCTGATTCTGGTTTTCTAACCTAATCTTCTATTACTCCCTCCTATTTATAGCCTTTTCTAAACTTCCTAACAAACTCTCCTAATTACCAAATTATCCTCACTTGAATTATTTTATTTTTCTTAAACAACTTTATTATATTTCTTCACCAAATATAACAAAACAACTTAATAATAATAATCATCAACATCAACACACCACATCACAACTCAACAAATATCACAATTAATTAAATAATTAATAAAAGACTCCAAATTTAATAAAATAATTAATTAAATAAAATAGGGTGTTACAGTATACACCGGCCATATGCCATTGGAGAACAAAAATAATCCCCATTGTGTATTCACACATATTCATGGAGCCCTACAAACCGTTGGTGGCCATTGAGCAACCACCATATAGGCATCGAAAGGGTCTGAGTTAGTGATTTGTAGATTCATGGTTGATATAAAAAAATATAAAAAAACATAACATAAGAACCAACTTGACCTAACATGCCATTACAAAAAAATATTTCTTTGTTGATCCGATGCATCAGTGGTATTTATAATCATCATTTTACCACACTTCATTTACGTGTATTCATTCATGGACACTCTAATATGAAAGTTTATCTTCCACCTTCCACACTTTAATGGAAATGGTGTTGCTCATGTGTGTGACAATAACCGTTGGTTTGTCATTTTCTAGAAGTAGGCGTTTTCGGTGCAGAAGTTGTTAGGTGCCTAAAATCTGGATTGAGGTTAAGTGATTTTGAGGTTGGAATGTCATCATTACTTTATGTTTCTTATATTATATTTTTTTTCTCATCTTATTTATTATTTTTATTATAGTATTTTGCATGTATTCATTCATGCAAATATGAAGGTTTACCTTCCACCTTCCACACTTTAATGCATTGCTCATATGTGTGATCAAGGGTGGGCAAAAAAACCAAAAATTGAACTGAACTGAACTAAAAAAAACAAACAATTACTAACAGTTTTGAAACTGAACTGAAACAGTTTAGTTCAATTCAAAACAGTCCAGTTCGATTCGAAACAGTTCATTTCAATTCGGTAACTAAAATTCAAATTCATTTGTTTTTTTTTTCTTCATATTTCTTTCAAAGGTATCAATAACAACAGTTCAGTTCAGTTCGGAACAGTTCAGTTCAGTTTGAAACAGTTCAGTTCAGTTTGAAATGCAAACAGTTCAGTTCAGTTCATTTATTTGGTTCAGTTCAGTTTTCATCTCGTACTGAACCATGTCCACCCCTATGTGTAACAATAATCTTTGTCTTGTCATTTTCTAGAAGTAGGCGCTTTTGGTCCAAAAGTTGTTAGGTGCCTAAAATCTAGACGGAGGTTAAGTGATTTTGAGGTTGGAATGTCATCATTACTTTATGTTTATTTTTTTCTAATCGTATTTATTGTTTTTCTTTTATCTTTCTCTTTCATAAAATAGACAAAATTACGGTAAAGTTACATTGACTTTTCCGTCTTAAAGTCATTGAATATCAATCCCTATACCTGTAGTGTCTTGTTGTTTTATGGAATTTGGATTAAGTCTACCCGCATGAATTCACCTGTTGGCCCTCTTTTGTCCAATCATATACTATTTTACTTGATTTGTTAGTATGTGCATTTCAACCTCTCTAGTTTCACTATATCAATAAACAATGTACGTAACTTCATCATTGTAGTGTTAAAACCTACTAAATCATAGATAGTCGGAGTTTAAAGCAAGAATACTTGTTGTGGCAAATATGTGCTGGAATTGGAAAGTACCAACTTGTTGAATCTATTGGTTGTCTTTGTATTGTTACCTAATTCATTACACAATTGTATTGAATTCTCATATTGTCTAATGTATTTAGAATTTGAATCTAAGAAATGGATGCATCTTTTCTAATCCATTGTCCAATGTATTCACGAGAGCTTGTTCTTTATGCACCAAGCAATTGCTATCATGCACCTAACTCAAACAACTGTTGTTACACTGCTGATATGCAGTTAAATATCGTTTAGAATTTTTCAAAATGACAACTCATTGACCACTTCATCTTAACAAAATTCGATTTGTTTCAAACTGATGTCACAATCATCTGTCAGTCACCTTTGAACTAGCTGAATGGATTCTCACTGCGATCAACTTTTTCTTTTTTCTTTGTTAGTTAAATTCATCATTTTCCTATCATGCCAAAAGCTTGATATTGAAGAGAATGCAAGCATTAGTAAAACAGCAAAAGCTATGGCAACACTGTCATGCCAACCATATTTGAGTCCCTTCACCATGAACCCTATGGCTAAGGAGAATAAGGTGGAAATCAGAAGCAATGAAACTGTGTAACGATTGTCCTTTATGATATTCCATAAAAACCCAAAGAAGCTTGTCCCAAGGTTCCAAATAATCTCATGTTCATTCTATAAAAATAAAAATTTCATCAACAAAAGAGAAATACATCTTTCTCATTTCTCAAGCTTAATTGCTAATAACAACGGCAAGTAGTGTATATTGGCACATGTCAATTTTGTTTGTGTTGGACAAAAAAAATACATATTTTTCATTCATTGTAATCAAATGTGTTATGTCGGACACTGGCACATGTCACCTTCCATGCCACATAGATTATATGCAATCTTTGCACTTAGCAAATCAAGCAAGCATTTGTATATTTGATCAAACATCCATCGTATTGAAGAGAAATACTAGTGATGAATTTGATGACCACGGAGAACATCACAAACTCTACCAACCCCACCAAACTCAAGAAGAGATTTCAAGTCATTCTCCTTCACAATTCCTGCAATATGTTCTACAACGTTGTTGTGAACATGAGAGACTATATATTGATTTGAAACAAAAGACCAGGGGAATCTTGTGTATAGGCTTTTAAGCCATTTCTTGCTATACCCGCTACTACTAGTAGTGGTAGTGAGTAAACTAACACACGCAAGAATGAATTAATTGAACAATCTTTGTTGAATGATATATAATTCAAACTGAAACACTTTGTTTGATCAAGAAATTGGGGTTATGTTATGTTTTCAATGAAAGACACAAATTCAAATTAGTTTCTTTATATTCGTGAACTCAAAGCTGATCAAACGGGAGTATGTAGGGGTGGGCATGGTTCGGTTAACCATAAAAACCAAACTGAACTGAACCAAATTGTTGAAATGGTACATAAAAACTGAACTGAACCGTTTAAAGTTTGGAAGTAACCAAACTGAACCAAAGTTATAGTTCGGTCAACCATTTGCTTACATATTAACCAAACCGAACCGAACCAAAATAAATATTTTTTATCCAATGAATAAAACTACTTTTATTAATAAAAAAAACAATTTAAAATTAAAAGCAAAAATAGTTTATTTCTTCAAAACAACTTATCTTATGCAAAACAACTTATTACGATCTTTTTTTTTAAAAACAGCTTATTCAAAACAGCTTATTTTAAAACAACTTATTTTATGCAAAACAACTTATTTTTGCAAAACAACTTTATTTTAGGATCTCTTTTTTCAAAACAACTTATTTATGCAAAACAACTTATTTGGATCTCTTTTTTAAAAATATCTTATTCAAATTAGCTTATTTATGCAAAACAACTTATTAGAATCTCTTTTTTCAAAACAACTTAGTCAAAACAACTTATTTATGCAAACCAACTTATTTCGATCTCTTTTTTCAAAACAACTTATTCAAAACAGCTATTTATGCAAAACAGCTTATTAGGATCTCTTATTTCAAAACAACTTATTCAAAACAACTTATTTATGCTAAACAGCTTATTTGGATCTCTTTTTTCAAAATATCTTATTCAAATTAGCTTATTTATGCAAAACAACTTATTAGAATCTCTTTTTTCAAAACAACTTATTTATGCAAAACAACTTATTTGGATCTCTTTTTTCAAAACAACTTATTCAAAAAAGCTTATTTATGCAAAATAGCTTCTTAGGATCTCTTTTTTCAAAACAACTTATTTATGCAAAATAACTTATTAGGATCTCTTTTTTCAAAATAACTTATTCAAAACAGCTTATTTATGCAAAACAGCTTATTAGGATTTTTTAAAAAACAACTTATTCAAAACAGCTTATTTGGATCTCTTTTTTAAAAAAACAACTTATTCAAAACATCTTATTTATGCAAAATAACTTATTAGGATCTCTTTTTTCAAAACAACTTATTCAAAACAGCTTATTTATGCAAAACAGCTTATAAGAATCTCTTTTTTCAAAACAACTTATTCAAATTAGCTTATTAGGATCTCTTTTTTCAAAATAACTTATTCAAAACAGCTTATTTATGCAAAAAATCTTATTAGGATCTCTTTTTAAAAAAACAACTTATTCAAAACAGCTTATTTATGCAAAACAGCTTATCAAGATATATTTTTTTCAAAACAACTTATCCAGAACAACTTTTTTATGCAATACAGCTTATTAGGATCTCTTTTTTCAAAACAACTTATTCAAAACAACTTATTTATGCAAAACAACTTATTAGGATCTCTTTTTTAAAAAACAACTTATTCAAAACAGCCTATTTATGCAATACAGCTTATTAGGATCTCTTTTTTCAAAATAACTTATTCAAAACAGCTTATTTATGCAAAACAGCTTATTAGGATCTCCTTTTTCAAAATAACTTATTCAAATTAGCTTATTTATGCAAAACAGAGATCCAAATAAGCTGTTTTGCATAAATAAGCTGTTTTGAATAATGAGATGCAAATAAGCTGTTTTGAATAAGTTGTTTTTTAAAAGAGATCCAAATAAGTTGTTTTGCATAAATAAGTTGTTTTGAATAAGTTATTTTGAAAAAAGAGATCCTAATAAGCTGCATTGCGTAAATAAGTTGTTTTGAATAAGTTATTTTGAAAAAAGAGATCCTAATAAGCTGTATTGCATAAAAAAGTTGTTCTGGATAAGTTGTTTTGAAACAAGTACAAAGTACAAACATTGTAGAGCGAGCGAAGCACTTATTAGAAGGCTGGCATGAAGCGAACCGTAAAAAAATCCATCCTCTCAAATTATCAAGATTTTTTCTCTCAAATCCATCCTCTAAACCACAAAAAATCAAAAACTAAACACATAGCAAATTACAAATAACAAAAAACAATAATACTAAAACTAGTACATGTAATTTTGGACACACGCACACACACATGTACATATAATTGGTGTAAAATTCTGAAAATCATAATCTATAATAAATTAATAAACTTAAACCCAAACGCTACAACTCTTAAAATTGATGTGTGTTTCTCGGGAATAACTTACTCTCCTGCTGAAGCCGAATATCGTGGAGTCGCAAATGTGGTTGTTGAATCATGTTGGTTTCGCAATCTCCTTCTTGAGTTACATTGTCCTATTCACAAAGCCATTATGGTTTACTGTGACAATGTTAGTGTCGTATATCTCTAATGTAACCAGTTCAACACCAACCAACGAAACATATTGAGATGGACATTCATTTTGTTTGTGAAAAGGTAGTTTGAGGTCATGTTCACGTTCCCTCACGATATCAAATTGCAGATATCTTTACTAAGGGTCACCCCTTAATTCTGTTTCAAGATTTCAGAGATAGCCTCAACGTTCGTCAATCTCCCGCTTCAAATGTCGGGGAGTATTAGAAGAATATGTCTATATTCATTGTTTGATTTGTAAATATGATTAGCCATGAATTACATTCCTGAAAATTTATTTAATTTCCAAAATAGGTTTGATGTTCGTTGTATATATTTCACAAATTATATCAATACAAATCAGGGAATTATATTCTTATAATAAATATAAATAAAACAGATTGGATTTGTGTGCAATGAGGAGGGTGTGACTGCACTACTGTCAATCATGTCTAAATTGTCCGATCAAGATTCAATGGCATATATTCGATGCTCGTATTTTAGATTTATAAAAAAATTAAATCGAGCTTAAAATTTTGACCGTCCAATAATCAGACAGTTTCCTCAACAACAAAAAAAAAACAGACAGTTCATATGCGCTGATTCCATGTAGTTGTATTGCATTCGATCCAAATCCCTATGAAACAACGGGCGCGAACCCTAGAAATTTTAGGCACTGAACAAGGTAGGGATGTCAATGGATACAGATAGTATGATATTCGTCCCCGTTCCGTTGGATAGATATAATACTCGTGTCAGCCCAGTACCCTCGTGGGTACCCATTATGCGAGTACCCGCGGGTATTGAGGTATCCATGAGTATTCATGGGTACCCATGGATTTTTGAATTTATTGATTTTTTTGTACAGATAATAACTTTTTTTAATTACCAAAAAACTTCAAAAAAAATTAAGAAAAAAAAACTTCAACTTTTAAACATCCATACATAATATATTGAAAATTTCATAAATCATACATAATCCATATAAAATTCAAAATTCATGATTCTTACATAATCCATAACATATGTTTCACAATTCTAGCAATATCATTCCTAACGTACTGTTCCACTGAGGAAAGTGGTGATGTAGATTCTTCATAGTTAGCCCGAGAAGTTGTAGGCTTGTTGTATAACCATTGAAGCCATTTCCTGTTGCACACGCTACTGCTAGTAATCAAAGTAGAAGTGAGTAAACTAGCACCAAGTTCTTTGTTGTTACCATCTGATTCTTGTAGGGACATATTTGTTGTTACTTGTGACTCAAACAAGAAAGAATGGTTGAAATGAAGAATCTTTGTTGAATGATAATTCAAACTGAAACAATCTTAGTTACGATTGTTTGACAACACTTGTTTTGTTTTCAGGAAATGAGGTTTCTGTTTTGTGGCATTGATTGATCAAGAGATGGAGTTTGTGTTCTGTTTGCGCTAAAAGACACAAATTCAAACAACTTTCTTTGCATTCATAGGAACTGAGAACCGTTAGAGTGAGTTTTGCTAATTTACCACCGTTTGATCACTCAAATCACCAAGATGTTGCCACGTGGTCTATTGGCCTATCTTTTCAAACAAATGAAATTGAATCATTATAATTAATTAATTATTAAGTAGAAAAAGAAAAAACACTTAAATTCAACAAAGACCCTCAAAATTCTTAACTTCAATGGCTAGGTTGAACCTTGTGACTTACTGGTTTGACTTGTTTCATAAGGCAAAAGGTGACTTAATTTGATCATAGGCTTATTTTATTTTGACATTAAATATTGTATATAATGTACTTGTTTAATTTTTCTTGGTATTCTACTTAGACTTGATCTATTTAATTTATTAAAGTATATCTTCAAAATCATACTCCGACACGTCGTCCACTATATGTCATCTCATTCTAACTTTGCCATGTCGCTTAATATTTGATGTGACACCATCTAAATCTCTTGCGTACATTTTAAGCACTCGGTTATTCATTCATTCTCTCTTAATCCATAATTTTGCCGCCTAATTGGATGCATTATTACTCTATTGATGAATACATTATTACTATATATATATATATATATATATATATATATATATATTACTTAATAAACATAATATTAGAGGGCTGGAGCAATTGGAAGATCAAGGAAGCTTGGAAACAAGCTTGGTGATGCTTCTTCAAGATTCAACAAACATCATCAAAAGAGAGAGTCTTAAATGCTACTAGTTTTTTTTGGACGAATTGTGCAACTATATGGTTTGACGATTCTAATTAATAGCAGCATCAACATAATAAGTAATAACACATGAGCATACTAATGCAACTCATATCAAACACTTAAAAAACTAAATTACTTATAGTTGGAGTCAACCCAATTAAAATTCGTTACCTTTCTACCACCACCGTCATTCGACCAATTTTTCTATTCTATTATGAAAATTACACTATTTTAAATTTACTTTAAAAGTAATGGTGAAACCTAAATTTAATATGAAGGTTGTTTTGGTGGTGGCATTTAGGATGGGTGAGGGAAAGATTTTTCCACTATGGATCAGTTAATTGTAGCCATTTGATTAGAGAGGAGTATTGATTTTATCATGGACTGGCCACATCATATTCTTTTTCTTTTAAACACAATAAAACAAAAAGGAAATTTAAAACTAATTTTCGGTGGACCCTTCTTCTCTCTCATTGTTCACCTGGGTTCTTCTCTTCTTCATCTCTTTCATCGTTCACCTTTAGCTTTTACCATAATCATACCAATCATAATTCTTCAACTTTTCTTGTTCTAAAATCAATTGAATCATAGAAACAACTCCCAAACCATCAAATTAAATTCAATCTATTGTTAAATTAGATTTCCAATAAGGAACAACTAGTTTATAGTGTATTTCTTAATTTTTGTGAAACCCACAAACACATAAGTTCAAATGGAGGGGAGATGAGATCTATCGCTGCCTCCCTTGGCGGAGTGGAAATGATATTTATTCCTTCAATTGATTCCTTTCTCTGTTATTTTAATGTTCTTTAATTCTTTAAAGTTGCTTAATCCAGCAAATGAAAAGATGAATATCCCATTTGATTCCTTCACATGTGTGTTGATAAACCATTAATATTCTTGTAGTGACTCAAGATATACATGTGTGTTAATACGCAGAAATATTAGAAATGGTGATTCAAGCAATTGCAATAGGATCTATGGTGGTAACTAGGTGGATTTTAGCTTTTGAGAGGTTGTTGTTGTTGTTGGTGGTGGGTGAAGAAGTACACTCAAGAGAGAGAGAAAGATGAAAGATAGTGTCAAAAAATATAGTATTGATAGTGTATAATATTATTGTGTTCTTTATTTGATCTAAAGGTTAAAAAGTAATTTTTCTACGGTGGAAAAGAATTCCTCCTACCCATCTTAAATGATACCTGTTTTGGTTAGTAAAGAGTTGACTCATCTGCAAGATATCATATTCAACTCTTGTTATCGATGTCAAAACATCATTGATGGAAAATCTATTAATACATTTTTTAAACACTCTTTAAACTTGAGATCTATTTTAATCCTGACAAGTTTCTACAGTTGAACTCATCTAAATTTTTCATTAGAAAAAAATAAAGAAATGTGAAAGAAGTCTAAGGCATTGAAAAAGTTGTGCACCAAAGCGCGTACTACTAAAAAACGACAATGTAACACACACATCACATAAGCAAACACCATTTTCATTGAATCTGTTAATACATATAGCTGATTTATTTTTTACTTTTATTTCACAATAGTATAATGGTCTTTTTTTTTTTTTACTGCACTTCATCTTCTTCTTTTTTTAACGAAAATTTATTAAAGAAAACTTCAAATATAAAATTAGTTTAGAAAACTTATCCTAAAAAGTCATTTTAAATATTTCATTACGATTTCTTTATAATAAAATTTTAGAGAGAAAAAAAGCTTAAAATGAGAAAGCTATTTTGGATAACTTATAAAAAAAATGATTTTGAGATATATCTTTTGAAAAGAAAAAAATGTGGCTTTTTATTATGTTAAATCTCTAACGATGAATATATGTCAAAAAATATTCTTTTAATTTATAATAAATGAGTTTGAAATAACTTCTATTATTTTTTACCTGTTCAAAAAAGAAAAATAATTCTACCATTTTTGAGTAAATTTTTCTAAAACTTATTTTATAAATATAAAGTATGAATCCTTTTTTTTAATTTATACCAAAAGAGCCTTAATTTTTACTTGATTAAGGGTTCAAGTGATGCAAGTTTGTTGAGTGTATATTTGATTACACTTCTAGAGAGATCAAAATTGATTGTGATATGTTTGACTGTTTTTGAGTAGAATTGATTCTGCTTTCAGAGTTGGTTTTACTTGAAGATAAGACTTACAATTTTTATTACATAATTGATTTTTACACACAAATTTATAGTCTAACATTTTGGGTAACCCATAACTGTTTTTGGCAATAGACATTTTTGAACTTATAGTTTAACATAATTTTTAGGTGTGAATGAGCAATTCTAAAAGTGAAATAGGGAAAAAGATAAAAAATCAAAATTAAAATGTCAATTTATTGAAAATTTAAAAGAAAGATGAGAAGTAGAAAAAAAGATCATGCACATAAAAGAATGAAATAGACATACTAACCAAGGAAATAACTATAGCTAGCTAATTGATTGCCTACGTGATGTTATAACTATAAATACCAGCCAACAAGCAATAGCATTCATTGATAACAGCAGCAACATAAGCAAACAATGGTTATTTTACATCATGCCAAAAATGACTTTACATTTAACTGCTTAAGTAAACACAATCGAATTTTTTATAGGCAAAAAGTTACTAAATTATGCTATCTCCTGGTACATAGCATGGGTTAAGACATTTTTGGACTATAAAGTAATGATATTCTATCATATATATCAGCGTAAAACAAAGAAAAAAACATCAGATGAAGCATAAAAAAAACTACCTGAGCATCAATTAATATCATATGAAGACTCACATTCTCAGTTCGATTGAAACGGTCTGGTGTAGTCTAAAGATTAATTACTCTCCCCTTAATTTGAAAATCAATCTTTCCATCTACATAAGGAAGTATTATAGTTGAGCCAGAATATTAACCTAGAAATGAAATGTGAGCAAACAAAAAACAATTTTGCTTTGCGATCAAAACGTTACATCTGTTTGCCATGGTCATGTGCTTAGTGGAACTAATATCAAAAGGTTACATTGATTATTGCTGATAGACTGTGAGTAAGAAACTTCAAACAAAATCTTGGTATGGACGTATATATAGCAATGGCTCTTAGAAAACGAATGTTAAACACACCAATTCAGAACCTTACTCAATGAGATCAGATATGGCAACTCAATGCAAATCAAGTCAATGCATATGCACTTATCCCATGGACCATATCACATTGAGCAGAGCACACCAAAACGGCACTTTCATCAACGAAATTGCAAGATAGAGGATCATACCTATATGTAGAGTACATTGAGCAACCAAAGTAATTAATGAATTTGAATTAGGATAGTTGGTTTCTATTAGAAAAACTTGCAACATGTAGGCTATGCTATTGATCTAAAAAACGTGCAAGGTCAACTATAGACCTATATGTAGCACACATCTAACTCAATAAATGATATCTTACATGTTAAGACAATATAAAAAACCGTGCAACAAAAAGGAGATATTGGTCCAATAACTTAATAATGAAGCATACATTGAGCATTCAACTTATGGATATGGTTTTTTTTAACTTTTGACAAATATGTCTCTGATCATGTATTTTTTATGAAAAGAGTGATCAATTTTTTTAAGTTATATATGTCATCATAGACCTTTATGGTACTACAGAATAATAACTTATAATATTTTTCTATACAAGTTGTACTTTGTATATGGACAATAATTATTACAAGTTGAATTTTAATATCTAAATATGATCATTTATTATTAAAACTTTCCTTTTAATTGTTATTGAAACTTTCCTATAGTCATCGTATTTACATTTAAACCATAATTACTATAGTCATTGTATATAACCTTTTGATTTTGTTTTAATTTATTCAGTGATTTGTTGTTAAATTGTGTAGTTTGTTGGTTTAGTCTTGAATTCCTCTGGTTTGCTCATCCTATTATCTTCCATGAATCTTTTTCCATAATCTGCATTCATCTTTTTTGTAGGACTAATATACTATGGTTTTTACTTTACTTATATTGCAGGAATGTTGGAATCAATATGTTTTTATACTGCCTCATATACTCTCCAACCATGAAGAATGGTGAAATAAGTTCTTAATTTTTGAAAGATCGTGTTAATTAGGATATTAAAAACTGATAGGAGTATTTGTTAGAACTATGAAGATGAATTTGTAATTGTAATTTACTAGTGATCGGTTATTGATCTAAGTAAAAAAAAAATTAGTGTTCTTTAAAAGATATGTAAGTAATGCTTATTGAATATTCAAGTTGTAGAGTTTCTGGAATTTGGTCAACATGTAACCAGATATTGAAAATGATAAGTCTTCTAAAAGTGAACACTTATAGATTAAAATTTAGTTGACTCTTACAAAATTCTCTATCGAAAAAAATAGTGGTGTTTGGTAATGTTAGTTGAACCCTGTTGAAGATGGTTATTCTCCACGGTTTTTGTCGTTAAACCACATAAGTTTTGGTTAAATTAATTTCTCTTTTAAAATATAAATTCATGACACTAATCTTTCATTAATTACACCTTATCAGCAAACCTCTAAAATTGTCCCCCACTCCTTATCCTAACTTTTCCACTTTCCATAAACTTTAATTTCTCTTACGCTTATCAGTTTTGGTATATTGGTTCAAACAACTATTTCTATGAGTTGTAATTAAATAATTAAATAGCTATTCTAGCTCATAGGACCTGTGCGGCGCACGGGTCACAAATCTAGTTGAGATTTATTCTAGCATATGGCGCGCATGGGTTGCATTAGGGTTAGGGTTTTGGATAATCAGACCACCTTGGATTTATATTAAGTAAGCTAAGATAAGATATGACCTCTCTTTTCTTTTGTTAGTACATTCTCTTTATGTAGAGAAAAAAAATGTTATTGTAATAAAGTTATATCCTAAGGTTTCCAAACAATACTTGCATTCTTTAACCATTTTCATCGTAATTTTAGTAACTGTTTGTTAGTTTAGCCTTTGCTTTGTTAAACATACAGAATTATTAATATTTAGGCTTAAATGCACTTTTCACCCTCTATGTTTCAAAAAGTTGCGATTTTGGCCCCCTTATAAAAAAAATGGATATTTTGACCCCTTAACTTTTGGCCCTCTTTTGAATGGTTGATTTTATGCAAATTTCTCAGTCTCTGATGGTGTAAACTGGCATGGGGATAGAAGGATGTTGATAAGTGGAGTCTAAACTTGCATGGTGTCCAAACTGGCATGATAAATGGAGTCCAAACTGATAAGTGGATCCTTCTTTAGGGGGACCAAAAGTTACACCATGCCAGTTAGAAATCCATTTATCAACATCCTTATATCCTCATGCCATTTTACACCATCAGAGACTATGAAATTGTCATAATCTCCATCAAAATCAGCTAATCAAAAGAGGGCCAAAAGTTAGGGGGTCAAAATATCCATTTTTTTTATAAGGGGGCCAAAATCGCAACTTTTTGAAACATAGGGGGTGAAAAGTGCATTTAAGCCTAATATTTATTAAGATTGTTTTTTTTCCGAATTGGAGTCTTAGAATTTTTTTCTATTTATTATTTAATCTACAGTTCGTCTTCTGCAAAGGTGGTTGTCTGCATCAAGGACCATGAATTTTTACATTCTTCAGTTGTATTTCGTAGTGTTAACTATCCTCTTTGACACAACAATATCATCATTGCTAGTTGACCTGCCAACATTTGTTGGCGACTTGGGAAACATCACCTTAAAAGGTGGTGGGGCTTTACAAGTCCACGACACAATCGTCTTAAATCGGATTAACTTGAGGTTTGCAAATATTAGACGTGGTGCGGTTGTTTTGAACATGCATGTAATGATAGGAACATCAACCACTTTTGATACCTATTTCTCTTTCGTGAGTTTAAAAAACAAACTCTGCCTCCCAAAGAGGATAAGGGTTTGCCTTCTTCCTTTCGCCTTTCCTTTCAGCCGAGCTTCCACCATACCCCTTTGGATTACCTTCGCGGCATCTGATGGTCATGTTCGACAGTCATGTGTCGAATTAAAATATCAAGGGATAGTATCACACGTGTGAAACAAGCAGGATCTCTAAAATACATAATAACATAAAACCTGTTGAGCTAATTCTGAGAGGGCTAGCTCTTCAACCATAAGTGTTAGGAAACATGATATACATGAAGGAATGAGCCAATTCTGAGGGCTAGCTATTCAACCATAAGTGTTAGGAAACATGATATACATGAAGGAATAAGAGAAAACTCAGATAATCTTTTTATTAATAATAAAAGTGAATATTACAAATGAGTGAAGTGACCCTCTAATCTATATCTCTAATAATAAGGAATTTCTTTTCGAGTATAAATATGTTTACTTTGGCTTGTCTGCCTTTACTAAAGGTGGACTTGAAGTGCATGTGGTGAATGATTGGATGTTGGAGCTGACCATGAGTCAAATATAAACGGATTGTCACCTGAGAAGACAAATATCACAGTAGAAGTTACACCTGATGTCTTCCAAGACGAAAAACTTAACCGTGTTTCTGACTACAACAAGATTGTTTATATTGTTGTTGACAATTGTGATATTTCTCGTTGTTTATATAAGTGGAAGGAAATAATGTGTAAATGTGTCATCAAGAGACAATAACTACGACAGTGGTAATATCCAACTGACTCCGTATTCATCATTGATCATTGAATACATCAGGAGAACAAAAAACAAATATTGATAATGCATTTATTCACATTATTTGCGGTCTATTGACACAGGATTTTTGTTAAGATCAACAATATATACTGGCCATATACTGTGGAGAACAAAAAAAAAAAGCTCTCCATTGTGTATTTGCACATATTTGTGGAGCCCTGCAACCAGGGCGGATCTGGGGTTGAATTATTACTGGGGCTATTTTTTATTTTTTTAGGAAGTAAGACTAAAAATTTTGGCGAAAGAAATTGCTAAAAAAATAACATATGTGTTAATAGTAACAAATCGTCAATCACTTTGTTCTTTGTATAGTGATGTTCACATTTTAGTGAAAATTAACTTTTTAATTATAATTTAAATAACATCATAAAAATGATAAAATAGTTTAAGTGAATGTTAAAACATACATAACACAGCAAGCATATATTATAGCATATTCAATTGGTTTTACCTCATAAAACTTGGGAGTTGAACTAGGGCACTATATGTTATTTATACTAGCTTCTTTTATTGCGCTAACGTTTAAAAATTATTAACAATATTTTTTTATGAAATTTTAATTTTGATTAAAAGAAATTTTTTAAATGTTTATTGCTGTAAAATTATAACAAATCAAACTAATCATGATTATCAGTTTCAATGAAACCAACAATATAACCAAAAAAAAATCTAAATTCTTTTTTTTTAATGACACCAACAACAATCTATATTATAGAAAAAGTTGTTGTTTAAGGGTATAATTGAGATAATGAAAAAGTAAGTATAAATACACTCATCTAATTGTTACATTTTTTAAATGATAAAGTAAAAAATTGAACATTTATATTTGATACACTTTCATTTTAATATTTAAATTTATTCTTACATATTTGTTACACGTGTTATTTGTATTAAAAATTGAGGGCATTTTTGAAAAGAAAAATTCAGCCCAAAAGAGCTGAAATAGAGTAGTTTTCTTTATATATTACAATAACTTATAAGAATAACACAATAGAAAAAAGAAAAGAAAACAATAGCTGGGAGTTGAACAAGGAACAACAAGGTTAGAGCAAAGTATTGTATTTATTATATTTCGAATTAGAATATATATATATATATATATATATATATATATATATATCATATAATATTTGCTTGGAATAAAAATAAAATAAAGAAAGGTATGGGCTGGACTGTTGTGGCAATAGCCACGCTCAGCCTCACACAGGTCGGCCTCTGCCTGCAAACCGTTGGTGGCCATTGAGCAGCCATCATACAAGCATCAAAAGGGTGTGGGTTAGTGGTGGTTTGTGAATTAGTGGTTGATATAAAAAAATATATAAAATAACAACTAACTTGACCCAACGTGCAATTATAGAAAAGTTTTTCTTTGTTGATCTAATATATTAGTGGTATTTATAATCATCATTTTACCACACATCATTTACGTGTGTTCATTCATGCAAATATGAAGGTTTGTTTTCCACCTTCCACACTTTCATGGAAATGGTGTTGCTCATGTGTGACAAAAATCGTTGCCTCGTCATTTTCTAAAAGTAGGCGGTTTCAGTGCAGAAGTTGTTAGGTGCCTAAATCTGAATTAAGGTTAAGTGATTTTGAGGTTGGAACGTCATCATTACTTTATGTTTCTTATATTATATTTTTAGTAGTTTGAGCAAACCGCATGAATCCATCCGTTGGCCCTCTTTTGTCCAATCATATACTATTTTACTTGATTTGTTAGTATGTGCATTTCAACCTCTCTCAATAATGTACGTAACTTCATCATGGTAGTGTTAAAACCTACTAAATCATACATAGTCTAAGTTTAAAGAGAAAACTTGTTGCGGCAAATATGTACTTTTTTTTTAATTAGTGGCCTTGGATGTTGATATTAAAGCAAGAAAACTGAAAGTAGTATTACCTAATTCATTACACTAGAATATCACAATTGTATTGAATTCTCGCATTGTCCAATGTATTTAGAATTTGAATCTAAGAAATGGATGCATTTTTCTAATCCATTGTGCAATGTATTCACGGGAGATTTCTCTTTATGCACCAAGCAATTGCTCACATGCACTTAACTCGAACGACTACCGTTTGCTACTAATATGTAGTTAAGAATCGTTCAGAATTTTTCAAAATGACAACTCATTGAGCACTTCATCTTAGCAAAATTCGATTTGTTTCAAACTGATGTCACAATCATCTGTCCATAACCCGCAATCACCTTTGAACCAGCTATAAGAAATGGATTTTCACCGCGATCAACTTTTTGTTTTTTTATTCCTTTAGCCAGCACAAGGATTCCACGACTCACGAGCAAACCGTCGGCTGGAATTTCATCATGGAGACTCAGACACACTACATCACCGACCACCACAATATCATATACGGCGATAGCAAGATCAACAGATTGTGACTTTTCAACTCTTTTAGCATTGAATTTCACCTCCTTGCCTTTTCTCTTTGTCGGTTTGCTCATCATTTTCCTATGACACCAAAAGCTTGTTATTGAAGAGAATGCAAGCATTAGTAGAACAGAAAAAGCAATGGCAACGCCATCATGCCAACCATACTTGAGTCCCTCCTCCATGTATCCTATGGATAAGGAGAATAAGGCCGAAATCAGAAGCAACGAAACTGTGTAACGATTGTCCTTGATGGTATACCATAAAAAGTCAAAGAAGTTTGTGCCAAGGTTCCTAGTGATCTCCTGTTCATTCCACAAAAACCAACATTTCTTCAACAAAAGAAAAAAGCTTACATACATCTTTCTCAATCTGATAACAAATTCTAGTAGTGTATATTACTATGGGGAGTCTGGCAGAGCGCCTAGAAAATCAACAAGCTAATAATCAGGACCGCTAAAAGACCTTGACACCTCATCTACCCAAAATCTTGAGGATTTAGCATAAGGGCACTAACAACTCATACTTAAATTTCAAGGATATATTTTATGCTATCAAATAGAGAAACAAACACAAACATCGAAAACGACACACATTTACACCGATAAAATTTTGAGAAAATGATATAATTCAACGTAATCACCTATGTGTTGTGTCGGTGTCAGAGACACATGTCAGACACCACCCCATGGCACGCCTTTGAAGAAAGTGAGACACTTAATAAACGAAACATTTATATATTTGATCAAACCTCCGTATATCAAATTGAAGAGAATTACATGTGATGATGATTGATGAATTTGTTGACCACGAAGAACTTCACAAACACCGTCAATCCCACCAAAATGAAGAAGAGATTTGAAGTCCTTTTCCTTCACAATTCCTGCAATATCGTTCCTAAGACACAGTTCTACCGAGGAAAGTAGTGATGTAGATTCTTGATAGTTAGCCACAGAAGTTGCTGGTATGTTGTTTAACATTTTAAGCCATTTCTTTTTGTACACGCTACTGCTAGTAGTAGTTAGTAAGGTAGCACCAAGGTCTATGCTGGAACTATCAGATTCTGGGGACATGATTGTTCGTGACACGTTTGTTGTTACTTGTGACAGTTAAGGTTGGTAATAAATCAAGAATTAATGGATGATTGAATTGAATAGTCTATGTTAGATGATAATTCAAACTGAAACAAACCTTGTTTGGTAACACTTAAGTAGAAAGCAACCACAATGAGGGGGAAAAATTGTGTGGGTTAATTATATTGTTGAAAACTTCTAAATATGTCTTCAAAAAGGAAATTAGTTAATTAAAGATAAGCAAATGTATTAAGAATTAAACAATCAATGTATCTAAACAGACATTATATATCGTTGAGATAAAAGTATCACAATAATCAACATGAACATACTAATGCAACTCAGATCAAACACTTCAAAAACTAATCTACTTATAGTTAGAGTCAACCCAATTAAAATTCATTACCTTTCTACCACCCCAGTCTTTCAACCAATTTTTCCTTTCAATTTTGAAAATCACACTATTTTAAATTTACTTTAAAAGGTAATGGTCAAACCTAGTATGAAGGTTGTTTTAGTTGGTAAAAAGTTAACTCATTTGTAAAACTGTGGATTCAACTTTTGCTATTGATGTGAAAACATTATTGGTGGATAATCTGTTAATACTTAATATTCTCTCTGTCTCACATTAGGCGTTATATTTCCTATTTTTTCTTGTCTCAAATTATTTGTCGCTTTTATAATACAAATACAACACCACTTTCTAAGACCTTAAATGGGTAAGATCTTTAGGTTCTTGTAATTTTAACCCTAACTTTCAACAAACCACCTCAGCCCAGGTTTGGGTGAGATTCTATGGTGTTCGACAAGAATATTGGTGTAATTCTCATCTGCACTGATGTTGCTGCTTGATGACACTCTGTCATTACATAATTTTTATGTATTTTTATCACAATTTAGAGTTCACAAGGTAACTTAAGCAGCAAGAAAAGCAGAAAAAACTGAAGAATTCAAGAAAGACCAAATCGTGTCACGATTGGTACAAAACGTGGCACGATTCAAGAAGACAAAAACATGCTCTCTGCCAAGGCAAAATCGTGTCACGTTGACCAAAACGTGACACGATTTCTAGAAACCCTAATTTAGAATTTGTTGTACAAGGAAAATCGTGACACGATTCCACAAAAACGTGACACGATTTTAGGCGAATTTCTGTGCCTATTTAAGCTGAAGGCTATTCTAAAAACAAGGGTTACGATTTGAGAAGAGCAAAGTGCGATTTTTACACTGGAAGACGGCTACCGGGGCGATTTCTTCACCTAGTAACCAGTTCATGTATGTATTGTTACCTCTAATGATTATGTTATTTATAAATTCAATTATGAGTAGCTAAATCCATTAGAGGTTAGGTCTGAGATGAATCTTTGTAACCTTAATTGACATATGTTGCTGTGAAACTCTATTTATTGTGAATGACAATTTAGTTTTTATTCAATTCAATTGTTCTTAATGCTTTATATATTCTGATCACATATATATATATATATATATATATATGATTTGGTGAGAACGAATGACTACTGACCATAGCTTTCGACTTTGACCTAATTGAATTGTTCTAATAATTATAATTAGTCTAGGAATGGATAATTCTTTATTAGTGATATTAGGTTAACGTTCTTCAAACCTTCGAAGATTATTAAACCACCTAAGGGATTAGGGGCTGTAATCTTAGAAGAGTGTCCTAACTCAAGGGATTGATTAAGACTATTTTGTTAACTATCGTGAAACTAAAAAAATCATTCATAAGAATAGGTGCAGTGACCAATTAGGGGAACTCAGATGATTCGAAGACCTAACTCATCTCTCTATTATTTTAAACAATCAATTTATTTTCCGTTACTAAGTTTTATGCTATTAAACAAATTTACTGCCTAGTGGCAAAACTAAATAACTTTTACTTCATCCTAAATTAATAACGTGTTTGACTTTTTGAGATTAAAACCAGTCCTTGTGGGAACGATATTTTTACTACTTCGATAGTATTTGGTACACTTGCCAAAAATCTATCACTGCTTCCAAACCTATGTGGGAGATAACTATTGGGCAATATGTCAGAATACTACTAGTTGATATGGATATCTCTCAACCTTTGAGAAATAAAGTGTTTGTTGAAAGAACAGGGTACGCGTTCTTTGTTGAAGTCAGCTATGAAAATCTACTAGATTTCTGCTCACATTGCAAGAAAATAAGTCATTACCTAGCTATTTGTAAAAATGTCAGCATAGATGACAATCAAGGTAATGAACTAGAGAAGAAAAAGAAAAATGCCAAGGGAGTTAAATATGTTACAAAGGAGCAGGGTCAGCAGCAGAAAAGTCCTATTGTGGTAGAAGGAACAACACAAGATACTCCAATAATGAGGGACCAAAACAAAGGGAAAGCACCAACGAATGAAATGCAGGAAAAGGAAAAGAATGATCTGATAGAGTCTCACAATGCTATATCAGATGATGAAGCAGATGAGTAGATATCAAATTCAGATGCTTCTGATTTTGTGGAGGACACACTTATAGAGGATAGCTCCAAAGAAGAACACTATGACGAAGAAGTTAATAAGGATGATGATAATTCTCAACAAGCGGCCAACAAAGAATTTCTGAAGCAGTCATGGAACAATATGGCTGAGGATGAAACAGCAAATGACAGATTGTTAACTGATCTTGAAAGGGGTGATATACCAAGTAATGCTGCTGATTTTGAAATTGTGCTTACAAAAAAGAACAAAAAGAAAAAAAAGAGCTGCTATGAATAAATCACTTTATACAACCAGATCACAGGCTGGTTTACCAAAGCCTTTGCAATGAAGTCTCTCTTTTGGAATGTTAGGGGATTGGCTAATACCCCAACAAGATTAGCCCTTCAAAGGTCACTTAATGTCAATAAACCTGATTTGTGCTTTATAAGTGAGCCTTGGATGGAGTTTGATTCATACTCTAGAGGATGGTTCACTAGATTAGGTTACAAACTTTTTGCTTTAAACAATAGAGACATTTTACAACTAAACCACCCTACCATTTTATAAACCACAGACCAAATGGTTTCTTTCACTTTTGATCATAACTCTATTACTTGTGGTATGGTTGTTGTTTATGCTTCAACTTGCTACATCAAAAGAAGAGAACTTTGGTCTTCCCTTCAAGCCACTCACCAACATGTTTCAATACCCTGGAGCTTTATAGGTGACTTCAATGTCATTTTGGGTGCCTATCAAAGCAGAGACCACTTTACACCATCTAGACTAGCCATGGAAGATTTCCAAACCTGGACAGACACAAACCATTTCATTCACCTCCCAACTATTGGTACAACTTTTACCTGGATAAATGGAAGAAGTGGAAGAAGGCTTACTGAAAGGAGACTTAACATATGTATATGTAACCAACAATGGGTTGACATGTGCTCTTCCATTTCTGTTTCCACTCTTTTAAGGTCTTGTTCAGATCACCACCCTTTACTACTTGATTTTGATGTTACTCAAAACAAGTTTGTTTCTCAATTCAAATTTCAGAAGATGTGGATTCTTCATGTAGACTGTAAAAATGTTATTGAATCTGTTTGGAGGTCTAATGTTATAGGTTGTCCAATGTATATTTTAAACAAAAAACTTCAAATGCTCAAAGTTAGATTGAGACCCTGGAACAAAGAAGTATTTGGCAACATTCACCAAATTGTCAGAGAAGCTGAAACCAACCTTCAAAATATTCAACTGCAAATCCAAATTTCTGGTTACACAGAAACCAACACAATCTTAGAAAAACAAGCTCAAAAAAACTTAGAACAAGCCCTTACCAAAGAAGAAGCCTTCTGGCAAGAAAAATCCAAAGTGAAATGACATTTAGAAGGTGATAGAAACATTGCATATTTCCACAGGGTTACAAAAATAAAAAATGCCACAAAATTAATCACATCAATCAAAGATGGTAACAACACACTCACTGATGACAGCCATATTGCTAATCATGTTGTTAATTATTTTAAGTCTTTATTTTGCACTAACATTGTTTTGCAGGACCAATTGCTTGTGGAAGAAGTTATCCCTCATCTGGTAACGGATAACACAAATCTCATGCTCACTATGCTCCCCACATCTGAGGAAATCCATAAGGCAGTCTTCTCTCTCAACAAAGACAGTGCACCAGGTCCAGATGAATTTGGTGCAAACTTCTTTCAAACTTATTGGAACATAGTAAAGGTAGATGTGGAAAAAGTTGTGATTCAATTCTTCACTTCAGGTTGGATCTTACCAAATTTTAACTCAATTATTGTTGCTTTGATTCCAAAGACTCCAAATGCAAATGAAATGAATCAATTCAGACCAATTTCTATGGCTAATTTTAAATTCAAAGTCATATCCAAGATTTTAGCAGACAGATTAGCTCAAATCATGCCTCTTTTAGTCTCTAAAGAACAAAGGGGGTTTATTCAGGGAAGGAACATTAAAGATTGTATAATTATAGCTTCTCAAGCAATAAATTTACTTGATAAAAAGTCATTTGGAGGGAATATTGCTTTGAAAGTTGATATAGTCAAAGCTTTTAACACTTTGGATTGGAGTTTCCTTATTCATGTTTTGTAGAAGTTTGATTTTAGTGAAACTTTATGTGATTGGATTAAAGCTATTCTTGGATCAGCTCATCTATCTATATCTATTAATGGATCCCATCATGGTTACTTTCAATGTACCAGAGGTGTTAGGCAGGGGGACCCTCTTTCCCCTCTGCTTTTCTATATTGCTGAAGAGGTTCTGAGTCGGGGAATCACTAAATTGGTGCAAAATGGGGATCTGGAGCTTATGTCAAGTACCAGAAGTTGCACGGTTCCCTCACGTACTTTATATGTTGATGATATTATGGTTTTTTGCAAAGGAAATATGTCTTGTATCAACTCTCTGATTAATCTATTCACAAGGTATGCCCAAGCTTCTGGTCAGATAGTTAGCACAAACAAATCAACTATTTTCTCAGGTTCCATTTCTAATGCAAGATTGGACAACGTAGTTGAGCTTATTGGTTTCAAAAAAGGCACATTACCATTTACTTATCTGGGAGTACCTGTTTTCAAAGGGAAGCCAAAAGTGAGATATCTACAGCCCATTGCTGATAAAGTCACAACAAAGATGTCTGCTTGGAAAGCATCATTTCTTTCTATTGCAAGAAGAGTCCAGTTAGTCAAATCCATCATTCATAACATGCTCGTTCATACTATTTCTATTTATGACTGGCCCATGTCTCTAATCAAGAACTTGGAAAAAGTAATCAGAATTTTCATTTAGAGTGGCAACATAGACAAAAGAAAACTAGTCACTGTAGCCTGGAAGAAAATTTGTAAACCTACTGAACAAGGTGGTTTAGGTATTAGATCTCTTAAAAAGCTCAACCAAGCAGCAAATCTCAAACTTTGCTGGGACTTATTTCACAAGAAAGAAGACTGGTCTGATCTTATTCTCAGTAGAGTCTTGAGAGGCAGAAAAATTATTTCTCATCACATCTCTTCCTCAATCTGGTCTAGCATAAAAAATGAATACAATGTGATGATGGAGCATTCAAACTGGCTTCTTGGTCTGTGATGTAAGATTTTTACATGTCATAAAACTAATTACACGTGAATATAATAGGTTCGTTTTCGCAGAGATTGGTGTGTCTCATAAGCATTTTAACGTCAAATATCGTCTTAAGTGTTTGGGTATAAATTGTTTGTTTGTGTAAAACTATTTGAACTATTCGACATAAAAGTAAAACGAGTAGAGATAGGGCTATTTCGCTTGGGGTCAGAGATATCAACCAAGCGTAACAGCTACAATCTCTCGATCAAATAACGGATTCTAGTTTTTTAAACGATATTATCACAATCACTCGACAATATCATTCGTGTCCAAATGATATCGTTATTTCTAAAGGATTATTTAAATGTCGATTTCCCGCACGTTTAAACAATCACAAAGTCGATTGGATCGTTTAATCGACGATTTCCCGCCCGATTAAATGACCCAAAAGCATTAAGTTCTAGATTAAAAGTGATTATCAAATATTAACATCTATGTCTAGCATGATAACTTAAGATAGATTGTTATTCTATTTCTTAGATCCAAAAGTATTTGTCAATATCATCTTGAATCTCAATAAAGCATTAAATACAAGAATAACAACAATATTGAATAAATAAGCTAGAACCATATATTAAATGATCAAAAGATTACATAATAGCTTGTTTGAAAAAGAAGAGATGAAGATTCAATGCCTAGATCCATGATGTCTCAACAAATCTTGGGTTGAATCTACTCCTAACTACCTTGCTTTGTGTTTCTCTCTCTAGAAAATGCTCTATTCTCTCTCTAAAACCAGAAAAATCTATAAAATAGTAGTTTTTTTGAGAAAGAGAAGAGAAAACTATTTATATTGGATGTCTCTGCGAAATTTCGCTGATAGCTAACTATTTCGCTATCAGCGAAATGCTGAAAATCTGCCTCTGCCCCAATGGGTGGCTCCACGTGGCCCTTATCCTGTTGGATTTCTTTGATCTCGCCACAACTTCACCAATGACGAATACTCCCTGGAAAAATGTCGCTATTAGCGAAATATTCGCTAATAGCGAATTTCTTCAATTCTGCTTCCTGGACTTCGCCAAACTTCGCTAATGGAGAATCCTCCCTGGAGTATTTTCGCTATCAGCGAAATATCCGCTAACAGCGAATTGCTTGTGAACTTTGACACTTTTTCTTGATCCTTGCTTGTCATTTCCTGCACAAGTTGAGTGGAGTAAGGCATACAAAGCATAAATGGTAAATTACAACAAATGATTGTTTTTCCTTATATAACTTGCAAAACAATTCACTAAAATGCCTAGATTAACACATAAAATATGGTACTTTTGAGCACTTATCAGTCTGACCAATGGTGTGGGGAACCTTTCAACTTATCTCTATCTAATGAAGTTGTTGATCAAAATATTTTGGTCAGTGCTTACATTCAAGACAACTGCTGGAACCTCCCTCCTGAGTTCGCAACTGACTTTCCATATATCTGGAATCTTGTCTACAAAGTTACCATTCCTATGCAGGAGAAAGCTGATGAACTGGTTTGGACACACACAACAAATGGAAGCTTATCTTTCAAAGATGCTTATGATTTTAAAGACACACCTTCCCATTCTATTCAATGGGCCAAATTTATTTGGTCTTCAAACATCCCCCCATCAAAATCTCTGCTTGCAAGGAGATTAATGTATGACAAAATCCCAGTTGATGAGAATCTGAAAGATAGAGGATGTGTTTTGCCTTCAGTTTGCAGTCTCTGCATGGTTGATGAGGAAACTTCTTTCCACCTCTTCTTTGATTGTCCTTATGCTCTACATCTTTGGTGTTGGCTTGCGTCAACTCTCAACCAATCTCTTCATTTTTCAGCTTTGGAGGATAATTGGGGCCTAAGTGAAAGAGGTTGGTCCCCACAATGTAGATTAACCATTATTGCTACTACTGTTAACATCATATCTGCTGTTTGGTATGCTAGAAATCAATGCAGATTCCAAAATAGGAGGATACATTGGAATAATGCTATATCTCAGATCATTGTTAATGTTTCCATGTCTGCTAGCAACTCTAACTTATCTGCTAGCTCTAATATTAGAGAATTCTCCATTCTTAAAGGTTTCAATGTGATTATTCATCCCCCCCCCCCCCCCCCCCAAGTTTCTAACAGTGAAAGAAGTTTTATGGAATCCTCCGATTACGGGCTGGATAAAGGGAAATAGTGATGGAGCTTTTGCATCCGGAAAGACTGCATGTGGTGGTATATTCAGAAACAATCTTGTCCAATTCATGGGTTGTTTTGCTGAAGGCCTAACCTTTGGTAACTCTCTTTATGCTAAGATGGTAGGTGCTATGAGATCAATAGAGTTTGCAGACTCAAAGCATTGGACTAAGTTTTGGCTGGAAACTGATTCTCTTTTGGTGGTTCAAGCATTCAAGAATCAAGAGATTGTTCCTTGGCAACTCAGAAACATATGGTGTAATTGCATTAGGTTAACTTTCAACATGAACTTTATAGTTTCTCATATCTATAGGGAGGGCAATACTTGTGCAGATGCCCTTGCTAACATTGGTTTAACTTTGGATAATTTTGTATATTATTACTCTTTACCTTCATAAGTAAGGAGAGATTATGTTAAAAATAGGCTAGGGTGGCCTAATTTTATGTTTAATCACTCTTGAGAAGGTTTTGGTATAGTTCTCTTTCTCTTTTTTGTAACAATCTTTTTTGGTTAATATATTTTTAGTAGGGGTTCATTACCTCTCTTCTAGTTTTAAAAAAAAACATTTATTACTTTTTCCATTGACATACTTTTGTTTATTGTTTTTCAATCATCTATAACTACTCCACTAACTATAACTAATAAAGGTGTGTTAATAAATCATACATATTTTGCAATTAAAATCAATTTTTTTCAAGATGCAATTAAAATCAATTATTAATTATTTTTTTAATAATCGTGTAAAACTCAAATAAAACATCTAATATAAGACGGAAGGACTTAATTTTTAACTATTTTTGAATTTAAGGTCTACTATGATCCTAGTGAGTTTCGAGAGTTTTTCCAAACTTTTTATTAGAAAGAATAAATAAAGAAATAAATCTAGCCGACATAATATAGAGGATCCATGTTGGTGAAAGAAGTTTAAGGCACTGACAAAGTTTAACCCCAAAAGCGCGTACTTCTAAAAAACGACATGGAACTCTTATTGTCACACACATGGTATAAGCAAAAAGCAATAGTAGAGTAGTGTACCTGAATTATTTTTTACTTTTATTTTACAATAGTATAAAGGTCTTTTTTACTGTATTTCATCTTTTTTATATTATTATTTTTAACGAAAATTTATTAGGAAAAAACTTCAAATGAAAAATTAGTTTAGGCAACTTATCATAGAAAGTCAGTTTAAGTTTTTCATCATTTTGTTACGATTTTTTTTATAATTAAATTTCAAAGAAAAAAAAGCTTAAAATGAGAAAGTTATCTTGGAAAACTTATCAAAGTAATTGTTTTTGAGATATATCTTTTGAAGAAAAAAAAATGTGACATTTTATTATGTTAAATCTCTAACAATAAATTTAGGTCAAAATTACTTTTTCAATTTATAACAAATAAGTTTGGAATAACATCTATTATTTTTAAGTAAATTTTTATTAAAATTATTTTAAAAATATAAAGTAAGAATACCTTTTATACCAAACCAGCCTTAATTTTTACTTGAATCAGAGTTATTAGGATTTATTTATTTTCTATAACATTTGTCTTTCAATGATATGCCGCTTACGAGGAAAACTTAAGGAGTGAAATTCAAATCTCCTTCAAAAAAAAATATATTTGGCTTCTCCAACATTTGGGTTTTGTAAAAATATTGGTCAAACATTTGGATGAATCTATATGAAAGGTGGCTCCTACGACATTAGAAGTTGAATGGTGGATGAATCTGATCGTTTGACACAATAATTCAACGTCGGCTGCTTTTTTTTTTATCTTCGTTTGTGGTGATGAAAAATGGACTGTTGTTGATTTTTCGCATGATGTTTTAATGTATTTTTATTTTTATTTTGGTGTATTACCTAGGATCTAATCCCCTGTTTATATATAATATATTTTGCCCATTAAAAAAAATCTATATGAAAAGTGATTGATGAGCAAATTTGTCATAGAAAGGGAATTGGCTTATATTTGGTGTTTTGTTGTATAAAGTTTGAGAATTGTCTTTGAGACGTATTTGATGGGCTAGAGAGAAATGAGAACATAGATATGCCAACAACATTCCGACATTCAAATTTATCTAATACATTCTTTGTAAAGATATTTGATATTTTTTTGCCAATTTGTAAAGACATTTGATTTTTTTTGCCAAATAATAATTACGGTCATTTATGATTATAACAACTTATTCCTTTAAAAAATTGTTTTAAATTGGTCATTTAAGTCATAAAATATTTGCACCATTATTTTACTTTCATCAAACTCAGTCAAAAAGTGTTTGTGTGAGTGCTTAATGTTAAATTGATTTGTCCAAATTCACCGCTCTCCAAACTATGACTCATAGGTGTGTTATTCAGTCTTGATTCAAAACAAAATTGACTGATTACTTAATTTATAACATTGTTGATCAAAGATTTATCTGTTAAATTAGGCTTGAATTCGAAAACAAGAAGAAGAAAATATGCATAAGTAATCATGTTTGATATTATAGGCATTTTTAGACCTACCATCTTAATGTTAAATGGTTCATAAGCACTTTTTAACGAAGTTTGCTGAAAAGATGGGTGACGGTGTAAACATGCTATGACTTAAAGGACCAATTTGTAACAAAAAATAAATTAAAGGACCAATTGGTAATAAAAATTATTTAAAGGACTAATATGTTATAAACATGTAACTTAAAGAACGCGAAAGATATTTAGCGTTTTTTTTTATAACATTATTATTTGATAATCTTATAGCTGGATTTATATTGAGATACTTCTATATACTCCCTCCGTCTCACAATTATTGTCTCTTTAACATTTTTTCTTTTTCTCAAAACAATTGTCACTTTACAATACCAATGGAGCATTTATTATTTCTTTCCACTATTATATCCTTATTTATTGAATTTCATCCAACTTAACTACTTCACTAACTGCAATTAATAAGGGTGTTTTAGTAAATGCTACTAATTTTACCATTGAAATCAACACAATTAATCATTTTCTTAATAACCGTACACAAACCTTAAACGACTAATATTGTGAGACGGATTGAGTAATATACATAAATTGTTTTTTATAAACAAATATGAGTAACTATCAAAGACTTAGTATGCAATAGGCATGTTCTACTAGTTTTTATAAAATGATTATATATATATATATATAATGACCTATTATTAATAACAAATTGATTCCCTCAAAAAAAATAAAAACAAATTGATCTCATTTCAACAACAAAATTTGAACTCGTATTTCTGTAGAATGTGAACTAAATTCTCATTAACTGGAGTACTAAACTATGTTGGCTAGGTCCATGCACAATAACTCCACATCTTTAGTATATCAATTTTTCTAGAACATCAAAGCTAATTAGTTAAAGATAAGAACAACATTTAACAAACCACAATCCATTCCCGCCAAAACGAAGATGAAGGAGAAGTTTACTCATTCGTCAAATGTTTGGAAAGGGGGGATGACGAAAGCCATGACCGTTTTGTAGGGTCCTGGTCTCAATCCATGAGAATATTCTTTTTACAAGACTAGTAAAAAAACTGATGTATTAAGTTGTAACACCTTAATTGAAGTTTTGTAACACCACATACTAATTTGTGCACAAATCTTTTGAAAGGACAGGTGGCGGTTTTGCATTAAAGGATGACCTGCTAAAAATAATTCAAAAAGAAAATCAAACATATTTTAATCAATCTATAGGTTTTATTATTTTTGCTTTGTACACCACCCAAATCTGAAAATCCTTGGTAGCAATTTACACTACCACATCACACCCCCTCATCATAAACCTCACTTCATTATTTTCTTCCCTCTTCCTCACCTTCAATATTTTCTTCCCTCTTCCTCACATAGAAGCACCATTAAAATACAACAATCTCCATTGAAGTTCAAAATTTCTGAAATTGCTACTCACCATTAACCCACACATTAATTTATATTTCATCTTCTTCAATAACATGGTTCAATTATATTTCACTTTCCATTGAAGTTTGGAGATTGCAACTTAGTTTAGTTTGTAGATCTTGATTCATAGAAGTTCTTGGTTGATTTGTGAAACTTGAAGGTATGTATAAGAGTTTGTTAAACATGTTTAATACTTTATTTTGATGTATAGTTCACCTTGTTAGAGCAAATACTAGTTGTAATTTTCATTCTAAAAATGCATTTTGAAGAAGGTGGTCACTATTGAAGTTGTTGTTCTTGATGTTTCACCATTAGAAAATTGTCGTATTTTTGTTATTGAACAACGCATGGTCGTGGTAAATATGGATACGACCGTGTTGGTTTCAACTGCACATGCTTGATGGTTCTTCGCGCACGGTCGTGCTGTGTATTGGCGCGGTCGTGCGATAATTACAGACATTGAATGTGCATTTTTTTCTTCTTCTCTTAGTATACTCAAAGCCGTGTTTGGTTATCCAAGTGATTGTACCTAATTCAAATGTTGTATTTATTATGCACAGAAGGAAAATGGATATTAGTGAAATTTTTAAAATTCCAAATCCAAGCAACAAAAGCGGGGAAGGAACGATAGCTGGGGAAGATTCAGAGGTATGTTCAAGTGATGACATTATTGTCTAAAAAATATTAATACTTGCACATATTAGGGAAAAGTGTATGGTAATTTTGGTCGTATGTTTGCAAGTTATTAAGTTATTTTGCATGTTATATTGTACAGGACATGGGCAGTAACTCTTGCTCGGAGAGCGATGTATGTTCGTTGGATAGTGACATGGAGAATGATATGGAAGACACGTACAAGTCGATGTATGGGTGCAATTTTGATGAAGAATATGCGGTTGATTGTACAAATGATTTGGAGAAAATTAATTTCAAGGAATTAAGCTATGATGAAATGATGATGTACCATTTTTCGGATCGTATAACTGCCTTTAAGTTTTACAATAGGTATGGCTGTGTGCATGGATTTGCGGGTAGGAGAAACCGTGTTGTTAAGAACAATGATGGCGATGCTATTCAACAAACGTTTACCTGTCATTGAGAAGGTCACCGGGGTGGAAGGGATGACAATAACCATGCAAGATAAAGAGAGCAGAAGCCATACAGTAGGTGTCGTTGTAATGCAAAAATGGTAGTACACGTTGACTACGGTAGTGAGCGGTGGTACATAAAAAATTTTGACGATGTTCATAATCACACATTTTTGGATAAAAAGTATGAGGGGATGCTGCCTTCACATAGAAAGATGAGTGATTATGACAAATACCAGATGAAAGCGATGAGGAAAGCTGGCATTCCTACGTCACGTATCTATGGATTTTTTGCCACACAAGCTGGGGGATTCAAAAATCTTGGATATTCAAGAAGGACCATGTACAATGAGCAATTCAAGGGTAGGGAGAAGAAGATATCTGATGCAGAGGAAGCAGTTGAATTTCTGAAGGGCTTGTCTGTAACCGACGATAAGATGTACTGGAAGCACACTGTTAATGAGGATGGATCACTTCAACATTTATTTTGGTGTGATGGTGTTAGCCGGATGGACTACACGGTGTTTGGTGATGTTATGGCGTTTGATGCTACTTATCGGAAAATAAGATATAACACACCGTTAGTAATTTTTTCCTGGGTAAATCATCACAATCAAAGTGTAATATTCGACAATGCTATTGTAAGTGACGAAACTGAGGAAACTTACGTGTGGCTCTTGCAACATTTTTTAGAGGCAATGGACGGAAAGACACCTGTGTCGGTTATAACTGACGGAGATCTATCCATGAGAAATGCTATTAGAACAGTGTTTCCAAATGCTCATCATCGTTTGTGTGCCTGGCACTTGGCAAGAAATGCTGCAAGCAATATCAAAAATCCAAAATTTGTCCCAAAGTTCAAACGATGTATGTTTGGTGATTTTGACATCGAAGAGTTTGAAAGTAGGTGGGAGAACTTGGTTGTTGAATTTGGGTTGGAAAATAACACGTGGATTCATGAGCTGTATGAGAAGCGGAATCAATGGTCAACTGCCCACATTCGGGGTACATTCTATGCTGGTTTTAGAACAACCTCAAGGTGTGAAGGGCTTCATTCCGAATTTGGTAAATATGTTAGTGTGTTGGCAAATCTGGTGGATTTTTTAAATCATTTTCTCCGGTGGCTGTATTATGTTAGATACAGAGAAATAGAGGCGGATTATGCATCTTCCTTTGGTGAAACCGTTTTGCAAACTCAACATAAAAGTTTAGAGAAATCAGCTGCAAAAATCTATACAAGGTCAGTTTTTAAGCTTTTTAGGCCTGTATTGGAGAGATCTTGTCGTTGCAAAATCGAAGAGACTGTGTGCAATGGATCCATTTATACCTATAATGTTTTCAAATACCCTAGAGATGACATTCATTGGACTGTTTCATATTGCCAAGAACGATTGACATTTGAATGTTCTTGCAAGAGATTGGAGACATTTGGTATTCCTTGTGAGCATGTTTGTGCTCTCGATTTTCGGGTATCAAAATCATTAATCCGATTGAACCTTTAATCTTTGAACTCTCAACTTTTATTCGTGGGAAGGGAAAAAAGTGAGTAAAAACCCTTATAAGACCTTGGATATGGGGGTTGGTTTCGATTGGGGAATGTGTTAAGCACCCGAACCGACTATGGTATCCCATAGGAACCTTCTACCTATTCTTAATCTTGCGCTAAATTATTTTTACTTATTTGAAAATTATTGTTTAAGAGTTTAAATGAAAGAATGGGGGAAGATGAAGCATGTTTTTGGTTATTTTTAATTGATTTGGAAAGGCCAAAGCCTTTTGCCTACTTACCCAAATAAATCGGGATCAAAATCAAGTAGTTCGTCTAAAGAACTTCTTTGGTGGGTTGAGTTGATTTTAACATTTTGGAAAAAAAGATTTTAAGAAGAGATAAGAGGCCTCAAGGCATGAGAGAAAAAATACGGTGAAGTTGGTTAATTTTAATTGCGAGAAATCCATGTCTAATGTGGATATTAAATTGATTAAACATTTGATTAAGAAAAATAAACGGAAAACACTTGGGTTACAAGCTAAGGTTTACTTTAAAGAAATCTGAAATTTGACCTTTTTGATTTTTTTTTGATATAAAAATATTTTTCTAAACTAACGGTGAACTAGCGTAATGGCGAAAAAATAAATGAACGCAAAGCGGTAAATAAAATGGTGAAGTGTCGGTGCGTGTGTCAGTGCTTGTGTCGGTTACATATTACATACCCTAAATACATTCTATGGTCTCAAAAGAAATATGATGGCGAGAAATAAAAATGCGCAAAAATAAATTACATCATTTCCCAAGTTATACACACTAAACCAATGACAATAATAAAATGAATGACGAAAATTAAATATGCATGCAATATTTCTAAACAAACTTAAATTAAAAGTAAACATGAAAGGAAATGAGCATGAAACAAACCACAATTAATGATAAACAAGCAAGTATCAAGAAAGTTATAGTAAAATGAATGACGAAAATTAAATATGCATGCAATATTTATACGAGACCTATTATACACACTAAAAAATATGCAATTTAAACAAGTTAACATAATAAAGCAATAAAATGCAAACACATGAAATAAACACAAATACAAATGTTAGATAAAGCAAGATTAAAAGAAACAAATATGCATGTAAAGATTTTTTTTAAAAGCCTAAATAAACTAAAATACATGGGATAAAAACTTGGCTATTAAATGAACTAAAAAAAATGCATGATGTGAAGATTAAAACACTAAATAAAAATGCATGAAACATAGTTCAAACATTATATGAATTAAAAAATAAATGCATGAATTTAAAAAAATTACTATAAAATATGTACATGGAGGGGGTGCAGGCAGCAATACTGGGGGTGTGAATAGCAAGCAGGAAGGCAAAACAGAAAGGCCCAAGGAAGAGAGGCTGGGCTTGAGAGAGGGAACCAGTTCGGTTCAAGCCTGGATTGGTTCACAGACGAACCGAACCGGTCAGCATAGTATAAAAGTGTTTTAATGGTTTTTTCCTCTCATTTCAATCCACCACTTATCTCTCTAAAAAAAATTTTAAACAAAACCTCTCTCCCTTCTCTCTAGAAAAACATGAACAAAGGTGGACGGAGAAGATGAAGATTCATCTTCTCCGGCGAGCAAAGATTGCTCCGGCGCGGTGGCCGGCCACCCTAGGGTGGTGGCGCCGCCGCCGGAAAACCCATCCTTCTCCATTTCAAATTTTTTTTTTTACACTTTTAAATAGCCATTCTTCTCCTCTACTCAAATCCGGTCTCAAAAGTCCCAAACAAGTTCTCAAAAAAACTAGATCTAGAAAACAAGAACACGAAAAAAGATTACCTCCTTGTTTTCCTTCTTCCTTTGTTTTCGGTTAAGATTTTGTTCCTTCTTCTCACTTTTTTTATGCTTTGATTTTGTTCGTTCTTGTTGAGAGTTGGTTGAAAAACGAATTGGTTTGTGTTGTTTGATTTCGAACCTGAATAATGGTGTGGAAATGGTTATGGATTTCGAAAATGTTGGGAGTTTATGTGTTGTTGTGGTGATTGATTATGGCCGATTTGTTTTTGTGTTGTTTATGTGGTAAATGAAAACGAAAATGGTGATGGTTTGTGTGTCAGGTTTGAGTCTAAAAGTTCATAAAGTTCATGTTGTGTTCTTCATGTTCATCTTTTTTTGTGATTTTATTTTTGTGGTTTGATCCAAAAGAGAAGAAAGAGAAATGAAATTTGTGTTTGTGTGCTGTGGTTAATGAATTTTCTGATTTTTCTGACTCTGACGCGTTTCTGACTGATTGGGACCCTTTTCTGACGCGTGAACAGTGTTAAATAGTAAAGTTCTCTTATACATTGGAATGACCGAAATGCCCCTGACTGAAACTTGGAGAAAAAGTTGGACCAGGACCAATAACAAAGTGACACATGGACTAAATGACTTTAAATAATAAAATCAGATAAATAAATAAATTAAAACAAACAAATAAATAAATAAAAAAGAAATAACCAAATAAATAAAAAAACGAAAATTAAGAATAAATAAATAAAGAAATAACAAACATGAATAAATAAAAAAATGTCCCTTCGGAACCAAAAAAATGAGGTATTTTAAAATACCTCTCTGCCGAAATTTCGTCTGAGACGACGGAATGATACGGCTTAAAAAATGCTAATAAAATAGTAAATCAACGACGTGAACAAAATGAGTTTTAACAATGCAAACTTTACGATAAATAAAATACAAATAAAACGCGGATAAAATTAAGAAATTAACATGCGAGTGACATTAAAATGTAAACGAAGTGAAAAATCAAAATATGAATAAAATGCGATCAAAATGTGAATAAAAACAGGTATCATGGAAATTAGAGCGCGAACGAAAAGTTATTAAAATACGAACGACATACGAAATAAACCGTTTTTAAATTGGTCAAAATTTGGGGTATCTTGTCGTTGCAAAATCGAAGAGACTGTGTGCAATGGATCCATTTATACCTATAATGTTTTCAAATACCCTAGAGATGACATTCATTGGACTGTTTCATATTGCCAAGAACGATTGACATTTGAATGTTCTTGCAAGAGATTGGAGACATTTGGTATTCCTTGTGAGCATGTCGTAGCTGTTTTAGTGTTTATGAACATAAGAAAACTGCCGGAATCTGTTGTGATAGAACGATGGACTAAACGTGCTAAAGATGCAATTAATGCCGAAAATGCTAATAGTTCAAGTCACCGGGATCCTGCTTTTGTAACTACCTATGTTATGTTTGTGGAGCGTTGTAAGAGGATGGCAAATGCCGTGTTAAAGTGTGGCAATCAAGATCATATACATAAAACAATGGAAATGATTGAAAAACACACCGAGATGTTGGAATCATTGAACGGGGGTAAAGGTGATGAGATGTTTAGTCAAGGTCCAGAGACAGGAAGAAGCTTAGGTAATCCGAAGCGGCATAGGAAAAAAGGTCGAGCAGCAGGCGAATCTTCGTCCCAAAATGCAAATGGGAAAAAGAATCGGAGAACGGTTAAATGTGGAGTATGTGGAGGAAAGGGTCACAACCGCGTGTCATGTTGGTTCCGTCAAGAAGCAACTATACATTCAGAAACTCAGTCTTCAAATTCCAATGATGAACAGGAGATTTACGATGATAACGAGGATTATAACGTTCCTTTGGTATGTATGAAGCTGTTATTGTATTATTTGTTTACATGTACATTTTGCTAGAAATTTTTTAAACTAATTGAATTAAATTTGGCAATGTAGGGAGACTGGAATTAAAAGTGATGAATGATGGACGGGAATGAAGTTTGAAGTATGTTGTCGACGTGGATATGTTCGTGCATCGAAGTATTAGATTGTTTTATGTAGTTTGTTAAAGCCTTTTATGTGTGTGCTGAGACCTTTGGTTTAGAAGTTGTATTCAATTTAAAATTATGTTGTAGGTGTGTGTTCTTGTTTGAGTTCCTACGAAACTCAAAAATATTTTATGTTATGTTGAACTTAATGAATTTGTGGCTTCGTATGTGCTTAGACCAAATCTTAACAATTTGAATGAAGTGTTTGTCGTACGATTACTTTGATGTCAGTATTACGCAAGAATAACACAATCGTGAACATACGCGAAAAAATTAATATGTCCCATAATATGCTAGGATAATGTATAAAAAGGCGTACATGTACATTAAAAAAAAAACGTAAAAACAGGTTGTGCAATTGAAATGGGAATGAACACGACCGTGCAAGCCTTATGCACGATCGTGTGTTAGTTCACTGGTTTGTCGTTGAAACTGTAATTGGAAATGCACACGACCATGCTTAAATTAAACACGGTCGCGTGTGACAGTCTTATAATGTGTGTTGTGTCTCTGCATAAGGCACACGATCGCGTATTTAAGGCACACGACCATGTGTGAAGTCACTGGTTTTGACCTTGAAATTGTAATGACATGGGCACACGACCGTGCATATATTTTGCATGGTCGTGCGTGACAGTCTGATAGTGGGTAGGCATGTCTCTGCAAGATGCGCACGACCGTGCATGGACTTGACACGGTCGTGTGGAGTGCACATATACAAGTACTACCAACAATCATAACAAAAGTAGATATAGCAAACTAGTAGGGCATAACTAAATATATTACAACACAAATTAAAATTGTTCCATTGTCATAGCATATCCTTAAAATAATGCAAAAGCTCCTAACATAAGACTTTGAAAATGACTATCCAGAAACAAAGCATTAAAATAAAACTGGAGTCACACACTTATTGTTGACCAGGAGCAGGATATTGAATGTTGAAGTGCCGCATCGTTACTGTAAGCATGTCGACGACGCGTTCAACCTCCTCATTTGTCCTTTCAATCTTAGCTTCCATCCTTTCACGCCAGTCAGTATCATCTTCATCTTCAATTACTTCGTTATCACCCATTTCGTCGTCTTGATCTTCACCAATTCAGTCAAAATTTTGATAGTTACGCAAAACCAATGTCAAATACATACTTATCATAAGCATACTATAAGTATTATTACTTAATACCTTCAGTTTATCTCCCCTTGACTTTCTACTTATCTTGGGAGTACTCTCGTCATATTTGTCAATGACCTTCTTCCCGGATTGAGTTGCTTTTGAAGTAGATTTTGAACACCGGCTTTAAAGTCCATCCGTGGCGGGGGTGTGGAATTTAAGTTTCTTGTTCACCCCACTCTCAAGCTCCATGAATGGTGTGGTTTGGGCATGGTGAGAGCGTCTTTTGTAATCACTCTTAGAAATTTGTGCAGTCTGTTTCGCACTATTCCTACATTTCCCCGGCGTATCTTCAGCCAACCAATGCTCGGGTACGAATGCTTTACCAGCCGTGTTCGAATACTTCATTTTAGAAACATTGATGTCTAATGTGTGATCCTCCGTAGCATCCATACCTCCAAAAATACTACTAATGCCACCAACACATTGTTTGCGTGCGAATGAACCAGTAGAGGAACCACTGGCATGAAGAAAACCTGGATGAATGTATTGCCCAAATACTTCATCCACATTGCCAGCATTAGAGGCAATATCAGCTAGGTCCTTGGCAAACTGCTCTTGTTCGCTCACAACCGGATCCTTCAACACTTCCTTGTCGTAGCTTCTTGATGGTTCTTTAATCTTGCTGACACCAATGACTTCTAGTGACTCAACAGAAGCTTGAATGGCAAGAAAAGACCTCCTCAACAAGTGCACTTCATTCGTTAATCCCTATTATACAATACTTACGTTAATAAATATTACTTTCTCATGAACGAAATAATAAAATACAATAGAAATTGTTATACCTTTTCAAAACTATCTTGTTTCTTCATAATTTGAGACAACAAATGTTTAAGAGTATTGATCTCTTCCATCATAGCTTCTAGTGTCAACTCTTTATGAACTCGAGTAGTTAAGTTGTCAGCAATACATCCACTAGTGACATCTTCGACTTCAACTTCCTCATGGCTACATCAATACACCCACAAGGTTAAAGTTTGGTTTTTTAGGGTTTTCGAACATCATACACAAAATCATCAATACACTTAAACTAATAATGTTACATTTATACTAAAATGTGGTAGTAACAAAATAAAACTATATTTCATAAAAAAGGTTAAAGTTTGATTTTTTGTTTGGTGTACTTCATACAAAAAATCATCCATAAACAAAAATCATAATCTTACATTCATACTAACATCATCAATACAAAACACTAGAAATATCAATCTTACATTTATATTAAAACTTGGTGGTAAAATAAAATAAAATCGTATTTCATACAAAAAAGGTTAAAGTTTGCTTCTTCTTTTTTGTGTGTATTTCATACAAAAAATCATCCATAAACAAAAGTAATTATCTTACATTTATACTAACATCATCAATACAAAACACTATAAATATCAATCTTACATATATATTAAAATTTCGTAGTAAAATAAATAAAAAATCATATTGCAACCACAACATTAGTGTTTGCTTTTTGCATCTATCACTTCATCCAAATACTAACAAGTTCATGTTAGTTGAGAAGTTGAAAAAACAAATCAAATATATGCAAAACTTACTTCAATGCATTAGGAGATTCAATGTCTTGAGGGTTTGCATCATTAACATTTTCAACACCAACATTTTTTTCCATTGGAGAAGTTCAAGTATTGAGCTTTCTTCTTTTTGTTTTTCTAATAAGTGGTGGCTGCCCTTAGGAAAAAGAAACCGTTCCCTCCCCCAAGGAGTAATAGGTTGAAATTATTTTTTTATTAGTATAAACCCTACCCCATGTGTGGCAACCCATCATTGGCCCAAATGGTTAAGGAAATGACTACATGGGCCCCACGTTTTTAGTAATAATAAAGTGACTATGTTCCATTTATTCTTTCATTTGTCTTACTTAAAATAATATTTGTTTTTCTATAAATACACACACTCAATTCTCAACTTCTCACACCCTAGACTTATTCATTTTTCATTTTTATCATGGCACACCCGCCGCCGATTGCAATACGTTGTACTGTCAAATTTGACCATATTGCTCAAGAGTATGACTCTTGGTACTTTCCACCAACCAATTCGCTATCGGAATTCACTGGCTATTTCAATGAGTATTTCAGAAGATATATGGAACCTACCCGTAAGGTGAAGAAAATTTCTGTTATAACATCATACTACTCGTTGGATGCAGTCCATAACGATAGGAAATTAAGCTACATGTTTGAGAGTCTTGAAAGCGACTGGGATGTTGAAAAAATGTTTCGATGGAGAACAAACTGTGGAGACCCTTTGTACTTATATGTTACAAGTCAATTATCATCCGAATAATAGTTTGAATTAATGTTTTTTATCTATCTTAATGTTTCTTTGTGTAATGAATTTTATCATTTCTAATGCCTACTTCATGAGATCGATTAATTAATGTCATTTTATGTTATTTTCATCTTCACATATTTTCCAAAATTACTTTATATTTTATGAACAATATTCACATATTTTCCAAAATTACTTTATATTTTTTAACAATATTTACATACATCATACTACTATATCCAACTCAATACAAGAAAAATATAACATAAAACACAAGCAAATTGCACAATTAATTAATAAAATGACTATTTAAATATATGAATGACATACCATTTTTTTCACTAAGGTTGGCAAGATATCAGTTCAAAAATATCCTCCATTGATATCTTTGAACTCAATGTTGATCTCCAGCTCCTATTATAACAATTCAATTCATCCTTTTGTTCTTTGTAGCCAATAGCTTCTTCATAAAATTGAACCCATTTCAGCATTACTACATGAAAAAAAAATCGAATTTGAGTGCATGATTTTAATAGCATGAAATTTTTCTTTGTAAAATTCTATTGAAACCAAGATGGTAATCACATAGAGTTCTTCTCTAGAAATTTTTCTTTTATAGTGTAATTAATAGGTATTGGTGTATAATTTTAATGATATTCATTAATATCTAACCATATATTTCAGAAAAAATTAATTACACTCAAATACAACAATATAAACTAATAATTTTAAATAATTTTGGATCCCAACTGCCTCTTTTTTCGATCCCCTACACTCCATCCCTTGCCCTTGTCTTATTTTTTTTATTAATACAAAAGGGAACAACTTTTAGGAAAGACTTTTAGTACTTTGCAGACAAACTTTTTCCTTTTCCTATCTTAAGAGATAAGGGACCAGCTATTTTGGAAAAAAAGCTATGCAAAAGTACATCAATTCATATTGACTACACACAAAATCTGCTAACATATGACAGCAACCTACAACTTTACTATCAATTACTCAGAAAGCATGCAATTATCCAATGGTAAAAGAATTGACTACACACAAAATCTGCTAACATATGACAGCAACCTACAACTTTACTATCAATTACTCAGAAAGCATGCAATTATCCAATGGGTAAAAGACTTACTAGTGTACTTTCAAATATTTACCTGTTGAAATTTTTGACCATTCTCTCCTCTTTCATTTTGAATTTCCACAAGTTTAATTAAACATTATATTTTCCAATTTCCATTATTATTTACACATAACAAAAATTCTACATTAATTCATTAACCTTAAATATCATTAATTTCTTAATTAGGTTACAATAATCAGCACACAAATACTACATTACACATTAGAAGCTAACTTAATTAACACACAATCTAAAAGAAATCCTAGATAAAATACTAAAATAGTGACCTGATAATCAAGCACGACCGTGCTTGCTAGTGACACGGCTGCGCGCATCTGCCCTGGAAACTTGCATCTTATTGTTCTGGCGGATCGCACGATCGTGTTACCATTACACACGACCGCGTCACACTTCTCTGGTAAGATCCAGTATATCTTCTTATTTTGCTTGCACGACCGTCTGAGTATAGTGCACGACCGTGCATTTAAACCAGAATTCACATTTTTGCACAAAACCCATTCAACGCAAGCAAGAACATCATCATAACCACAAACCATTTCAGCTTGCACACTAACCTCTTTGACCTTCCTATATCTTCCTTCAACAAGGATGCCTCATCAACTTGTATTTTTTTTTACAGAAACCAACTCCTCCATGACAATCTTCTTAAAACTAGCAATTTCCACATCCACAATTTTTTTCACTTCAAGCAAATGTTCTTTCTTTTCCTCCTGGACCAACTGCTTTTGAGCTTCTACCATTTTTTTCAAGTTA
The DNA here is from genome assembly GCA_946800305.1 of Medicago arabica. NCBI lineage: Eukaryota > Viridiplantae > Streptophyta > Magnoliopsida > Fabales > Fabaceae > Medicago > Medicago arabica. The sequence continues at coordinate 1,344,288 of OX326970.1, forward strand.
GATATCTGCATCTCACTTTCATTCTTCAAACTCTCGATCTCTTCCTCCATTAACTTTTTCTTCTCAGCCAAATTACCTTCAAGCTCTTTCTTCATAGCATCAAACTTCAAAGCTTGATCAACTAGTAAACCATCTAATTCATCTTCAGCATCCATCGTGTAGCTATCCACCTTTTATGTAGTATTTGTTTCACATCCAATAGGTTCACACCAATCAAAAAATCCACAGCTTTCTTCTCGTTCATACTTGCAACGGTAAAACAGCCAGTTACGATTTTCCACAGTCATTGAAACCTTAATCGCAGCTACATTGTGACAGAAGCATATCCTCTTGGCATATCTAATCCAACCCACTTTTGGTCCATTGTTGCTTGATGAGGCCTTTGATACATTCATGATTTCACTGTTAACAACACATTATCATTAATCAGCATAACATACCAACTCAATTTGTTAATGAAGGTTTAATTAAGAAAATTCAATTTCATAAACAATATTGTTAGTTAAATTATAAATATACTACTTCAAAACCAAAATTAGTAATATATAACTTCATATACACCAGATTCAAATACAAAATTTACACCAACATTAGTAAAGTTGAAAATTATCCCCTTTGTTTATATTAGGGTTCAAATCGAAAAATTGCATCTACACCAAATCAAAAAAAACAAATTATTATGTGAAACAAATTGAAGAAGTTCTAATTACATCTACACCAGATTCAAAATGAAGAAGTTCAAGTCAAGAAAACCATTTTCAAACAAAACCAAATCAATGAACCATATTTGAAATTGAAGACCAACATTTAAACTCCTCATTCAACAAACGAATTGAAGGAGACAATAGAAATTACGATTAAGATGTAAACTTACATGGAAACCAATTGAAGAAACAAATTGAAGAAGAAAGGAAGTAGTTGAAGCTCGGCAGAGACAGGTTCAAGATGGAGAAAAAAATGGTCTGATTTTCTTAGAAATTGAGTAAAATGAGATCTACAATTCTTATATGGACCATACTCTAACCCTCCTCACCTGTTTGGATTGCAAAATTTTAAGCTTAATGAAAGAAATGGAAAGAATTTTATGTAAATGAGTGAAATACAATCCTTAAATGTCTGTTTGGAGGTATTAAAATTTTGATGGAAAATAAATTCATATGCTATGTTTGTTTTTAAAGACTGTTTGGTTGAATAGAAATTGAATAGAAATTTTATGTAAATGAGTGAAATTGAATAAAAATTGGATATATGTAAATATATTTTTTAAATTAAATAATTAATGGTTGAATAGAAATTGAATAGAATACTTTTTAAATGTTACTTAAACGTAAAATTGATGGTTTGTAAAAAATAAATAACGCCTCAATACTTATAGTTCACGCCTCACTGTGTTCGCCTTGAGTCTATAACCTTTTAGTTCAATCTAATCACTTCAAAAGTCCTGACTACTTTAACCTTCTATCAGACTCATTCAATTGATTTTTCTATTAACTTTAGGGTGGCATTCACCTTTCCCCTTTTCCACTATGGATAAAATCTTATCTATTGTGTAAGAGTGGGCTATATATAATGAGAATGAATCAGCTATATATAATGGAGACGCGCGGTCGTGCTAACAATGTCACGGTCGTGCACGAATGACTGAGAATGATATATGAACACGCACGGTCGTGCATTATTTTCACACGGTCGTGCGCTGGTTATTTGGATGGATAAATTATTATTTTTAATTACCGAAAATTTTAAATATATACTAATTACATTAAATTTTAATAATTAGATTGTTTTGTAAAATTTGATAATTAATTATTTTTTAAAAATTTAGAATAATGAAAAATTGGGTCATAAAAAATCAATCTAGTCAAGATTATAACCAAATTTAGTGTGTATGATGTATATTAAGGACCACATAGATTAATTATTGAATAGATATAAAATGTAAAGTTTTTTATTTTCGTGACATTAAAATACGCAAAACATTTATTCATTAGTAATGTTAACATTTTTTGTATTTTTAAGAATTTGTTTTAGTATTTTTATCGTTGAGTTTATTTAATTATTGTAATATGTATTATGTTATCTATACTTAATTTATAATTTAGTTTTATAATAATAACGATAATAAACAGTAAATACGATTGTTTAAAATTAAACATTAAATACAATCCACGTAGTGAATATCTTGATTAATCAATTAAGATTTATCGAAATACATTTAGTATAAGATTTTAGTTGTTAAGGTAAAGGATGTGGGTTTGACCAGTCATTGAACGTTCATTGAAGTATTTTGAGTCCAATATTCTTTTAGTTGGAGTAAGAGTGTTTAGTTTGATCGGTTGTTCTGGAGTGTAGGAAGTACTATAGGTAAAATAATCTTGTCGTTAGGGTTAGAGTTGTTAGTAGGGTCATAGTTGTAAGCTTTGTTAGTTGAAACCAAGAGTGTGATCAGTCGTTGAACGTTCATCCAACTACTTTGACTCGAAGATTGTGTCAGTTAGGTTAAGAGTTGTGAGTTTGATGGCTCGTATTAAAATGTTTGAATTAGTTTAGGTCAAAGATCGTTGTCATTACGGCTAGAGTTTTCATTAGGGTTAGCTTTGTTAGTCGATAGATAGTGAGATAAGTCGTTGAACGTTCATCCAACTACTTTGACTCCAACATTCTTTCAGTTAGGGTAAGAGTATTGAGTTTGATGGTTCGTCTTCATATTTTTTAAATAGTTTAGCTCAAAGATCCTTGTTATTACGTCTAGAGTTCTCATTAGGATTAGCTTTGTTAGTCGATAGATAGTGAGATAAGTCGTTGAACGTTCATCCAAGTACTTTGACTTCAAGATTCTTTCAGTTAGGGTAAGAGTTGTGAGTTTGATGGTTCGTATTCAAATGTCTAGAAGTGATTAGATTGAACGAGAAGGTGATAGACTCAAGGCAAACACAGTGAGGTGTGAACTATAACCATTGAGGTGTTAAAAATAACGCCTCAATGCTTATAGTTCACGCCTCACTGTGTTTGCCTTGAGTCTATCAACTTTTCGTTCAATCTAATCACTTCAAAAGTCCTAACTACTTTAACCTTCTAAATTTTTCATTATTCTAAATTTTTAAAAAATTAATAATTATCAAATTACACAAAATAATCTAATTAGGAAAATTTAATGTAATTATTAAATATTTCAAATTTTCAATAAATAAATAAAAATTAATTTTAGCCATCCAAATAACCAGCGCACGACCGTGACATAATCATACACGACCGTGCGTGTTCATAAATCATTCTCAGTTATTCGTGCGCGACCGTGCCAGCGTTACGCACGACCGCGCGTAAATATATATAAGTCATTAACGGTATAAGCTGTTTTATAAGTCCACTCCAACACTTCCTTATGGGCCTTGTTTGCAACTTAAAAGCCCAATCAAACCTTTGCCAAAAACCAATAAAATATTCAGATTTATTCTTCAGGTGGGACCCGCATGCACTACCAACAACAAGTTACCCTTCCATTTATCTCTCTAGATCTGGACCGGGAATAAAATACTAATATATCAATGGTTCACATGCTCTCAAACTTTTTGTCCACAAATTTGTGCATCATGCACAAAAACTAGTATTTGTGTGTAGTAAACCCCACCTAGAAAGATAGTAACTTTTTTGTTAAGACTTATATTAGTTATAGTTTCACTATTTTTTGTGTAGTGAGAAGTTTAATATATTCAAGTTTTTTACCCACGAAAAAAATACAAGTTTGGTGTAAACTCTAAATTCACTATTTTATAGAATGAGGTAGTTTCACGTTTTAAAATAGAAAATGTTACAAATATAATATATATATATATATATATATATATATATATATATATATATATATATATAAACACACGCACACGCAGTTATGACTTATTTTTGAAAATTACTTACTCATATAGTGAAAATATGGGAAAACAACAAACAAACATTTTTCTCTCTCGAAAAGAAAAAAGTAAACAAACATTTTGGTGACAATTTTCTTTTTTTAAAAGAGGTGACATAAATTATAGTGGTTGTTCAATTTTAATATTGAATGCATACATGTTTACGCGTGAGTGAGTGTGTGGAGTGGAAGGAGGGTTAGAGTCTTAGAGATAAACTTAACTTGTTAATTGTATTGTGAGTTTGTGATTGGTATCTATATTGACGTATGTTTGTGTTTGTACGTTTGACTGAGGAATATTTATGCTATGAATATATTTTATGTTAACTTGTGACATAAAATAACTTTTTTTTTAAGGACATGAAAGAACATGTTAAAGAATTTAGACAAATTTACACAATTTATTCTTTAACTTAATTTTAGGTAATATTTTCGTCATTTATCTTTTTTTCGTCCTGATTCATCATTTATGTTATAAAATATCAACATAGTTATCCTTTTTTATAGGAGAAATAATAAAAAAATTCATCAAAAACTCATCAAACTTGTAAACAAACTAAAATCTTCATACAAACCTAGAAACTCAAATTTCATTAAAAAAATCTCATAAAAAATTATAAGATATTGTCATTTTATAATATAAATGACTAAATCGGGACAAAAAAAAGATAAAGGACGAAAGTGTTACAAAAAATTAAGTTAATGGACGAATTGTGTAATTTTGTCAAGAATTTATTAATAGTAATTATAAGAACTTGTGTCTAAGAATTTCCATTTTTTTTATAAATGTAAAATTCTCCCCTTCAAAAAAGTGTTATTAATTCTCATTACATAGTTATTGAACTCAACTTTACAAGATATAGTTCTATTTTTTTACTGAATATATTTGTTTTTTTATAGAAAATACCAATTAAGTTGAATTTATAATGTTTCCCCTTCCATTTAGTGCAAGGAACTCAAAGGAGAAAATTGGTGTTTGCAAATTGGTAAAAAAAAAATTATTATGTGGTGGCTAAAAAAAAACAAATGAAGCCGGCCAGTAATGGTAAAGACTTTCGCTACATTTTTTATGACATGGCTACCCCATACATCTGCCTCATGGAAATTTTAATTATTATACTATTATTACTACCCTTAATTTTTCTGAAAGATATTAGTATTTATTACTACCCCTAGTTGGTTACGTGCAAATTTTTCTCACAACATACGCGTCTAAACTGCGGCAACGTGGCAGGTATCCAACCGTGCGTGGCATGAAATATAACATCAAGGGCAGAAATTTAATGTGACTTTTGTTCACTCTAAATTGCATTGCCCTTTATGGTCTGTCTATAAAGCTTTCGTTAATTTAGCATATACCTAAGTAAATACAGTTAAGAGACATGCATGTTCAATTAGCAGCTTAAAATCACCACTCCCATTTCCTTTTTTGATAACTAAACCATCACTTCCAACTGATCCTCAGTTCATTGATTTTGTATTGCAAAAGATTTTTCCTTCCATGTTAGACCAGATTTTGTGTGTGTATTCTCAATCTCATTTCACCTAACACCTATGCCTATTTGGACACATACCATGATGAATGTCTGAAAACAGAAACAACATTTTTTGAGAACAAGTGTTGGAAACAAATGTTAATTTGTTTCAATTTGAAATAATCATATCACAAAGGTTGTTCAACTCAATCATTCCTCCTTGTTCTTCCTGCAGCTTTAATTCAACCATAACTATCACAAGTAACAAACATGACACAAGCAAGCATGTCCTTAGAATCAGATGGTGCCAGCATAGAACTTGGCGCTAGCTTACTCATTACTACCACCACCACTACTACTACCAGCAGTAGCAAGTACAGCAAGAAATGGCGTAAAAGCTTGTACATAGGGTTCCTTATCTCCTTGAAGAAACCTACAACTTTTGGTGAAAACTATGAAGAGTCTCTTCCACCATCACCACTCTCTTCAGCACCATACATCTCATTGCCTCCTAGTCCTCCAGCTAGAACTTCCTCTGCCAAATCTTCTGTTGGTATTGATATACCCTCTCACACTCAAGAGGGGGATATTGCTGAAATTGTGAAAAAGAAGGACTTGGAATCTCTTCTTGAGCTTGGTGGGATTGGCAGAGTTTGTGATGTTCTTCATGGTCAAAGTCAACACTCGTCAGAGGTATCCTAATCCTCTTTATTTGATGTTAGATCCTTTTTGGTCACCAAACTAAATTTTATTAAGTAAAAAGGAAATGATTTATCTACCAACGGATGTTTTTCAGATGCTTGAGAAATATGTACTGTTTTGTTTTGTTGATGGATTTTGGTTTTATGGAACAGAAAATCACTAGGAACCTTGGAGCAAGCTTCTCTGGCATTCTATGGAAAAGCTGCAAGCACAATCTTTACACAATTTCAATGCTAATGATTTCGGCCTTTTTGTCCTTTGCCACAGAGTTCAAGCAGGAGGGACCCAAATATGGTTGGCATGATGGTGTTGCCATGGTGTTTGCTCTTCTACTTCTGCTTGCATTCTCTTCAATAACTAACTTTTGCCGTGAACGAAAAACGAAGAAGTTGGCAAAGAAAAAAGGTCAGCGGAAATTCGATGTTAAAAGACGTGAAGTGTCCCAAGCTGTGAATCTTGCTCTCGCCGTATCTGATATTGTGGTGGGTGACATGGTCTATTTGAGGCCCCATGATGAGGTTCCTGCAGATGGTTTGCTAGTGAGTGGTGACACTGACATCCTTGTGCTGGCTGAGGGAATGAAAAATGAAAAAATTGATTGTGACGAGAACCCATTTCTTATAGCTGGCTCAAAGGTGATTGAAGGTCATGGATGGATGATTGTGACATCAGTTCCAAACAAATCGAATTCGACAGAGATGAAGGGCTCAATGGGGTACCATCCTAAAAAAAGAGCACTTCTGGAAAGTCTAATTGAGAAGCCAATTTCCTACCTTGACAAAGCTTCTCTTTTTATCTTTACACTTGTTGCTCTTGTGTTGTTCATTCGCCTAATATGTAAAAAAGATGTGGATGGTGGAGGGTTGCCAGATATTAAAGGTAATAATGTTTCAGTTGGCTTATTGACGCAACTCCTTGAGAATATTTTCTTGAGACCACGAGGAAGGATTTCCATTTTGGCAGGTCTTTTTAGTGTTGTAATACTGTGTGTGCAACATGGAGTGCCAATTATGGTTACTCTCTCTCTCCATTACCAGAATGATAAGGTAGTGTCGGATCAAGAAACCGTTCTTAATGATTTGTCAACTTGTACAACAATGGGGTTGGTAACTGTCATCTGCATCGATGTATCTGGCGAGATAATATCAAAACCAATGGAAGTTAGCAAAATTTGGATAGGGGAGGCAGAGACAGATATCAACAAGGTTGAGGAATCAGAAACATGTTTAGATGTACTTGACAAGCTTAAACAAGGAGTTGGTTTATCAGTTCTTGCATCAGGACTGTCTCCTTCTCCTATGTCCAATTCATTTGTTTCCTTGGCAGAAAAAACATGGAAAATGGACATTGAATCTTTTGGAGAAAATTTTCACATTCTTGAACATGGCAAACTGGATTCTGACCAAGAGGGTGGTGGAGTTTTGGTGAGAAACGTTAGGGCCAATGAACAAGTTATGCACTTGCACTGGAGTGGGGCTGCATCCACAATATTGGAAATGTGTTCACAATACTATGATAGGCAAGGAAAATGTCATTCCATGGAAAATCAGAAAACCAAATATGGACAGGTGATTCAAGATATGGAGGATAATGGCCTTAAGCCAATTGCACTTGCTTATAAACAAACACAAGTGCAAGAACTCAAGCAAGATGAATTGACCTTGTTAGCACTGGTAGGTCTCAAATACAAGTGCCGAGAATCGACAAAAGTAGCTTTGAAAAATCTGCAAAGAGATGGAATAAAGATCAAATTGGTCTCGACGGATGACATCATGGTAGTGAGAGAAACAGCTTGTGAACTGGGAATAGAAGTGCCTGTAGATGGACACCTTGAAGGAAAAGAACTTCAAGACTTGAATGGCAAAGCTAGATTAATTAAACTGGGTAAAGCCATTGCAATGGGAAGCTTCAGTCCTGAAGACAAGCTTCTCATGGTACGTTGTTTGCAAGATAAAGGTGATGTGGTTGCATTCATTGAAACACAACGGTTGATGACTAATCATACTTCAGAAGTTCTAAAGATAGCTGATGTAGGGATAGTTCATAACTCTCTAAGCAAATTAGCTGATAGTAGAGAGGATTCTGGTTTATCTATCACATATTTCGGTGCGCTGAAACCAATTGTGAAGGCCGGCAGAAGTGAATATCACAATATTCAAAAGTTCATTCAACTTCAACTGACAGTTGGTATATCAGGGTTACTCATAACCTTGATTACAACAATATTCACAGGAAATTCTCCTCTAACAGAAATCCAATTGATTTGGGTGAATGCGCTAATGTGTCTTCTGGGTGGGCTAATGATGGTGATGGAATTAAGTAGCGAGGAAGAGCTTGCCAGACAACCATCTGATAGGAGTCAACCAATTATAACCAAGAAAATATGGAAAAACATTGTTTTTCAGGTTTTGTATCAGGCTTCTGCCTGCATAATACTTGAATTTGGGGGACATGTAACTGACAGAGAAAAACAAGTAAGGAAAACCATGATCTTCAATACATTCTTCTTATGCCAGCTCTTCAATCTGCTCAATACCATGGATTTTTTGAAAGCAGAAGTTTTTAAGATTGATGTTCAGAAGCACTGTTTCTTAGTGGCTTTAGGTAGTTGTTTTGTTATGCAGGTAGTGGTTATTGAGTATGCAAAAGGCCTGGCATATTGCATGCGGCTGAATGCCACTGGATGGGCCATCTGTGTTATGGTTGGTGCTTTTTCATGGGTACTTGAATGGATCTTGAATAAGACTCTTTCAGTTTTTTTCAGCACCACTGATACTTCACCCCTGGACTCTCCAGAGTCTACCCCACAACCTTTATTCTATTTTTATTGGGGGCTTCCATTTATGATGCTTCTTTTGTTCCCTCTAGGACTAGCAGGTATTAAATTTGATTGATTGTTAGTCATCTTAATGTAATAATGCTATGTATGTATACCAGTTTAGAGTTAAGGCGATGCTTTACTGTTGTATCATATGCATCATCAATTATTTCTTTTGCTACATTTTACACATGCATAGATTAGCAGTGTAAACATGTGATGTTTTACTCAGAGACGGCTAGTTTAACCAATTTCAGTAAATTACAATATCAATGTTATTTGTGTGACGCAAATAGTACTGCTTTGGTTAATAAAAGAAATAATAGAAAAGTTTCATTTCAACGCAAATAGTAAGCCATTGTTTCAATTCATGCTACGTCATTTCAACATTATGTGTATGTAATGGTGTTAAAACGATGTACAAGAAACATTGCTTTTGATATTTAACCATTTTCTTTACTTATGGTACTGGCATAGATGTACTGTATACCATAACTTCTATCCAGAACCACTACCAAATATGATACAGGGTTAAAGTGTGAATACAATGCATAGAATAAAAGAAAGAACACCAAACTTTTATTTCACATGTAGCACAAACCTTCACCTGCTTGTATTACGGTTAGAAATTATCTTCAACTACGCTATTCCATAGGGGAAGGCCCTTCTTCAATTCTGTTATCACCACTATGCTCACTACCCAACATGATCGCCATTAGCATCAGCTTGCCGGCAACTGAAAAATCTTTGTGCTGCATCAATATTGTTTCAACTGAAGAACTCATATCCCCCAAAGTTGAAGTCTCCATGTTTTCTTGTCTCAAAGGCAATACCTGGTCAAACCCTTCTTCAAAAGTTTGACTTTGGGGTGCATAACACCTGCTTGAAGCCTGGAAAAGTACAGTATTTTTCAGGTTCTGTACGGTTTCCTCATCACTCCATCCTTCAACCGAGTATGAATCATGGAATTTACTCCAATCATCCTGACTGGCAGCCTTCTTCCAGCAATCCTCCAAAAGTTTTCTGTGACTCTTGCGAAATGAGGAACTGGTCCATGCAAACACGTCAAAGGTCCACAACGAGAACTCCGGCTCTTCACCTTCCAAGCACAATTCAATTAAGTTTTCTGGATGAAGCAGCTGATCATCCACAAGTTCCTTATCTTCAAGTGAAGAGAGATGTTTCATTACTTCCTCCTGCAGGCCAAGTGTATTAGTGAAAAAGTTATGAACAGGATGTGACAAGGCTTATCTATCAGTGCATGGTTCAACAAACTCTCATGAACTAAAGCAGATACGGATTTCAAATAGCAGGCGGCACATAAAACAGTCACGCAGCTTCAACTACCATTAGGCAGACAATTTCTTTGCAAAAATGTACTACCTCCATCCCTATATATAAGACCCTTTTGGCCAAAACACAAGAATTAATAAAAGTAGTTGGTACATTAAATTTGTTGACAATGTACATTCTCTTTCAAAAATTATCCTTAAATTATTAAGAGACAGAAATGATTCTCTTCATTTAATTAGGGGAATTTTTGTGAAAAGATAATTAATGTATCTTGTGAGTTTAAAAGGTTCTTATAAGAAGGGACAAAAAGTTTTCACAAAAGGGTCTTATATATAGGGAGGGAGGTAGTATTAAGAATTGATACCAATTTATAAGAACATGACATATTGTTAGAAAATAACGATTGCTAGCAACACTCCCTCAAACACACATTTCAACACTCGTTTGGTTAATTCATATAAGTCTCACCATTAAGAAATTGGTCCCACATAAAGTGGTAGGACCTACATGAATTTCATCCGGTAACAGAGGAAGTGTTGGAAAGAAAATGATAGAGCGAGTGTTGCTAGCACTTAGAAAATTTAGGGAAGAATTCCACATAATAACTGTTTAGATTGCAGAATTTCGACTATTTATAAGCCTATGTCTGACGGCCCCATTACTTTTGCAAATGACTGGATAGCTTTCCTCTTCATATACATCACAGCATAACCCTCAAAATCTAATTATTTCCTACCAAGTACCAACTACCTTATTGATTAACAGGTAATTGGGTGGGGTTACTTAACACCTATAGGACTTTGTAAAGAAGAGTTTAATTGAAAACTAAAAGCATTTTAGTATCAAGGCTCGTGTTTATTCTCTAAACATAGCAAGTTAGCTTTTAAACTTTGGCTTAATGAAGTCCAAGCTTCATATAGGTCTACTATTTTTAATTTAAATGGATGATAATCAACACAATCAAGAGAAAAAAAAAATCTTCAAATTGAAATTGAAATTTTCAACTATACTCAAATATACCTGCAATTTAAGAATCTTCAAATCAGCCTCAATGCGATCAACCTTCACCTGAGTACCAGCATCTTTACCAGCTGTTGAAGAGAAGGTAATAGTATTTATCATAAATGCAATTTATTAGGTATCTATTAACGAAATGTTGCATACATATTAGAAAATGAAGGTCGGAAAATAAAACACCCTTCTTTTTTTGGTGATTTAAAAACTAGATCAAAAGGCTAACATGATATAAAGCAGTGGCTTACAGATCACACATAAAGTGTAAGTTAAGCCAATGCTTAAGGAATGTGACAATTTCTACTGTATCTATGAATATTAAGCGGCATAGGCCATGATTTAAGCATACATATTAGGCCATGATTTAAGCATACATTTAAGCGGTAATAGTATTTATCATAAATGCACTTTATTAGGTATATATGACTATTATTGAAATGTTTCATACATATTAGAAAATGAAGGTCTGAAAATAAAACACCCTTCCTTTTTTGGTGATTTAAAAACTAGATCAAAAGGCTGACATGATATAAAGCAGTGGCTTACAGATCACACAAAGTGTAAGTTAAGCCAATGCTTAAGGAATGTGACAATTTCTACTGTATCTACGAATATTAAGCGGCATAGGCCATGATTTAAGCACAAAGAACGTCAGCACAGAACATATTTATGGGAGAAGCAAATAAAAGATTCCCAAGCTTCGAGGTTGCGATCCAACAATTCCCAACCATAAGCAAAAGTGGAACAGCAAAGCTGCTGCCATTATGCGACTGCAATAATTAATATTATCAGATAGCCTAAAACCTCACATGCTATTGATACGAACTGGGTACTTTATTCCGAGAAAGAGGGAGATGAACTTCAATTCACAAGGAAAATAAAAACAACCTATAATCTCACAATAGTATCTATTACAGAAAGAAAATATCTAGATGGAAGGGAAAGGAAACAATCTGCATAAGGAATGAAAAACTACACAGTAGCCATACCTGCAAAGGCTGCAATCTTAGATAGATATAAAAGATTTTTTCTGTCTTTCAGTTTCAACTTCATATCCACCTGCTCGTTCTCTTCTGTCACTGCAGTAGACTGCATGTTTTGTGTGAGAGCCAATGCATGAAGTGTTTCTGAAGCAGAGGAAAAATGATGAAGGAACAAATCGTGAAGCCAAAGAAGATCTGGATGCTCCTTCACGAAAAAGGACAGCTCTTCTGGAAATTCTTCCCCTAGCCTTAACAACTCAGAGAATTGTTTGCTTTCATGAAGTTTCTTGAAGACATAGTAACTAAATCCCCCAGTAGATCCCGAACTCTCATGCTGCACACAAACCGCAAAAACCATTATAAAGGGGATTTGAAGAAAGCAGACACCTGAGAGTAGTATATCAATACTATCAAGATTACACTTCTTAAAAACAGGCAACAATAAATATAGAATCTTTAAGATCAAATACCACCAAATAGATACCATAAACCATCGTTCCACTGCCTAATCTTTCGTGGAAGGATTAGGTTCTATTTAAAATTGCCAGTTTAGGTGGTATAAACAACTTAAAAGTGACTCTTTTTAGGAGCTGCGTAATAAGGCGCCTTTTCTGGATTGTGCAGTGGTGGGGAATGCAGTGTAAAGTTTTTGGTATACAGAAGCTCTTCCCAACATTATTTGAAGGTTTAAATGAAAGAAGGGAGGTAATTTATGAGGTGCAGCTCAGTGAATTCGATGATACTTTGCAATTTGCGGTTGGGTCAAAGTAATATTTAAGGAGCATTGACTGTTACAGCCATAAACTCTAGCTATGGAATAGGACTGTTAATATTTGTTCCTTATGGACTTCAGTCTTAGGACTGCAGATATTTATTTGCAGTAAAATCCGATTCCCCCTTAAAATACTATAGAATACTATCAATAAGGGTAGCTATGCTAAGAAATTCATCACTGCAAACATCTGGAATATGTGAACAAAAGCAATACAAATGGAGAAATCATACTCGTACCATAACATTTCTCAGTAACTCTGAGTCATTTACATCACAGCATATTGTCCACATAACTTTGTAGCATCCGTGTCGTTTAGCGATTGATAGCAAATGCGAAGTAATCTTCATAGTGGCTTCTTCATTGAACTCTTCAGTTACTACAATAGAATCCTGCAAAAGTAATTAATTGAAGATTATACTCTTATTCAACATGGTTGCAAGGATAAGGTAAGTAAAATTGAATAATAACCTTATAGGTAGCTTCAAATTCTTTAACTTGGTGATAAAGAGATTCAAGTAGTGCATCTCGTCGCTCCCAATATTCATTTAATAGACCTTTATGTTCTTCTCCACGCTCATTTTTAGCAGTAACAGCACCAGAATATGCCTCAAGTAGCACTTCGGTCAGTGCTTCTAAATGATTGTACAACTCTAACTTTACTGTTTTATCAAGCCCTGATGTATCATTTAAGAACTGAAGCAAGACAGAACCAACACTCCATATTCCCTTCCGGACAACAGGTTGACAATACCAAGGTGTTAAACCTTCAGGAGGTGGATACCATAAATGGTTCTCATTCTTATAGTCAAAGCATGTTTTAATTATGGAAACACATGCATTTGAGAGTTCACACGCCCTCTGGATCTGGATTGCAAGCAGATGCTCTGGTCTTATAACATATTCCAACTCTGCATCTGAACAGTAAAAGAAATTTTCAAGATCTGAAACCTTACTGTAGAACACTTCGGCGTTATCTCTGTCCATCAGGAGGACAGTGTTCCGGCGAGCTCTCTCACCAACTAACTGTATCATGTCCCAAAGGGCACCTGACATCTGAATATCTACATTAGAATTTGAGGATCCAACACCAGTTGAACGGTTCTGGCTAATCAGATTTTGCAGTTCCCTCAGCTGAATCATTGCAGATAACTTTTCACCATGCTCCAAAATAATTTGCAAGGCATGTCCTAGCAATTGAAAAAACATAATTTAGTTACGTATGTCTAACTATTTATTTTAAAACCTTAATTTATTCATTCAATCTAAAAAAGGCTCAGAAAACAAAATCATTTGTTCAATCATAAACTATTCTCACATAAAACCGCAACCTAATGACAACCAGAATGTATATCCACATGCTTATCTAAAATCAAAAGACTAGATAGCAAAAATCATCTTGTCAACAACTTTCAAGTCTGTTTTATTCATTTAGTCGCTCCATTCCTCTCTAATTAAGTTTATATTATTTTAAAATCTCAGATGAGAGGCAAATGGAAGAAGATAATTATTCCTCTATACTTTTTAATCACACTATGAAGGCAGAGGAGCAGACAAGGTGGTAATTAAGCTTCCATTCAGTATAGTAACTTTACAAAAATAAGCAACCAGTGAAAGAAGAAAAATAAACACCCATTACAGTAATTTACAGCATACTTCACAAGAAAATGTCCCAAGTATGATTGTTTTACCATTTGCAAAATCTGTAATAAAGTGATCAGCCAATTACTATTATTATTATTATTATTATTTATTTTATTTTTTAATGATACGAAACTATAAACATCATGGAACAACCAGTTTAAAACACAAGCAACTAAGTTAGTTGGATATGGTAGTATTGCGAAAGGGGTGGTTTGAAGATTAAATCAAAACATTAAATTTTGGAGAATAGACCACAAACTACATACTCTGCCTGGAACACAGCTCATCGTGGCATTTGGATAAGGCAAGAAAGTGAAGGAACTTTTGATGCTTCTGTTGTTTTTCCAAGAGTTGGGTGGAAACAACGGCCATGGACAAAATCTCTGCACCTCTGGTTGTTGTCCAATGTTTGGCTAAGGTGTCAATGATTGACTTGCTCATCCGCACAAAAACATTGGTTTCTCCATCCCTTTCAAATGAACCAGAAGTTTCTAGCTTTTCAAGCGACCCGTCAACTTGCCCAGATGACAAAAATTCATTGAAAAAACGACTCAGTAAAGCTTCTGATTCTTCATCTTGTGCAGTTCGACGTGTAATCCCACTCAAAGCAGCCCTTTGTCTATCTCCAGAACCCCATGCTTCAGAGCTAGCCCTTCTTGGAGCAAAATTACCGGTAAAAGTAAGATTCCTTATCTCTTCTTGTGCAGATCTTTCATTTGAGCTGCCTTTGCGTGACAAGCTCCGCTCAGGTGGTTCAACCCCTCCAAGTACGACAGCCTTCTCTGGTATTACCCATATTCCTGCTTTCTCTGTTAATACAACCCATGCACCTTCTTCATAATCGTCTGCAGAAGGAAGAACTGAAGCATCTAATACTTTTCCAGCGTCATATGGTAAATCAAATTGATAGAGACGTGTAGCGTTTCTATGATAATGGGAGACAGTTGCTGTTCCATCGCCAGATATTATGACTGTTGATCCTGATGGCTTCCCCCCTATTCGAAGCCTCATGGAAAACAAAAAGTCTTCATCTTCAACTCTAGCTTTTGGGATTATAACTTCAATAGGGACTTTCTTCTCCAAAATCCTCTCATTTGTACTCTCTACATCTAATCCTGATTTATATTGCATGGTCAAAAGAGAATACTGCATGTAGCTTGAACTGCTAATCCGGTCCTTACAAAAGGTTGCAACGAGAATGGTGATCACTTTACCATGATCATCTACCTGCACATCAAGAGGCCAGATTCCCTTTTGACCTGCCAGATCTTTCTTAATGCCGAGCTCAGCATCTGTTCCAACAATTTCCTGAGACCAAAGCCTTGAAACATTCATACCAGAACTAAACTCGACACTGAAACACTGTAACTCACAGTCTGTCAACACCAAAAACTGTCGATTTGATTCCTTGCTAGAATGATGTGGAAAACGCCATGTCAAAGACCTTGGGTAGCCTTTGTTGCTCACGAGTTTACCCAAATCACCTCCTTTGAGTGGGAAATGAGAAGTAATTTCGTATACTTTTCTTCGGCGAATGCCAGTAGGACTGCATTCAAATTGCCAAAGCTCACCACTTGAGCTGCACGCAAGGGCAATGCATGCCAAGCTATAACCGGGAACTGCAGAAGCAATCACAGAATTAAATACGTTCAATTCATTCAAATCAGTTTCCTGCTTACTTTGCCGTGTCTGCCTCTTGAAGGGTGTTTTCTCACCAACAGCCTCCAACTCATCAGAAGACGCAAGACTAGTGACAAGAGCATTGCTCGATTGAGAATAGATGTCCGGCCAGTATATAACTGCCCGAGTCTTTCTATTGCACAAAACAACCGCAACATGTTTCGCAGCCTTATTTGATCCAAAAGAGGAGCTATCACAATTAACCACAGAAACCAACCAACTACCAGCATCATAATTGGCAACATCATTGAAAGGAATCTCGAGAACAACACAATTCATAGAAGACGCGGGCGATAAGTAACTCCAAACAAAGACCTTGCTTCCACAAATGATCCAAGCAAGAGATGTACTCTTGTCAATCCCACCATACCCGCCACAGTCTTCAACTGCATCACAAAATTGCATCATAAATAAATACCACACACACACATCAAAACTCTAAGGCATTGAAATTTGAAGGAGTACGAAGTTATGAATATTACACATGTTTAATTAAGCCCTGTTTGGATAAACAGCTTCTTTGGAGCTTATAGCAGCAGCACTTGCATGATAAGCACTTATGTATAAGCTATTTCTATAACAAAAGATAAAATAGTTAAACTGTTTATGTATATGTGATAAGCCGTTTTCATAATCTATATTGGAAAACATATAAAAATAAACTTAAAACAACTTATGAACAATGTTACAAAACTGTTTTCATAAGTTCTCTCAAACAGCCTCGCAAAACTTATGTCAGTGGACACGCTCAAATAAGTCAATTCAAACAGGGCCTAATTAATTCAAAAATGATAAATGCAATAGTTTCTGACATGTGTATAAACTGTTTTCAGCTTACATTCATAAGTTCTCCAAGATAAATTATGAAAACAGCTTATCCCTTACACGAAAACAATTTAACTTTATTTCATCTTTTGTTATAGAAATACCTTATACATATAGGCCTCTGATGATAATCGCTAATGCTATAAGCTGAAAATTAAACTGTTTATCCAAACCAAGGCCTAATTAATTCAATAAGTTAATAAATGCAATAATTCTAACATGTTCATATACTGTTTTGAGCTTATTTTCATAAGTTCTCCAATATAGCTTACAAAAACAGCTTATACCTTAAACGAACACAAGTTAACTGTATTTCATCTTTGACCATGGAAATAGCTTATACATAAGCGCTTATGCTATAAGCTGCAAGTTAAACTGAAAACAAGATAAAATAAATTTAAATTGTTTTTGTATATGCTATAAGCTGTTTTCATAATCTATCTTAGTAAACTTACGAAAATAAGCTGAATACAGCTTACTAACAATGTCATAAACTATTTTCTTAAGTTCTCCAAAACAGCCTCACAAAACTTATATCATTAGATACCCTCAAATAAGTCAATCCAAACATGTATAATTAATTACATAAATCGAGAAATGCAATAGTTTATAAATGTCCATAAAGTATTTTCAACTTATTTCCATAAGTTCTCTAAGATAACTTATATGAAAACAATTTAACTTAATTTTATCTTCAAGAATTTGTGAAATTAAGCTAAAACAGTTTATGAACAATGTCATAAGCTGTTCTCATAAGTTCTCCGAAACAGCATCACAAAACGTATGTACGTCAGTAGATACTCTCAGATAAGTCAATCCAGACAGTGCCTAATTAATCCAATAAACTGATGAATATAGTAGTTTATACTTTATGACAAGTTGATTAACTATTTTCAGCTTATTTTCATAAAGTTCTCAAAGATAGTTAATAAAACCAGCTTAGTAAACAATTTAACTTTATTTTATCTTTTAGCTTATACATTTGCTATAACATTCAAATTAAACTATTTATCCAACCAAACAATGCCTAATTAATTCACTAAATTGAAAAAAGCAATAATAATTCTTACATGAAACTCGTCTCTGCAACGAAGTAGCTTGTTCATCACAGACAACTTTCGGAAACTCGGAAACAAAAACCGGTTTAATCGGATCATTATCATCCTCTTTTCCATTTCTATTCACTTGCGGGACCCTACACATACAAAAAACAATCAAAAATTCGAGAAACAGAATTCAAATTCGGAATCAATCGAGAGAGACGGTGAAGTACCTCGCGAGAACGGATAAGCGAGGTGTCCAAGGAGCGGGAGTGCCGGTGGGAGGACGGTTAGGGATGGCGGTGTCGTTGAAGGAGGTTCGTCGGAGCGGTGAAGGAGTTACCGGAGAATCGGATAGTGTGGGAGGGGTGCGAGGATTGTTCTTCTTCTTCTTCGGTCCAGTTGAAAACATGACTGATTCGAAAATTAGGGTTTATGGAAGGGTTTTTGGTTTTAGTTACAGTCACAGTCACACTCTGACTAAGATAGTTGAGGAAGAAAGAATGAAAATATTTGAATCACAAGAGGGAAATGAAATGAGGAGCATAGATGGAGTAAGATGTTTTCCATTTTTCAATGATTATGCACCGTCGGTGTAAAATCATTTTACAGTTGAATGTAATGAGAGATTATTATTCCTTCGAGGTAGTATTGCTTGGCCACATGCATTTAGACATACCATATAAACCACACACATCAAAAATGTATTTTTACTTAATTCTTTAAAAATAAATATTATTTAATTATTTTTTCTCTTTTAACTTTTTCTCATTATTATATGTGTGCCTGAAATTGATATATTAGGTATGTGCCCAAGTAAATATTTTTCTATTCCTTCGTATATATTGTACGATATGAAGAAACAATGATCTTCTATTACATGCGTCGAAGCTAACGATATTTTTATGAGGTGTTAAAAAAATCATGAGATGACCACATATAAAGAAAAATAAAATATTTTTTTGGAACTAATAGTAGTAAGTTTAACAAATAAGAAAAATATAAAATTCACGATAGCTATTACGTATATAAAATGTACTTCATAAAATACACTTAAAACAACAATAACCAATTATAAAGGGTTAAACGATAACAATACTGAGAATTGTTCTTCCTATTTTCTTCCCACAACTTTTATTATGTGCACCATTGTAATCTATTGTTAAGTATTAATCCTAACAAAAATAACATGTTTACAAACTGGTATACATTTTGTTAATAAACGATAAATAGTTGCATTCTAAAAATGGAGATTAAAGATGAAGAATGGTAGATTTATAAGTCTAATGTTGGTTGTATATGATGAAATATGTATTATGGATGAAATTTTGATAACAAAATTGGATGATTTATAAGTCTGATGTACGGCAAGTTGGATTTTAAAGATGGCCTCTGCCACAAGATTAAGCTACTTTAAAATAAATGCTACGTAGCACTTCAAATGTCTGCTTCAGGTCCATAATCCATGTTCAAGACCTCTGGTGTAGTATGGCTTAGGGTTCAACAACGTGACTAAATTTTTCACCTACACATCAATTTGTTAAGCATATATATCATGAAAGGGCTTCTGGTTGAATGAAAGTAACAACTGGGAAAAATCAAATTGTAACTACAAGACAAACTTCATATTTAATTGTTAACGCTACTTAATTATAGTATTATCGAAATAAACTATTGAAAGGTCAATTTGAGCACTTTTCCCATTTAAGTACCCTCTATTTATTTCCTCAAAAAGCATATTGTATTTTTGGTCTCATTTGATTGAACAGACTCTTGACAAAGAAAACCACGGTATAGTGTTGTATGAGTCACGGATACTTCTGATTAAAGGAAGGCGTATCCCGGTGTCCGACACCAAGACTTTTGATTATATTGAATTATATCATTTTCTCAAAATTTTATCCGTGTTGATGTCTTTGACCGAGTTTGTGTTCGTGCTTCATAGGCGCGACAAATCATGGAAAGAGGAAAAAAATTCCAAATTTGAATCACCCTTGGTGTGTATACTCTTTGAGATTTCATTGACTCTTATCAAACTCTAATTATCTATATATATAAATTTTATTAAATCGTGCAACCCTAATTGCATCAATTAACCCTAATTTTTACTTAGGTAATTTTTTTATGAAAAAACACACCCAAAGAGAATCAAACCATGTACAACTTGGTGACATTTTTATGTACTACCGCTGCACCACTAATGTTTATGATGTTTAATTGTTTGTTTTTTATTTTGCTTTCCATGCAGATATCTAATGAAAGCGTGGTCTTTATGGTACCGTTGCCCACTTTCTACCTAAGTCATTTTTTTTTTTACAAACCATTAAGCTACTTAATATGCAGATTATTTATACCAATATGCAATTTATTCATGTCAACATGTAAATAACAATTCCTTATACGGTTAATTTTATTCATATAAAACTTATAACCACCTTAACACATAAATACATCGTCACCTTAGGCACTACTTTGTTATTATTTTATTATTTTTTTGTGTTTGTTTTATGTGTTTATTTGGTGTTTATTTTATATGTAATTTGTTTATCTTTGGGTTGAGAAATAAATCTAGTATCTATATATTATAATCATATTAAGTCCTCCAATGTTTCTTCCTTAAAATCCTATTTTAACCCTCCTAAATCAAATTAGTGGATCCTTAATTATGCAATTATCTCAACAATAAAATTTCACTTTATAATTTTTTTTTCTTCAACCAGTTAGCAACCATTAAATCTCATTCATATTCAAGTATTTGATTTCATACAATTATATTTCATTAACTTTCATATATAACTATATTTGATTTCATACAAGAAAACTCATAACTACAGACCTTTCCCCAATTAAATATCATTCACTCATATCTAAGTATTTGATTTCATACAAGTAAATCTCATAACTACCCTTCCCCACCCTAAATTTTTAATTCCCCTTCAAGCTCCATTGTTGTTGTTGTTGACTAGGGCTGCAAAAGGATGTGGTCCATGGAGGTGTGGCACCACATCGGGTTGATATTGTTCTGTCTATATGAGTCATATGACCCCAAATTCTTGCACTATCACCATAAATGTGTTTTCATTTCTCCTTTCTTCACCCATGAAGATTCCACCACAGGTCACTATTTTGTCTGACAACATATATGGATGCTGTGTAACGATGAGCAGATTCGACTTAGTGAAATCAGCAGGAAACAGACCAGCAGGGCGACGAAGGTTGGACTTGGTCAGCGCAAAATACGAGGAGCCAAACACACCTCCAACTCCTGGGAAGCGGAGGTTGAACAGATGGTTTTCCTTAAGAGAGTGAGATTGCTGACCTCTTCCAGTGCCACTGCCACAATTGACGCTTTTGGGACTAGACCTGACGTCTATCAAACTGTAGCTTTTTTCAGGGTCATTAATTGCAATCAACAAAAAATGGTAGCTTTACCATGTTCTCACACTGGAGAAAGAGGAAGAAAGCTTGAAAATTGAAAATCTAGCTCAACTATGAGACAAACAACATAATCACCATATTTGTACACCCAACAAAAATTTTCCTCAATGGATGTTTAATTTCCCCAATCCGTCATCGTTGACTTGCTCCCAAAACCTCAATTTTCGATTCAAATTGTTACAAATCAAGTAGGATGCAGGCGGTGAATTTTGACAAAATGAAAATTGAAGAAAGGATTTGAAGGATAAGATCAAGGTTGAATCCAACCCATGAGCTAAAGTTATTTAACTTCTCTGTTTTCTAATTTTCCCTCCAAATCAACCCCAAATTTTATTATATTACAACCTCTCTCATAACATTATCGTAATCCTCATTGCGTAGTAGTTTCATCTTCGGCACCGACTTGCATGCATAGGTTCGACCCGTTGATTTATGTGTGCACTGAAATGTGTTGCTGAAATGACCATGACCCAGTTGTCTGCCTAAGGTGTAGATTTCATGGAGTTTCTCTATAAAATAAGGCAGAACTATTGACTTTTATGTTTGCATTGTGGTGATCGATTTCAACATTAACGTTGTATTCTGAAAAACAAATCAACGAGAAAAAAAGGAGACGGAGACAAAATGAGTCTCGTGGCTTCACTTGCTACTGTTTAGGGTTTTGAGACAATATGTATGTAATAGAAAGTTTGGGTTGACCTTTTCAAATTATATCAACAATTTTTCCTATAATTAGGGGAGATTGTTTCAAATTTACTAAATTTATTTATAGATATTTGAAAAAATATGTTCGTTAACATTATAATACTTTCATAAACCTTAATAATAGGGAGGTTACTATATAGTTACACATGAATTTATTCTCACCCTTTGCATTGAGAAAATTTCTATATTCCCACAAACATTTTATACTCGGGAATAATATTCACAAAATTTGTAAGAAACATACGCATGCATATTTCTCTCATTTTATTACTAAAAGCCTACAAATATAACTTAAAACAAGCACACGTTAATTTGAGCCACAAGTATGCCTGATGTCTGGTTCAGTTGAGAGGTGAAGTGATAACTTCGATGGAGTTGATTTGGCAACAAAAAAAAAATTGAAAGAAACTTTGCCAATTTTATGTTCATGTATCTAGTTGTTGTTAGATTACTCATAATATCCATATATGATTTTTTTAGACGAAATAGATATACATATAATATAATTCAACTTGAGTACCTTTTAATTTCTGCTTGACGATTGTTGGTAAAATCATTCAGACGTTAACTAATTTTTTAAGTCGGTCATAAAAAGTAGGTATCAAAGATGGTTGATTTCAATTCATACGATACCCTGATTAATAACATACTAACACATTAAGTCATGAACTTATAGACATGTTCATAATATTAACAATATAATTAATATTTTATATAATTATTGCATCACACGTGTCTTTTACAAGTTTGTATGAAAAATCTAATTTCATAGAATATGTTATTTGACGCACTAGTGTTGGGGCACAAAAAAAATTGTATGCTCGCAAGTTCCCTACAATACACATTCATTCTTTACAATCCAAGCAAACGTGTCAACAATGATCTTGTCTCTCAAGTCGTTATCTGCATTCCACACCATGTAGTTGTTAAGTGGTTATAATTACACAATAGGACTAACCAATAAAATGTTATTTGAAAACCAACACTACTATAATATTTTACATGTTTTTAAAAATAAATGTTACGGATAAACGACGTTGACCACCTAAAATCATATTCAATAGAACGACGTTGACCATCAGTTTTTTGTTTTTTCCATTCAATAGAATGAAATGAGTTTAAATATGAATTTTAATTATAACTTAGTTATCAATTTGTCATAAACCTCTAAATTTAATCTTACCATGCATTGATGACTTAGTTGCATCATGCATTTTACCTCACACCCTCTTGAAGATAAATAATATATCCTTTCAACCTATTAACTTCTTTTAAATGTGGTCTTGAACAAAATCAGACACTTGTTGCTTTGATCGCCAACATAGGAGGGAAACTTTTTTATGAAGCAACTTTTTCACATGTTATAAATATCCGACAAGAAGTGACTGACTGCTTGACTGCTATTGCAGAAAAACACTATGAAAGTTTGGGTGAATGTAATGAATATCTAATAAAAGTCACAATTAAAGCAATGAAAACTGTTTTGGAACTTGTTGCACTCTATCTTATTGAATTTTGGAAATTCATTTCTGCAAATGAATTTGACATTGAACTTAAAGTAAGATCTGGTTCGTCAAGCGGATGTTCGCATGATATTGTAAATTTCATTTGGCATTTGTTTATGCATTATTGAAAACTCTCAAGAGACAAAGTGTTGCTTTGAGCATTCCCAAGGCTGAAGGTGATTGTTTGGCTTTAATTATACAATTACGTGGTTCTGATTTCATGAAGCTAGTATCACCATTTATTGTTGATAATTAAAAAAAGAAACAGTTGGCAGTGAGTGGGTGATGCTATGAATACTTTTTTCCGATTCTGTTAGCTGCAAATACAACTGATTATATGCTTAAACTAGATGAAGATGCGAGAACTAGTTTGGGCTTTATTTTACATTCCCTAACAAGCGGTGAAAATGTTGTGTTGAAGGAAACCTCTGCAAAGTGTATGGATGAGATTATCGATCTTTTATGGAATCTATCGTTTGTGCGCTATGCAAAAACATGGAATTTGTTCGTGCACATTGTTTATTTGTCTTTTAATGCTCTAAGTACTATGGCCGAACATTATGATTTTCGTGGAGACGTATATTCTTCTTGGTATCAAAGATGACTGATCTCAACTCATGTTATATCCTAATTAATAGCATACTAACACATTAAGTCATGAACTTTAAACTTACAAACATATTCATGATATTAACAATAAAATTAAAATTTTATGCAATTACTGCATTTATTGTTTTTTTTAGCATCAATTGATGTGAAATCTCTAAATTTCTTTAATTGTATATAAATGTTGCCATGAGTTTATTGTTTTTTTTCCTTTCCATTCAATAGAATGAAATGAGTTTAAACATGAGTTTCAATTATAACTTAGTTGTGCCATTATCAATTTGTTATAAACCTCTACATTTAGTCTTACTATACAGGCAGTGGCGGAGCCAATATTTTTTTTACGAGGGGGCCGTATTTTTAAGATATACATATGTTGTGTTGCAATTAATTATAACTAAAGTTATAGATTAAGTGGTTCATTTGCTTTTATTTCGCTCCCCTAATCACGGGATAAAAAACTTGGAGGTGAGGCACTTAACCAATGGATTGTTAGCATATGATTTACAATGCAAACGATATTATATATAACATGACATTTAGCTAAAAATGCCAATGTATATGTATTAAAAATGAAATAAAATGAGACTTTGGGGAGGCCATGGCCCTCCCATGCCCCCTTGGTTCCGTTGGTGTATGCAAGATGACTTAGTTGCACCATACATTTTATGAGAACCTCACACCCTTTTGAAGATAAAGAATACATCCTTTCAATCTCTTAACTTCTTCTAAATAAGGTCTTAAACAAAATCAAACACTTTTGCTTTGATCCGTCAACATAGGAGGGAAACCCCAAATATTTGGATTGCGGCTCCACAATCTTAAAATAAATCCATATTTGAATATCAATTTTTCTAGCATTAAGAACATTTCGCCTAATAGAGATTTATTTGTCAATATTAACAAAATGATGCGAAGTGTCGTGGTAAAGTTGGAGAATATTATGGATACAAGTGGCATTGATTTGCGTGGTTCTATAAAAAAAGAGGTTGTCATATGCAAAAAGCAATTGTGATACAATATGAAATCGTCGTGCAATTTGAATTCCATTTAGTAAATTGTTATTACTAGCTCTCGGATGAAGACATAAAATAATTCATCACGAGGCAAAGGAAAGTATGGTTGATGTTGCTATTGTCATCACCATGATTCAAAATATTAAGTATCATAGCTGAAATCTCATTTCCAACAATATGACATAAATTTTGGTAAAAAAGTAGCATGCATTCCATTTTTGGACCTCGATTAGTTGTAGGTTCCATGTATTTAAGATCCTCATAAACCTTGCAGTGTTCTCTTCATGGTAAATTTCTCTCAATACTCTCATTTCCACCAATTTCTGCTTTTTCTTTGAGAAGTTTAATGATGAAAAAAATTTAGTGTTACAATCACCATGTTAAAGCCAGAAAGGTTTAGAGCATCCAAACCTCCTAACTTTCAAGTTAATCATCAAGAGTATCCTCCAATTATTTAAAGGTCTCGTTAACAAGTGCACTTAGAACACTTGTTAAGGATTCAAAAAATATTTATTTAATCATGCTTATACTCCCAATCTTATGCTTATACTCCCAATCTTGTGGTCTGACCTTTGTTCTCTTCTATTTCACTTTATTAATATAAAGTTGTGTGAACTTAGAAAAATTGTTGAGAGAATAAATTGACTCGATGCATACTCAAAATGTGTTTTGACAAATTTAAAGATTAATATTTTTGTAGGTACGTAGATAAACGAAATGACAATAGTCATTGAAAATTCACGCACACAAGTGGAGAGTCAGAGGTCATGGTGTTCGAATTAACATTTTCAACATATTTGTCAGTTAAGCTAGGATTTTCGAACAACATAAAGGCTAAATTGCCGGTAAACAATAACGTTTGGGAATTAATTTAAATACACGTTTATAATATATAGAAAATAAGATATGAACATAAGTGATCATGTATTCCTCTTATGCATCCTACTTGTTCCATTCCTAAATAGTTTTTGGTGATGTAAACTTCATTGCAAAGGATGCATGTTCACACAATATGTGCATATTTGTGTATTATAAATAGTTGTGTTAACATGGCTCTTTCTATAGGAATTTCATTAAAGGAATAGTCAACTTTTATACATTGGAGATTAATTTTATAAAAAATTGCAGCTTCATACTTTAATATTAAGGAAATAACAAGTCATTTAGCTAAAGAAATTAATAGTTGAATACATAATATAGCAGTTACTCTCCACTTTAGGTGTTGGTGCAATTTAGAAAACAGATATTTAAATTGAACTTAAAGAAAACGACATATATATTGTATTTATGTTCATATAGGAGATAATACATAATTACACAGCACCAGATTTTAGTGCACAAGGACCTTCTACATAAGATTTCTCCAGAGGAGAATAAACAACCACACTTTGGAATTGAAATCAAAAAAGAAAAAGCTAAAAATAGTTTTATCCTATATTCTGTTTTCTAGGCAGAGAAAATTGCTATATTTAAACACATGCAGAAGTTGTGTAGTATCTTCATCATCATGGTTCAAGCTTCAAGGATACAACTCTTGATTGTCTGTTGGATTTTGCAACCTTTAAGAACACTGTTGATAGACATGCCGGTGCCCACCATGGCCGCCGCACTTTTTGCTCCCCTTTCAAACAAGCCACTACATACGCGGACAATGGCAAAAAGAAGTTAGGGTTAGGTAAATAAAACACAATGGTATCTATCAATCTTTTTGCACAGAAAAAGCAAGCATATACAGATCACATTCAACATGTCACATGTTCAAGGAGATGACGATTTGACAATTCAATTTTGGATAAGTAGAGTTTTGAAGAACATGTAATCAGCATTTAGAATTTTCTATATTGATTAACAATGTAAGTTAAGATATTATGTGTTAACAAGAAGAAAACATGTAGATGGTTGTCTCTATCAAAGTGACAGATGTACCAATAATGGATGCAGAATAACAATTTCAATCTTTTTCATACACTTCCAAAATAATGGAATAGAATCTTTACCATGTTCTATCATAAAATAAAATAACATAACCAAACAACAATGTATGGTAATTTAGTTAATTGCATTCTATACTATTCTAATCCCGTTTGTCATTAGATATTCAAACATAGCACAAACATATACTTCAATCTCTCATCTAGTATATTCACGTCACCTTAGATTGCTCAAATGATATGTAGCCCAAATACTTGGTGCAAAACAGATAGTGGGTACAAAGATAATTCTTTCAAACTATAAACAAGACATGGCCTAGATACATAAACACAAACTTCTAAAACAATATACATACTTTACATAGATGCATAATATTTGTAAAGAGACACAGGTATTTCTTATTAATATATAACTACAGACACACACATATGCATATGATAATCGTAACTTCAATAAGATACTTGTGCTCATAACAAAAACATCAAAGACGTATTTCTCTCTTAACCATATCAAAATATTTAATAAGTTATTTTCCTTGTAAATATGTCACGTATATCTTTTTCCCAACGTTGAAGGGTCACAACAAAAAATAATAATTATATTTAAAACAAGTCTTGACTCCGTTCAATTTCTTAATATTCAATTTAATTGTATCATTTTCACCCGTCACTCTCATCATCCAAAATGGTTTTGCTTCCAAGTCAAATTAACTAAGAGACAATACTTCCAATTCAATGTGGTCACTACCGTCATCAAATTGATTATGCAACTAATATCCCACATCCATATCGATATCGTTTATGGCACAAAACTGAAACCTTGGCCATTTTCGAGTATCTATTATAGGCTTCATAAATGGCATGAAATGAAACAGATTATCACAACAATGATGTCCAAGCCATACCTAATTAGGCGGGGAGCGCAAAATAGATTGATATAAATCAAATGAAAGTTTAATGACATGTTTTAGTTTTTTTACTATTCAAGAGAGAGAGAGGGAAACCTTTAATCCGTCTCAATTCCTTGCACAAGGTGATGAAGTCTCCCCACTTCATGTGACAGCGTCTTATGAATCGAAGGATTTGTTCAGTCGTGAACATAGACATCCCTTCCAAGTATTCTCCATTAACACCGTTTTCCTTAAAAATTTGCCGATAGCTACCAAGATTTATAGTCTCTAACCACAAGCCAACATCCTGATAAAACAAACAAAAAATGGTGCATATCAGTCAAGATTACAATGTTATATCAACAACATAGTAGAATCTAGACCTATGCAACAGTCCTGGGTAAGCAGGTGCTTGAACATTTAAAAATACATAAGCAGAATCATACTGCTACCTTGATATCTTGATACGCATAATGCAGCACCAAAGAAGAATAACAAGATGACAACTTTTTATCTACATTAATTAATGCATAGAATCTATCTATATATGTACAATTAGATTCCAGTTTGATATGGCTCTAGTAACCTACCTAACCGAGCAGTGACAAGGATAAATCATAAGCTTGCCATATCACCGAAAAAACGAAGACTAAGGGCATAAACGAAGACAGATAAAAAATAGGCTTATAGTTTCACATTGTCTATTACCAAGACATAATTGCAAATATCTAAGAAAGATGCTTATTGTTAGCTTTACTGGGGGAATGGAAACTCGTCAAGATGAAGATTTACACCTTACATGTGCTGCAGAGAAAGGTATGACCATACAATACGGGAATAAACAGACTATTTAATATATTTTGATAGAGAAAATAAAGTCAACATCAGTTTAAAATGATAATTTAAACTTATGAGAGTCAAACTGAAGAAAGTTGTCCGCCATTAATTGGGATAAAACCAGATAACTTGCGATCACAAACAAAAACTATAGTTTAATAAAGGCGGTGACGAGATTTAGGGACAAGCGCTATAGTGCATGCATAAGCTTGATTCGCAAATTATTTCCCTAAATGGAGAGTGACTTCTACATCATCCACCATTGAAAACATTGTATTCAACTTTTTAACGGACAAGGCGCCTGTTTGGATAAACAGCTTAATTTGCAGCTTATAGCCTAAGCGCTTATCATGATAAGCGCTTATGTATAGGCTATTTCTATAACAAAAAAAGTTAAATCGTTTTCGTATAAGCTCTAAGCTGTTTTTATAAGCTATCTAGGAGAGCGTATGAAAATAAGCTGAAAACAACTTATGAACATATCATCGTCGTTCTCACACGTTCACTCAAACAGTCTCACATGTGTCTATGCGTGTAGATAAGTTCAAATAGTCAATCTTGTCTTATGAACTAAAAGAACCAAAACTTTCTACTTCAAATTTGTCAGAATTTAGAGAAGTATGGAAAGGAAACATAAATACATAGACAACTGCTAGGCCAAATTGCTAATAAGACCTATGTTAACATGGCAATATCAAATTCCAACAC
Source organism: Medicago arabica (assembly GCA_946800305.1). Classification (NCBI taxonomy): domain Eukaryota; kingdom Viridiplantae; phylum Streptophyta; class Magnoliopsida; order Fabales; family Fabaceae; genus Medicago; species Medicago arabica. The sequence continues at coordinate 1,374,077 of OX326970.1, forward strand.
ACAACAAAATTATACTGAAAGGAAAAAAAATCAATTAATTGATAAAAGGAAGAAACAATCATAGTCATAGACAACTAGATATACAACAACTCACACTCAGATTACTAATTTACCGTACAGTAAATTTAACTCAAAGTTATTTACACAAGATCTGATACATAATTGAAGTACAAAACATATGAAAAGAGATTATAAATCATGATATTTTTCTTATTCACAAAATAACAATTTAAAGATACTATAAATCAATAGAGTGAATGAAATGATCGACCTCAACAGTCCAGATGAAGAAATCAAGAGGCTCAGGTGACTGTCCTTTGTTCATTTCACAAATCAAACTTCTCCAAATTCACCTGAACAAAGACCAAAAACAAAATAAGAAACATTAGCATAAAAAAAGTCTTTTTTCTCGAGAAAATTCATAAGAAAATTTTCCCAGCTAAGAAAATCACAAAGGGTCATCAAATTTTCGCTGATATTGTGAGATCTCAAATACTAAAATTTTGAGAAAATAAAACAAAAAATAATGAATAAAAAATGATGCTTACCAGTTTGAGAGAGTGAGAAAAGGAATGAAAATTTATAAAAATAAGAAGAAGAAATTCCACATTTGAGATGAAAGAGAAGAAGAGAGACAAAGAAAAGAGACAGGGAGAGGAAAGTGATGAGAGTTGTTTAGAGATAGAAACTTTTTCAGAATTGCATGTTTTATGTTATAATGACACGCGCGTTAATTGCGTCATAATGACACGCGCCACTCATTAGTCATTGCATCTACATGACACACTTGCTTATTCATCCCCCTTCACTTACAAGCATGCCCCTAATTGTGAGTCACCATTGTTCCGGAGTAAGATGACTAGATAAGTGTTTTATTATTTGAATATCAAAATAAAAATATCATATATATAGATTAAGATTTGGTTAACTATAATGCTTTGATTCTAAGATTGTAGATGTAATTTTTTTTTATATACTTTGATTCATTCGTAAGATTGTAGATATAATTCTTTTTTATATACTTTGATTCATTTGTAAGATTGTAGATATAATTCTTTTTTATTGATGTGAAAATCTCTTTGGTGAACGTTCTTTGAGTTTTAAAATCTATATTGACTCTGATTCTAGTGATTCTTGTAGTTCAACTTATTTAATTTTTTTCTTTTATAAAGAATATACAAATGATACTTTATATATTTGTTTCTACCTCTCTTACTTTTATTCTTTACATGGTACTTTCATTTAGAAAAGAAATGATATTTTTAGAACTATTTTAAAACAACTTTTTTGAGTAAAAAATAAATGAAAATGAAAGCATGATTGAGAGTTGTTTTAAAAATTGTCTAAAATGGTTAGTTTCTCTTTGTAAAATACACACAAAAACCAAATGATAATGCTTTTGATGTTACTACGCAATTTCTCCTCAAGTAAATTTCAATTGAAACGGATTGGCACATCTCATATGCATCTTTGCACACTAATTCTCTAGACTATAATCTCAATTAAACATTGATTTGCATATCACGACCATGTTCATGCTAAAGTATAATAATTTGACCTCAGGGCCTATGTATTGAGACGGCCCCTGCCTAGATCTACTTCATATAAACTCTTTATTCATTTCGCAAATAATTTTTCATCATTGATTAACTTTTACATTTTGCATAAAAAAAAAAACTTTTGCATAATATTATTTATTATTTGATGAAAATTTATATTTACATTTGTAGGTTTGGATAAGTTTCATGTTTACTGAAAAAATATTAGAGGAAGAGGAGTCAATTATGCAAATAAAGGAGATGGTATGATCAAGGTGACCATAACTCATAAGGAGTCAAAGATATAAACAGAGAAGGCGTACCAAAATCATGTGATTTTATGGACCAAAGTACACACTAAATATGTAATATTAGGGACCGACATTTGGTCCATGTGGCTAACAAATATAGGACATAAGGGCCAACTTCATAAATTTATTGTAGGTACTAACTAAACATCTTGCAGTAAAGAGACCAAATTGATACAGTGAAGAACAAAGTTTAGAATTTAATAAAGAGTCGAAAAAAAGAAAAAAACTAAAACCAATATTTTTTATCTCTTCTCTTCTCAAGTAGACTATTTACTCTAGTTGATATATTTGGTTAAAATAATTGATTTTGACTGAATTGATAATTGATATATTTGGTTGTGTGTTTTGCAACATCAAACATGCATTTCACTAGAAGCTTCCTTGAAACTTATAGCAATTCACTGCCGATGGCAAATAGCAATTCCAAAGGCTATAAATTTCATGGGCCAGTGAGCCCAGCCCATTCAGTAGTCCACCCTTTCTGTCAGTAAACAACAAATGAAGCGAGGAAGACGAACACAGTTCAGTGCTTTAACTTAGGTAATGTCATCTATATTCTTATGAAATGAAATTCATTGAATAATAACATTGATATTGATATTGATATTAATTAGTTAATTGATTATGTTCTTGTTGTAATGTTAATGTTTGCAGAATACAACATAATTGAGAAATTAGGGTTTGAGAAGAGAAATGTTTGGAACGGCGATTAGAAATGCAGCGAAGAAACTGAAGCCGAAGTTGGGAGCTGTAACGCTGACAACGCCTCCGGAACAGAGACAAACAATAACAAGAGCTCTCTTTGATATTGTTAAGGAACATGGTCCCATCACTGTTTCTAATACCTGGGAGCGTGTTAAGGTAATTAATTAATTAATTATGTTTGTTTTAGTTTATTTAATCAAAATGTTGTTGGATTATGTTTTGATGAATGAACATGGACTATGGGTCGATTTGGATTGAGTTATTTGAGCGTGTAAACACAGCTTATGACATTGTTCGCTACATGTTTTCAACTTATTTTCATAGATAGCTTATTTTCAACTTATAAGCTGCAAATAAGCTTTTTATCCAAACAGGGACTATAGCACAAATGCTTATCATGATGATAAGCAATGTAGTCAGGTGTGGTTTTAAGTAGGTTGTTGATAGAGTTGAGAGAAAAAAACAGAGAAAAATAGAGGAAACGTGCAAAAATAAATAAATAGAAAACAGCGAAAAACAGAGCAAAAACGAACCTGAGTAAAGTCAAAGCACGGTTGAGGTGCCGTGGGACGTAGGATCGTACGATCCTACGAACCAGCACTCGATCCTGACTACAATAATGATAAATGCTTATGTATAAGCTATTTCCATAGCAAATGATAAAATAAAGTTAATTTGTTTTCGTGTAAGCTATAAGCTGTCTTCATAAGCTATCTTGGAGAATTTCTGAAAGAAAGTAAGCTGTTTTCATAGGTTCTAGCAAAATTTATGTAAGTAGATAGGCTCAAATACGTCAATCCAAATGGGCCGATGAAGTTTCTTCATTTTTGAATCTAATGTTAAAACTCTAATTTGATCCCATTATATTAGTCTATTTTGTTTATAGATTAAAGTCATCAGTTTGTTTTTATTTTTAAATACATATGTAGTGTTGTCAAATAGCGACGCCATAGCATAGTAGAATTAGAATAAATCACTGTTGTGTCCCTGATAAGTTGTTTAGTACATGTTGTGAAATAATGGTTATAGAAGCAATATAATAGTGTAGCATAGCAGAATTTGAAAATTGCTATATTCTGTGATATATGTGATTGATAACACTGAATACATGACCAGGGGCGGACCTGGCCTCACAAAACCAGTGTGGCACAATTTATTTTTTGCCTCAACACTTGCTTTTTGCATTCTTTTTATGGTATTATTAGTTAAAATAAAAGTTAAAAAGCTAAAATAGGCATTGCAAGAATCGAACCCATGTTCCATTGGTAAAAGAAACACACCTTTGCCACTCATAACACCATACATATGTGATTAAATTACAAAATTTGAGTTATATAATATAATATTTAGCTAAAAAAAATTAAAAAAATATATAATTGGGCCTGGACTAGTGTGGCACTTGCCACAGTGGGCCTAGTCCAGGTCCGCCCCTGTACATGACATATCTACGGCGGTAGTGGGTAAAACTAAATCTTTCTGTAATTTATGCTGAGAAGATGGGCGGGTTGGATGTTTGGAAAAAATTTACGTACTACATTGGAAGTTATAGGACATATAAGAATTTACATGAATTGGGATCGCTTGCCTATGTCTAAGGAGATATTCCTGCAATTTGTTCACTATTTAAGACAGGTTCACAATTTTTTGTAGAAACTTGAAAACTTTGTATTACTCTGTAAACTTGAGTAATCCATCCAAGGTTTCAAGGAACAATAACTATTTCACTCAGGAGACATTTTTTTATTGCAAGTGATTTGCCATATTTGCACATTTCTCCTGGAATTTAGTTTTCTATCCTTCACAAGACTTTCTTTGTATAGTGGAAGGAAAGTGACTTTGTTCAAGAATGGATAGTTGATGTTTATTGTTTCTCATATTTCTGAATTCATTGAAAATTGTCACTCCTTCGAAGGGTAAATGTAAATTTATCAAGAGTCGAGCATTGAATATCTCTATCACAACAATTTACTATGTTCAGAAATTTGAATTGCTTCTCCTAAAGAAAAGAATAATCAGACTGACTAGTTTTTCTCCCTATCTATATGCACACAAATTTTGGTTTTACATGTGACAAAATCCTTTGAATGTTACGGATTTGTGCATCTGTTGGATTTCTATTGACTGATTAAGCTATAATTTGTCTTCATAAGCTAGCTTGGAGAACTTATGAATATAAGCAGAAAACAGGTTACAGACAATGTCATAAACTGTTTTCATAAGTTCTCCCAAACAGTCTCTCAACACGTATGCTAGTAGATAAGTTCAAAGAAGTCAATTCAAACAGGCCCATGATGTTTCTTCATTTTCCAATCTAATTTTAAAACTCTACTTTGATGTCATTATTTTAGTCAATTTTGTTTGTAGTAGTAATTAAAGTAGTAAATTTGTTTTTGTTTTGAAATACACATTTAGTGATGTACTGATGCCAAATAGCTGCAATAGTGGCGCTATAGCATAGTAGTATTATAATAAATGGCAATTGTTCCCTGGTACGCTATTTAGTACAAAGTGTTGTGAAGTAGCTAGTAGTGTTGCGTAGCAGAATTTCAAAAATTGCTATTTTCTGCGATTGATAACCGTGCACATATTACATAGTACATATCTACAGTGCTAGTGGGAAAAACTAAATCTTTCCGCAATTAATGCTGAGAAGATGGGTGTGTTAGATGTTTGGAAAAAATTCACATGTTTTGTTTACTTGTGATGGAACCCTTATGAATGTTACATATCTGTGCATCTATTGGATTTCTATTGACTGATTGAATTATCTTGACCTTCAATATTTTCTAGGAAGTTGGATTGAAAGATCTGACAAGCAAGAATCACATGAAAGTAGTTTTGAGATGGATGAGAGAGAGACAGAAGCTTCGTCTTGTTTGCAACCATGTAGGAGCTCATAAACAGTTTCTCTATACCACTTGGTTTACCAAACCAGGTACCACTCAAACTACAACGACAACAACAACAACAGCAAAAAGCATTCCTTCAAAGAAAAGGCTAGCACGATCTTGAAGCTTTTATCATCAATAGCCATAAGCCAAGACTCAGAAGGATGGGCCAGCTGTTTTATGCAATGGGAAGAATAATAGAAGACTATAGTATAATTTTAGTTTCACTAATGAGGAATCTGAATATTGGGCGATATGGTTGGTTGTTTTAAATTTGCTCTTCCTGATTGTATTGCTTCTGTTCCTATGTTATTCATTAATGTAAACTGGTTGATTACTGCTAGCACTATGTATTGATGCCTTGGCAATTGTTTTCTCTCATTGTTAGCATTAGTTCGTGGCATATCATCTGTCCAGTCATTCCATCCTCTAAATTATAAATTTTAGAAAATGTAGCTGTATTTTAGAAATTAATTTGGCCATTTAGAGAAGCTACAAATAAGAAAAATCAGCAAGAGTTCTGTCAACGTAAGTGTATTCATAGTACATACCATTTATAACCGACCTCAAATATTTCTTGCAAATCTTTTATGGGATCACTACAAATTTATCTCTAGCAATTTATCTGTAGTAGCAAAGGCTTTGCTTAAAGAAACATAGGATGCTTGGGAAATCTCAATGCAGAGTTTATTATTGTTTTTAGTCATCCTGGAAGAGATACATCTTTTAAAGAAAGGTGGAACAAGTAGTTCATAGCAAATAGAAGGCTAGCAATGTCCTTAAACTCTAGTGAGCACATTTGTATTGGTTATGAGGAGAAAGAGGTCAGGGTAATATAGAATTCGGTCGGTGTCTATGATTGTTTTTGCCAAAATTTATACTCGTATTTTGTTGAATGTTTTGTCTTTAACCAAATTTTATTAATTACTTGAACTCAATCGCTTCATTTAGTGGACGAATAGTAGCAAACTATTTATTAAGACCATATTACTAATTACAAAAATTAGAAGAGGGATTAATTCAAAATATTATATTCTAAAATATGACATTTAATATGGATCCGTTCCGAAGACGGATTTCACTATTTTAAGTAAATTTTAATAAGATATCATATTAGATATTTTTTATAACTATAACATTTTTTTTATTTTTATTAAAAATGATAAAGTCAATCTTTGGATATTTTTTAGACGTCCATGTTTGATTCACTTGTTTTGAAGTACTAAGAATACGAGGTTCAAACCTCGCCCCTTGTATATCACAATGTTGCCCCAGTCAAGTGTGCTATGCTTATAAAACCATTAAAATCAACGTATTATGTAATCATAACGAGTAAGTTACAGGAGAAATGCTTCCAAATTTTCTCTTTCCCTCATCAATGTTTTTCATATTTGGTCCCTTATTGCCCCTTTTATTTAGCTTCAAAATAATCAAATCTTAGAAAGATATAATTCAAATTATAATAGAAGATTTTGATCAAAATAAAATACCGAAAGTGTATCCCATAATTATATTATAATAGATGATTGAATGTTTATTTTGTTTCAAAGTTATGATTTCCATGGTTTTTAATTGTTGGCGAGAAGATTCGACCAAACATGGTCGAAATTGTCTGAAACGGCAGTACATGTGATTTAAGATCACACCACAATTGCGGTGCGATGTGATGCCATTGTGGAGGCTACCACATCACTAATATTGCAGCCACAATTGCGGATGCGAACCGCAGTTTGAAACCATTGCTTTCGTTGCTCAATTTTATAAAACTAGACAATAGACCGGTGCTAACGTACGGGTCATATCGAATATAATATTTAACGGTAATAGGTAACAAAATAGTTTAGATGAATGTTATGATTGTCGTATAGTATTTCATAAAAATTAGGTTAAAATTAGGTTAAGTACAGTGAGACAGGTAAACATTTATAAGTAAGAGATTTACAATTTGATTAAATTAAATCTAGAGTTAATATAGTAAAATCAGGCGATAAAATTAGGTTAAATCTAGGGTTAATATTGCGTTCGGGTTAACATTTATAAATAAGAGATAAGTAAGAGATTAACATTTTGATTAAATTAAATCTACGATTAATATAGTGAAATTAGGCGATAGAATTAAGTTAAATCTAGGGTTAATATTGCGTTCGGGTTAACATTTATAAATAAGAGATAAGTAAGAGATTAACATTTTGATTAAATTAAATCTACGATTAATATAGTGAAATTAGGCGATAGAATTAAGTTAAATCTAGGGTTAATATTGCGTTCGGGTTAACATTTATAAATAAGAGATAAGTAAGAGATTAACATTTTGATTAAATTAAATCTACGATTAATATAGTGAAATTAGGCGATAGAATTAAGTTAAATCTAGGGTTAATATTGTGTTCGGGTTAACATTTATAAATAAGAGATAAGTAAGATATTAACATTTTGATTAAATTAAATCTAGGGTTAATATAGTAAAATCAGGCGATAAAATTAGATTAAATCTAGGGTTAGTATTGCGTTCGGGTTAACATTTATAAATAAGAGATTCACTTTTTTCCTTTGTACTTTGGCAGCTTTCGTGGGGTTTTGCTTCAGTGCACTCTGTAAATCACATTAGTGGTTACCATTGCAAGCCAATATGGAGAAGTCTATGGCTGCCAAAGTCAGCAACTATATACATGATGATATTGTGTTTGTCATTCTATCAAAACTCTCTCTCAAATCATTGAGAAGATTTGAACGCGTACGTAAATCATGGTCTCTTTTATTTAAAAATCCTCATTTCATATTTCATGATCGTATATCGCAAAAATTTCTTATCTAAATGTCCCTCTTATGACGACGAGGCATCTTTCCTCATATATATCCATGGTGGCAAGCAGTTGTATTCTCTTTTTGGCGAGAGGTTTGAGAATATGGTTAGATTAGACCGACCGAATATAGTTTCACGTCAATACACAAATTTAACATTTTTGGATTCAGTAGTGTCAATGGCATACTTTGTTTCACAGAAGGCACATGAACCAAAGTTGTATTGTGGAATCCAACTTCCAAGGAATTCAATGTCATTCCTTCAATGCCATTCCTCCAAGCCCTTTTGAGTCGTTTCCCCCGTCTACTGAGCTTAATTTTAAGGCTACAATTGAGTTTCATGCTAATCCTATTCTACATGGATTTGGTTACGGCTGTGTTAGAGATGACTATAAGTTGATTCGTCATACATGTATTGATTATTGTTTTCCAGACAGTAGTGATCTCCTTACTGGTATGCCATCTGATAGAGATTTACCGTTGTTGCAAGATAAATCTTTAAACCCATTTTGGGAGATTTATAGCCTAAGAAGCAACTCTTGGAATAAACTTGATGTTGATATGCCTCGTTGCCGTCAGTTTTATTATGGTTTTGGGACTAATGGAGTGCATAGTGATGGAGTGTGTCATTGGTTGCATTTAGATAGTGAAAATAATTATGTTGGAGCATGTTTGATATCATTTAACTTGAGGAATATGGTGTTCACTAACACACTCATTCCCTCATTCATTGGAGCGAACTGGGCAAAATTGATGGTGTTAAATGGATCGATTGCTTTGATCACATATCACGAGAAGATAACTACTTTTAACATATCGGTTTTGGGTGAACTTGGTGTTAAGGAATCATGGATCAAACTTTTCATTGTTGGACAACTGCATTGCATTCATATTCCTATTGGAGTTGGAAAGAAGGGAGAAATATTCATGAGAAAAAAAGATGATCAACTAGTTTGGTTTGATTTAAATACTGGTACAATTGAGGAGCACGGTTTCAAAGGAAATCGATATAATTGGAGAGGTCAGAGATTGTATCTTATACCAAGAGTCTTCTTCCGATAGTAAGAATAAGCTGTTAACTTTTTTCTTCTTGTGAATTGCACATGCAACAATTGCTATATGGTTGGTTGTGTTACATTTGTTCCTTCTAATTGTGTTGCTTGCAAAATGGTTGATTACTACTAGCTCTTTGTATTGGTGCCTTACCATTGTTTTCTCTCATTGTTATTTGTTAGCTTTAGGTATTGGCATATAATCATTTTGGAACATTTTAGTTTCAAATATGTTCAAATATTTTCTTCAGGACATACCACATCTTTAAAAAATTAGCCTGCAGGTTTAGGTAATTATAGCCTTCCAAAACCAAACTTGTGAACACATAATGACTTGTTATTGATCTTCAACTGATAAATACTAGTAATCAATTATGACAACTGAGCCTGTTCTTAATTGGATAAGAACTAATAGTAAAATTTGTATTTTCTTTTTGTCACAATTATACAGTAATCACCAATTTAGTGCTTGTATTAGCTGATATATAAACTAATATATATATATATATATATATATATATATATATATATATATGGGGCTGCTGACTTACACCCATCTAAAAAGTGCAAGTTAGCAAACTACACTCACTTGTCTTTTACCAAAAACTGTTCTTTTACTATTTTATACCAACATTAGATAAAGGATAGTTTTGTAAATTTATATCAAATAAAACAAGAAATACGCTAACAGCTTTTTTAATAAAACATGTTTTCCGGCGTCCTCATGTTTTGTTCCGGCTTTTTTAATAAACAACTTTTCTTTCCCACCTTTTCCTCTGATTCCTTTTTCATTATTATATCTTTAACAGTTTAACATCTAAATAAAGATTCAATTTAATTTTTTTTTTACAGATTATGAACTCGATTGTGAGCTGTATATGTATAACCCTAAAAAAAGCATGTCATTTTTTTTGTTTCTGTTTTTTTATTTTCTTGAAAAGAGCAACAAAAAAAAATCAATAAATACTTAATTTGAAAAAAGTCAAATAAACACAATAATTTTTTTTATATGAAAAATCAATTTCCATTTGTGTCTTAATTAATAAAATATTCCAAAAAAATGTAAGAAGGACAAACTTTTAAGGAAACAATATTTAAAATGATGAAAGTGAGTGTAAATAATCAAGTGGATGTATGTTGCTAACAATTGCACTTTAATAATTTTAGGTGGGTGTAGCTTGCTAACTTGCACCTTAGTATTTTTAGATGGATGTAAGTTAGCAGTACCTTACTCTATTGATTTGACCGGAGAATGTGGTTCACACTTTAAAACCTGAAAAGTAGTTGGCAGCATTTTAAAAGTTAAACTCTCACAGCACAACCAATGTTTTATGTTAGTTTGGCATCAAAATCCCATGATATATACAGTAAGCCAGAGCTTGTACAATAAAGACTTGTTAATCTTTTATGTTAGTTTTGTCATATGCAGAACTGGTGGCTTACATGTGCACTCTCGTAAGATGGATGCATCACTAGGCATTGAAACTACGAGTGTATAAGTAAATCATGAGATAGATGAAGGGTTCTTTTTCCAGGTCATTTGATACATTGCATGCGGTAGTCACCTACGTTGCATGCGGTTTGTAAATTGCGAATCAATTACGATGAACTAGTGAAGCTGCGAGAAAGCTTCAGAAATTAGAGAAGCTTGACATTTCACATTGCAACCTAATTAAGTCCTCTCTTGAAGCCATTGGACAATGTTGCCCTCTTTTGAAGTCACTTAAATGCAGAAGACGGGCAATTGCGGATTTTTATATAGTTGCCACGATATGGCGTTTGTTATCGCTGAAACGATGTCTGGTCTGCGCCATCTTCATATATCAACGGACACAAGCTTACTGATATTGGTTTGCTAGCCATTCTTCGTCGATGTCATTATCTCAAATTGAGTGAAAGTTTGAAGAAAAGGTGCATTTATATCAGATCAATGTTTTGCAACTTCCAATTCATTTTAACTATGAAGCTATGTATTTGTTCAAAAAAAAAACTATGAAGCCATATGTATTGAGGTATTGTGTACTATATGTAGCACAGTAGCAGTATCACTTTTGATTCTGAATGTGGAAGTCTAAGTGACGATGAAAAACGAGGCTCTTACTATAGTGTATATTTCTTAGTGTGTATTCATCTTCAAGTGGAATTAATTTTATGCATAGCTCCTTTTGTTATTTAACACAAAATCGAACAACAAATTTTGACAATATTTTGAATGCACCTACTCTGATGAAATATGTGGCTAGTTATGTTCGGTATGGTTAATAGATAGAGTGTCACAACTTACTATACAATGATAAAATTAACCGCAATTTTTAAGTATTCAAATATATATGATATCTATTAACAATTTAATTTGTGTTCAAATTTACATAAATTTTACCGTTCAAATACTCCTGGTATCGTAATAAAAAAATATACCTGAAATTTATTAATCATTGACCACCCCCAATTTGAGCAACCACCACTTCCAAATATACTGTAAAATGTTTAATCGTCACTGGAAGACTGCTTTTGCTTCTTCCATTTGTGAGCAGCTTCCATGATATTGTTGGTTGCACGGGTTTCCTCAGGGAATGTATAGTAGATAAATTCTTCAATTCTGCAAACCAAATTGAGAAGAATGAGTTAGGAAAAAAAGACTTGCGAAAATAAAATTAAAAAAGCAAAAAATTTGTTGATTCAACTGATGAGCTAGTTACGTACCTAGAAGAACCATCTTCAGTATTAACTTTCCGTCTCCTCTTGAGCTTCTTGGGCAGCTTAGTCTGGACTAAGCTAACATCACCTAGCTCTCCAGATATAGCCTCCAAGTTGAGCCATTTCTCTAATAGCATTGCCCTTTCTTCTCTTAAATCTGGGTCTGATGATCTGAAGTAGTTTAGAGCTTCCTCAAACATCCTTCTGGCACGTTGGATGCATGTTGTTGCTTCAAATTCTGCATAACTTATCCATACCTTCATGTGTTTTGTTTGATCAAGAAGCCGTTCGTAAAGTACACTTGCTCTCTCAAATTCACACTCAGAAGTCTCAAAGTCGATGTATGCTTTCCACAACAACTCGGGCACGTCCAATTTTGGTTGAGCAATTGCAAGCTCAAATATTGCTCTAGCTCGTTCAGTCTCAGATAAAGATCTCTCCAATTCTGCATACTTGCTCCATGCATGGCAATTTTCAGGTGACCACTCCAGATACTTCTCATACAGTTTTCTGCATCGATCTATATTACCAAGCTGCAGCTCTATCTCTATATACTTCTTAAATATCTGTTGCCAAAGAGAAAAGGTTTATGTTAAGTAAACCATGGATCAATGAAAATGAGCTATGTAATATTTTCATCTAGATAGATACCAATATATTACCTTAGCTTTGGGAGCCTTCCCAATAGCATTTCCTAATATTTGACGAGCACCCTTGAGATTCAGATGACGTATTTCAAACAGGGCTGCTAGTAGCCATACTTTTGCAAATGAGAACTTTTGATGAGGTATCTGGTTGAGACATTCCCTAAAGAAATGAAAGTCAAAGAGAACAAAGTTAGTGCCAATTCTCAGTAGGATTATACTGCACTGACAAATTTGTTAATTTTGAGGTAATTTAGTAAAGGTTGCAATAGAACTGGACCAAAAAAGATACAAAAACGGATAAAGATAACAAATCAGAATCAAATGTGATTGTAGAATATAGAGGAAAGAAGTGGCACAAAAACATATATATATTACATATAACTGGCCCAGAAAAGATAAAACAACATAAAGTAAAAAATAAATTATCGAAATCAAATGTAACCGATGAACTAAGACAAAAGAAGTACATAAACATGTCTATATCTCTATAATATACACAAAATCTCACACAAATAGCAACATTTTACAAGCGTCAAACAAGCACAATCAAATTTTAACTGAAAGAGGTATTATTAAGAAACAGAGCAAAAACAAAGGTTGCGACTTTGGTTTCTCCAACGCACCTCACCACAACTATTTTCATTTGAGAAAATATATAGAACCCGTGGCCCCATAACCCCTCTTTGAATCTTCGCTCTTCTCACTACCTTGCCAACTCTTTCCAAATTTGAAAACCTTTGGTTAATGGTCACAGACCTTCCCCCCCCTCCATTCCATTGACTTACTCTTCGTCAACCCTCAATTGCAGGTTCTTTCTTCTCTCATTTATTTTAATTATAATTAGATTATTATATTCCTTGAGTTTTCGTATTGATTACTATATAGATTTAGGTTCATATCTAATTTTATTTTCCTTTGTTGTTTTTTCACTAGCAATAGAAAGTGCCTCAGCTCTGTTCTTTCCTGGGAATGCTTTGCGCTCGCAGTGGCGGCCATGCCTTATTCACTGAGGAGAAAGAAAAAGGCTTTTCACAACAGTGGTGTTGCATTGCAGCCAGGCACATAGAATTTTGGTGAGGGTTTATTTCTCTCTTCTCTTTCTATTTCGTTAAAATGCAGTGTCCCGGGTGTCTGACAAGATCAAACTTATCAAGGGGTGTCTATTTAAATTTCATCTGAGGTATGCATAAGGGTGATTACTTCATACTACTAGTCAATCCAGATAATGAATCTCAAGGTATAGCGTAAATATTTAATGTGTTTGTACAATAATGAAATGAAAAGAATCACTCTTGATTATGAAAAGTAATGCCTAGAATACACCCACAAACACACATAAGAACAATAAACCATAAATTTCACCTTTTTTATGATCCAAAATTATTTAAGCACATGTCATGTGAAAAGGTTCAATATTGAGATTTCAGCTTTCATGTACAGTAAACAAAAAAATAAGATACAAACAAAAATCCGTAGGAAAAAGGAGTCATGGCAAAAGCATCTGAGAATCAATATGACAAAAGTTGAGGAAAATATTATAATTCTCTTCATTGGTATAAGAAGAATGCAGTGAGTTTTAAGTTAAAATATGAAATAGGATTACTATACTAGGTTTCCAGTAAAAACCCCACCTAGAAAATCTACATATAATTCCGTAATGGCATGCACATAAAGTCTTACAAATCCTCATTTAAGTATCATAATGATGAATAAAACAAAGATTTGAACACGATGCACAGAAATACACAAAAGGTTGCTTACTTGTACACGCCTCTTGTTCGCTCAATATTTCCAGCAACAAGCTCTTCATAGAGTGCATAGTTAATCCTGATTTACACACAGACAAAAAAATAAACACCATCAGAAAATGTAAAATCGTACAATAAATAAACAACCAATTAAGAAAACAGAATTCAAACAAATCAAACATACCACAAATAGATATAGCGCTGCCAGTATCGCTTCTCCTGCGCTGGAGGAACGTTAGCTATAGCTCTCTCATAAATCTCCCTAATTCTTTCCTTTTTCCCAACACTTTCTTCCAATCTTATATAATCAAACCAAGAATCATAATTCAATGGATTTTCCCTCACTTCATCTTCATACTGAAACCTTCTCTTCCCAACAACAGCATCCTCAATCCCTTCCTTGTCACTATACTGTTTTTCAAATGCCACAAACTTGCGATACAAATGTTCAGCCCGTCCCTTCGGAATACGATCAATTCCAAATTTATATATACACCTGGCACGCTCCACCTCCTTGCACCATTCCTCAAACTCGGCAAAGGCCACAAAAAGCTTCTCAGCTTCCTCAACGTCATCTACAAGCTTCCCCACCTTCTCCACCGCTCGTTCATAAACATTCCTCGCCTTAAAAACCTCGCCATTCTTCATCTCAAACTTCGCATAACGAATCCAAACACCAACCCTAGGATGACACGTAACAAATCTCTCGAAAACCCCTCTTGCTCGCTCAATTTCATTATACCTAAGTTCAAATTTTATATAACATAACCATCCTTGCTCGTCTGGCATCCATTCCATCCACCTCTCAAAAACCTCTCTAACTCGCGCAGCATTGCCAAGCATCTCCTCCATATGAACATACTTATACCACAACTGATCCACTCGCGGTAAAAGAGCAACAGCGCGATCCCAAACATTCCACGCATGATTTATGAATTTATTCTTCATCTCAAATTCTGCATACTTTAACCATACAGTGTGATTTTTGCCAAATTGTATTAAGGCATTTTCCCAAACAGAACGTGCGCGTTCAAAATCATGTTGTGATTCTTCCCATTGTGCATATTTAATCCAAACACTGACATTCCATCGAACTCGCCGGACTAAATCCTCGAATTCGTTTCGTTTTCGGAGACGGTACTCGTTGAGTTCGGTTTGACCGGTGATTTTATGGTTTGGAGGATAGATTTGAGAGTCTTGGTGAACCCTAGCTTCGTGAAGAATGTGTTCCGCTGTGATTTGAATTGGATTTGGGGTTTTGTTCTTAACCCTAATTGGTCGTGGTAGTTTCACCGAAGCCATGGTTCGATGAAATCGTCGGAGCGAAATTGTATTCTCACAAAACTGCAACACTGAGATAATTTGAAACTGCGGCTTCTAATGAGTATTTATAATCAAGGAGAATACGCTAACCATTATCCTTGGGGACATTGTATAAGGAGATAAGAATAAAAATATAGTATTGGAAAATAGTGAAAAGTAATAAATTTAACTTTTTAAAAATTAAAATATTGTTGAAACAGATTTTATTTTCCTTAAAAAAATATATATTTTATTCTTAGATTTCTTTGTTAGTTAAAACTTAAATGAATATATGTTTAAAATTAAATTTCAGTGGAAAATAATTAATTTAATAATATTATATAAAATACGCGTGTATATATATATATATATATATATATATATATATATATATATATTAAAATAATGAATTTAAATTACTAAATTTCAAGTATTCTAAATATTTTTTACAAGAAAATATTTTAAATATTAATTGAAATAAATTTTATTATGAATTTAAAATGTTTGTCGGCATATCCTCATCGCGGAAGATAGTTTCTGTGTAGGAGGTTGTGGCTCATTGGAGACTGCGGACCACCTCCTTTTTCATTGTGATCCTTTTAGCAGCGTGTGGTTTGCGGTGTTGCAGTGGCTAGGCATCTTCTTTGTCGCTCCTAGGGGTTGCCGGGATCATTTTACTCGGTTCGGTCATATGACAGGGTTACCGCGTTCGTCTTATTCATTTCTTCAGCTAATCTTGATGGCATGTGTCTGAGTTATTTGGAAGGAACGAAACAACAAAGTCTTTCACGAGAAGATTACAAATTCTTAGAGCATAACCGACAAGGTTAAATTGTTATCTTTTCAAAGGTTATTTGGAAGGAACGGAACAACAAAGTCTTTCACCAGAAGATTACAAATTCTTAGAGCATAGCCGACAAGGTTAAATTGTTATCTTTCCAAAGGTTAAAAGTCAATCTCCTAACTTTTGTTTTTAGTTATCATGGTTGGTGGCGGCATCCCTTGTTATGTATGATTGTCAGGTTGTAATCTTCTTGATTTTTCATTTTAGTTTGGTGTTTGTTTTGATGCACCTGTGACCTGACTTTGTATTGTTTGGATGGTGTTTCTCTTCGGCACACCTTGTGCGGGATGAATCACCAGAGTTAATCTTATATTACATTTTGACTTGTTAAAAAAATAAATGAATTTAAAATGTCCTTTTACATTTATCAGCTAGTTGAACCACTAATTTTACCAAACACTTTAATTACCTGATCAGCTACCACTCATTAGCACCACCAAAAAACTATCACTCATTAGTCATCATCTATAAGCTATCAGCCATCAGCTATAAAACCATCAGCTAGCTTATCAGCTATTCGTTATTTTTAGCAAACAGAGTCATATACCTCTTTTCCTTTACAACCTTCGGTTACAATTTTACCTTCTACTCCCCCGTCTCATATTAAGTGATACAGTTGACCTTGTCACATATACTAATGCACAATTTTGCTTTAATAATCTATTAGAAAAATTTATAAAAATTTAATATTTTAAAAATATTCATCGAGATGAGTTCAACGACATCTTATATGATATTATTTATCTTTGTATATTAGTAGAAAAATATGTTCAAAGTATGTTAGGTCAATAATGTATATTTTCAAATTGTAGGTATGGCTGGAAATGAGTCGAACCGAATCGAACTCAGTTTAGCTCGGCTCGATAAGATTTTGTTCGGCTCGAAACTCGACTCGAGTTCGAGACAAATCTTTTGTTAAGCTCGAACTCGATTAAAGCTCACAAACAACTTGGTTCGACTCGTTAGCTCGACTCACATAATGAAAAAATTAAAAGCTTTGACTTTTTTACAAAAACAAGTCTTGACTTTTTTACTCCTTGACTGGTGTTTAAATCAATGTTTTGAAAATCGGACCGGACCGGCCGGTTCAACCGGTTGGACCGCGAACCGGAGTTGGTTCCGGTCCGGACAGTGATTCTAACCCGTTGACAGTCAAAACCGGTAAAAAACCAAACAACTCGGCAAAAACCGGTAAAACCGGTACCGGTTTTTGCTAACCGTTCGGTTTTGCCGAAGTTAATTTTCCCTTCTTTTTGTTTTCCTTCCCAAACACGAATCAATACTGGAAGATCTGCAAGGTCAATGGTTACCCAAATGCATAAGAATTCCCAAGAGAGAGAGAGAGATTTGGATGTTCTAAGAACCATATGAAACATCAAAGCTTTTGTGAAGAAAAATATAGAAAGAAGAGGAAGAACATGGTGTGGCGGCTGTGTTGCTAGCTATATGATGAATTTTTAGGGTTATTCTTAAAAGTTAAAACTTATATTTATAGTGGTAGAATGGTAAACTAATTATTGAGCTTCATATACGTACTGGACTTTTGGGGAAAAAAGTATTGGCCCTTAGTAAAAAAAAGTATATTTATTTATCTATTTATTTATCAATTATTCGGTTCAACTGGTTGAACCGGTTCAACCAGTTGAACCATGAACCGAAGGTCTCATCGGTTTAATCTTCGGTCCGGTTTTAAAAACATTGGTTTAAATAATAATTAATAATCAAACTAAATGAGAATGTTGCACAGAGTAAGTTATTAGTTGTGATTCATCCTCTAACCAAACGTAATTTTCTCTAGTATAAACAGCTCCTTTTATAGATGAAGTCATCCGCTCTATTTTCTAAAACAACCGATGTGGGACAATTTCCTTCAAGCTTAAACGAAACTAATATGTAGAGCAGTCACATGTTGCTGGTATATCAAGTATCAACATGCAAATCACTCACTTTTATCTAATTATTATTATAGATTGATTATTGGTACGTGTTGGACTTGGTTATTTATTATTTTATAATTGTTAGATTGTTGTTTTTAATAATTGTTAAATTGTTAATTAAACTAGTAGTTGTTGTTCCTTTAAATCAACATAGATAAATATTAAAATTAAGTGTTGTTCCACTTCCAAACCTCTTAATTAACTTAGAATTGTGTAATCACCTTTAAATTTAGTTGATAATTTAGACTGTATATTCATATTCACACTCTTTAGTATATATTTTTTAAGTATTATATATAACCAATTCAACTCATGAATCAAACGAGTCGAACTATATATAGTTCAAGTTCAGCTCATTAGATTAACGAACTTAATTTTCAGCTCAAGTTCGGCTCATTTGGTTCATGAACCAAGTTCAACGAATCAATTATCGCGTCGAGTCTCAAACTTTGTTCGAGTTGGTTCGGTTCATTGCCAGCCCTAATTGTAGGAATGAGGTAGTAACATTTTTTTCATTACTACCATTTCTTTCCATTGATATTCTCATCATGAAATGAGATGGGCCATTTAAATTAATTCATTCTTAATCCTTTCTTCTTATAATTGCATGCAAATATCTTGATTTTTTGCCTTTCATTCTACGCTAAAAACTCCAATGGAAAGAGATAACCAAAAAAATTAAAGACAAAGCAGTTGAAAGGAAATGGTAAATTCTATGGCATGTTTCAAATCAAAGGTTGTGACTTGAAATCTAATTTCTTTTCTATGATACCTCTTCTTTGTTTCTCTCAATTGCAACTTAACTTTTTACTCCTTTCTTTTAGTTTTTTTTCTTCATCAACAACAACGGCGACGGCTACGGTTGAAAAGGGAAGAGACAATGTGTTGTCATTAGGACTTCATACCGGTTGCAAAAACGATCCATAACCGGTAACAATTAAATATGGTGCATTTTTGCGAATGTTTTCCCGTATTCATTAAGAGAATCACACATTTCATGTAGTCGAGCAACTTTTGATTATAAGATTAAAATTGGTTGACTGACATTCCAACTTCGATCAATCAATAGCTCATATCAACGATAGGTGTATCTTACAAATGCAATCAATCCAAATCCATAGGTGTATTTTACGTAAATTTAGAGAGCATTATACCAAAATATTTTTTACCAAAATAAAACTTTTCCAAAATTATGTTTACGAAGCTTATGGGTGTGTTTGGTAAAAATAATCTATAAACTAGCTTATAACTGATGACTGATAGCTGGTAGCTTATAGCTGAAAAAGCTCGTTTATTAAAATTAATGTGTTTGGTAAAATTGGTTGTTGAAGTAGCTGATAAATATAAAATGACATAAAGGTACATATTTATTTAATTTATTTATTTTGTTTATAAACAATTTTACTTAATATATTTATTTTGAAATATTTTAATTAATTTCATCTTTAAAATGGTAAATGTGGTATTAAATTAAATTATGATTTTTGTGTAATTAAACTTTTTAACTTTGATGTAATATATCTTTTTTAACAGAACTTTCATATAATATATCTTTTTTATTTTTTTGCAAATTATATTGTTTTATTTGAAATTATAAACAGTATGTAAACTAATAGAATGCAAGAGGGTTTATGGGTATAAAAGGAAAAAAGAAAGTTCATGGCCGTTAAGCAAACCGAAAAAGAAAATAGAAAGAAAAAAAAGTGGCAGTTACTTTGATAACGTGAGTTTAGTCTTTAAAAAAAAAAGATAACCTGAGTTTAGTGGTCACTTATTTTAAAAAAAATAATAAAATAAAAATAAAGGTTAAAAATGGAAGAAAGTATAAAAAGCTAAAATCTATAAGCTAAAGGTCCCGTTTGGTTTGAGCTTATGTAAATAAATAAGTTTTTATATTAATTTATAAATTCTCACCAACGAAAATTATATCTTCACAAATAGTTTTTTCATAAACAATCTTAAAAACTTATAAATAATACATAAAAATTTATTTATTTGCATAAGTTATTTTATATAAGCTCTAAAATAAGCTAATCCAAACGAGGCCAAAAAGCTACTTGAATTAACTTTTTAAAAAACGTTATAAGCTAGTGAAAAAAGTTTTTTACCAAACACGTCTCATTTTGCCAAAACAAACTTATAAGCTAGTCCAACAAACTATAAGCTAGTTTATTTGTATTACCAAACACACAGCCTTTATCATCTAATCATTAAAGAGTAATGCAAATACATTCGAATGACCGAATATTGTTTAAACAGAGGGATTTCAAACATAGTTTGATAGATTGAAGATGCTAGCATAATGCTGTGATACAAGGAGTCGAACATCAAATGGTTTTATTTGTATGCTCAAAGCTAATGCCACATGCAAGGATTTTGTTTTTCATCTACCATATGGAGATTTTTAAAATTTACCCTTCGATCAAGAAATGAATCGTGTCTATAATTATATTCTTTCACATTTGCAAATCTTATGTTAACGACACTTATATTCTTTCTAAAGGTTACAATGTCAATTATGCATAATATGAAGGACTAATGGACGGAAATAGAAAATGGAAGAGAAGAGAAGAATTTGAATTAAAAAAGTAAACTTTCTTTGAATTGAATAAACATAAAATTACAATGTCTGATTGTACCAACAAAAAAAATTACAGTGGGAAAATAATAGAAAAACATAATCTATTACGACAATATAGTTGTTGTTCTTCTATCTCTTGTATCCATCGACTCATACCTCAACTGTCTCCTTTTGAAATGTTGATCATCGTCATCGTCGTTGTCGTCGTTATTTCTCACTTCGTAATAACCGTTAGATGTTGGTTTGGATGATTTTTTGAATGAGGAGGATTATGATCGGTGGTGCGAGTTTGAGTGGTGATCAGATTTGAGTTTGCGCGGACGTGGTGGCTCTTCTTGATGACAGTGGGTTTGACTTATGTACACACCAAGGAAAGACCCATCATGAAATTAAATCAAAAAACAATACTTCATCCGTTTCAAAATGAGTGTCGTTTTAATCAATTGCACACAAATTAAAGAATGTAATGAAATAATCATTAGACATAACATTTTTACTAAACTGCCCAAGAAAAAGACAAACAAGTTGCATTGAAAATTGTACGAGAGAAAAGTTGGAGTATTTATTGAGGGTAAAGTTGGGAGAAAAAAATTAAAGTTGTATTAGAAATGTAAAATGACATTCATTTTGAAACAATTTTTTTGGCTAAAATGACACTCATTTTGAAATGGAAGGAGAAATATATTCTAAAAACAACTTTAAAATCACGTAGTGGACAATTTAGATAATTTACTACCTCCGTCCCTATATATAAGACCTTTTGTCAAAATCACAGGAATTAAGAAAATGAATATTTGCATTAAAGTTGTTTGTAATCACTATTGATTTTATAATTTTATCCTTTAAGAGAGATAATTAGTTTATTTTTTCAACATGTTATTTATTGTTGATTGAAGAAAAGGATGTCTAATAAATAAAGGCATGCATCTAAAGAAAAAATTAATGTACTTGGAAATAACAAATGGGTCTTATAAAAAGGGATAATTTTTTTCGAAAATGGTTTTATAATTAGGGACAGAGGTAGTATTATACATGACGGACTTTAAAAAAATATTATAAATTTAACATAACTCATTTAGAAATCATTAACTAAACTAACTCATTTCAGCGCAAATTCGCTTTGCTTTTCTTGCCATAAACTCATTATTAGTATCATCATTTGACTTTAAAAAATATTATTACAATATTTAAAACAACTAATTTAGAAATCATAGTAGACTAAATGATTTTTTTTGACAGAATAGTAGACCAAATCATTAATTAATCACATTATTGTCACCAAAAAACAAAAAAAAAAATCATAGATTGCTACATTTGGTTTACTTAGTTTAACCGTTAACAAGGGATAAGTGTTTAGCGTATTTGAGTATTGGGTCAACCTCATGCACATTGAAATTTGAATGGAGAAAACTAATTATGGAAGTTAGTTAAGTGTGAGAAAGCAAAAACAACGTAATTAGATGATATATGGAAGAACACTTAGATCAAAGGGGGATTCAATTATGGTACAAAATGATGGTGGAATGAAAAAATGTCATATGGCATTGGGACTTTGATCCCGTATAGATTAGGCTAATTTTAAGTTTATGCAAAATAGTTTATTTAAATAAATAAGTTTTTATTCATAAGTTTGTAAATGTGATTTATACAATAACAATATATGAAGATTCAATTTTCATTAGTGAAAATTTAAAAATAATAAATAAAAACTTATTTATTTACACAAGTTGTTTTCTATAATTTTTAAGCCTAATCCAAAAGGGTCTTACTTAGTTTTGTGGGTGCCTAAAGTCTATGGTTTGAATAAATGGTCACGAGAGATATTTTGAAATGGCGAATCAAGATTTTATAACAACTGCACCATTATCATATGCAGCAATGCAGTTATCCAATATTTCATCATCAACGTTTTCTTTTACCCACTTTTAACCATTAGTTGCTGTTGACCATAAAATAGGTGAGACACGCCGGAATAGCTCCCTCAACCATTTTGTAAACAACCACACAATATAACATAGATAAATACTATTATCAATAAATGAAGCAAAAATAAATGAGGAATGTTATATCTTTAGAAAAATAATATTAAGAATTCTTCAAGAATAAAGAGCAACCAATCATAATGCATTATTTGCCACAATTCAAGGAAGTGTGACTGCTGAAAAGTAGAAAGTGAACAAATAAATCATGCAAGTATAGGATTATCTACTATAATGACGTTCTTATGCATGCTTGAGGTTTCTGTACAAACGTTTGGTAGAAAACCTACAGAAATTAATAAGAGCATAAAATTCCACATAGAGAGCTGAAAATTAAAACAATAGAAAGTGCATACTGTTTTTGGTTTCAACGAAGAAACATCTCCAACACTGCTCACACCTCTACCAAATTCTTGATCTTTGGATAAGTCCCTGTAGGAATTGAACTCATTAAAAGCAAAAAGAAAATAAACTCGGATGAGTCTCAAGCACTGCATAGTTCACATGCAAAAAGAATAATGATAACATCTATCATCCTTTTACAATATGTTACTTTGTCAATCATAAAAGTTGGAAACAAAATTGCCTAGGTAAGTAGTTAATGATATGGAAAAATGTCTTGTGTAAAGCAGTGCTTTGCCGATTATTTTATGAAAATCCACAACATATTCTGCTTTATCAAGAGAGGAAAATGGAATAAACAAGATTTGTTGTAAAATGATTTCCACACGAAATCCCAATACACCACTGCCGGGAAACAAAAAGTAGGAGAATTGTACAAAAAGGCAGATGATAATGTCTTAAATGTTGCTATTTTACAACGATGCAAATATTTGACTTGGAAGTTAAAACTCTATCAAATTTCTTAAACATGCATATAACTATAAGAACAAAACAAAGCCATTCAAGAAAAGTTCCATTAGTACCTTTCAACCCGTCTCTCATTTTCCTGCTTCCTCCTCAGAATAGCATTTCGAGTTTCAAACTCCTCTCTATTCATATTCATAACAGGAGGTGGGACGTTCGTTCCTATATTGAACTCAGCAAAATCCCTGAACACAGTCATATTTATTATATTAGAAAATAGCATTGTAGAGAATATCAATTTTAGAGAGAGAGAGAGCAGGGAGAAGGGGATGCAATTGCAGGGGAAAGGCTGACGTCATACCTATGAGGTGGATGAACTGGCATCACGTAACCTTGCATGCCAAATGGGTCTTGAGGCAGACCAGCTGCAAATGGCATGTCAAAGGGGCCTAGACCATAACCCATCATTGGCATTGGAGCAGCATATGTCCCCATATATCCATCCATACAAGGTTGCATGCCATTCCAGTATGAATTAAAGCTAAGAGGCGGTGGCATCATAGATATAGTTCTCACTCCCCAAGCTCATGTGGGGTTTTCCATTGTAAATCTGCATGATAAATAAAGATTGTTCAATGTTATTACTTAACTAAAAACCAATGTATTGCCCTGGTTCACTAAATGTTCCAGCACAATTATGTGAGGCAGAGCTAGAAAAAACAGCAGATTTACCATTTGCAGGCATACAGACTTTCTTCTTTGTCTTCTTCTTTCCTGCAAAGTTGATAAATAAAATGACAATGCCCTCAACAGAAAATCAACGAAGAACACATAGTTATATACACATTCTACATTACCTCCGTCGGTGGGGACCAACTTTTGCTGCACTTCTTCCTCAACCACTTTAGCACTCCCTTGGGAGGCTGGTTCCTTCACACCCACAGACTCATGAGTAGCTTCAGATTCAACTGCGCTCCTTTCTCTCAGCAGCTATTTCTTGTATATTTGTCATTCCATTATTAACTTGTGAAACCTTTGGTTATCCCTTGGAGGTAGCAGATGAAGTTGGAGATGGTATCTTGGGCGGTGAGTAACGAGAAGATTCCATATCTGGAAAATAAAATCAAACAAAAAAAAAATTATCTTGACAAACCGATAGCCAATAATAGTGCAAGTAAGATCCAAATCATGATTGTTTCAATCACCTTGAACTTGATAAGTGCTCCCCGCATTTTCAGTACTGCTATTGCCAGACTCCAATATACGATTGATTGCATCTCTAAGCGTCTTATTTGGTAAAAGATCATCTGCAAGAATATTTGTTGCAAAGACATACGCATGCAGACTTGGACATAATATAGTCCCTAATAGTAATACCTGAAAAGATTTTTAAGAATGATTCAGTATACAATAAAAATAAAAATTATATACAATATATTGTTTGGGGAAAAGTTGCCGATAAGCAAAACATCTAAAATGTTCAATACTTGCATAATGAAAAAGAGGACCTTTAAAGACACGCTAGAATAATACTCAAATTCTGAAATATTTATTGCAGAAGCATAAAAACTTACATTTGTCACAGAAGCTTTTGAAACAACACTTGCTTGCCAATACAGCATCTTTCATGACATTATTGCACAAGTGGCAGTGGAGCTCAGGTGGTAGATCACTAACTGAACGTGTAGACGACAACCCTTCCATTTCTTTATCGAACGCAGCCCTGTTTGGAAGGAAAACATGAAACTCAATTTCATGTCATCATATAACAGAACAGACAAGAATCAAGATGTACTCACTCATTAGGCTTCAAAACAGCTACTGAACCATTTTGTAGAGCATAGGAACCTTGTGGATTTAGCATCAGCATAGATCTAGGAATACCAGTAGGTTGCCTGACTTTTTTTATGTCAAAACTTGAATCACCATTTGTAGGGCAATGTTGAATGAAATGTCCTTAACAAATGCAACAAGAGACAAGTTAGCCAAATTAACTGGTACAGGTAACCAGCATTCTTTAAACAGAACAGGTTATAAAGTTGAGAAATATGAACATACCAGACACCTTGCATCTGTGACATACATAGCCTTCTGGAGGTGTTTTCCGCTCCAACCCTGCCAGACCCCAGCAAGTATATATATATGCATCAGTCTATTAACTGTAAATATTTGTATTCAAAAAAGCAAATCACCCATAAATTTATATAGAGATGGAGATAGAGAAAGAGAATCACCAAAACCACATCCACCCCCAATCCTTCCACCGCCCCTTCGAAAACCTCTACCAGCTCCAAAGTCTGAACCTTGTCTGCATACAGGAAAAAGGTGTCAACATAAAACATCAAAAAACCCAGAAACTCAAAGGCTTTAATTGAAAGAAAATCATATTTGACGTGTGGAATTCAATCTTCGTTGGGAATGAGGTGTTCTTAACAACTATATTTGGATTTGATAAATAAAGGACATCAGAGTAGAATGTTATTAGTTACAGTTGTTTGGATAAAACACATTTTGTTGCATCAAATGCCTCTTATCCCCACCCCCGCAGGAAAAAAAAAAGTATATTCATAAAATAAATATAGTTTGTAACTCCATTTGATGGGCGAAATGGAATGAGTTAAGGAGTATTTTATCCATTTAGTTAACATCTCAAAAAAAATGTAAAGAATATTTTTCTCCATTGCATTATAAAACATCCAAACAAATTTTATAGTAATTTTATCCCATCCCATCGTTTTGACTACATCCAATTCACCCATATTAGATGTCCACGCATAGCATTAGTTTGGTAAGAAGACAATAATTTGAATTTGATTTTTTTTTTCTTTATGCATCTACTGATTATTCTTGTAATTCATTCTATGCACCAAACAAAACACCAGGAAAAGGACGATAATCTACTCACTGTTGCCAATCCAATGCAGGAGTATCAATCAAGGCCTTAATCTTGCTGTCTTCGTCAGCTTTGTTAGTTAGAGGAAGATCTGGAATCATGGTGCTTGATTGAACAGGCAGTTGATCAGGTATTGAATATAAATCATTGCCAAATTCATCCCAATCCAAATTTTCAGGCTGTTCAATGGTCCTAAGTTATCAATTTATTAGGAAATGAATATGAATTGTTTATTAAAAAAAATGAAATGAAAAAAGAGACTGACATATTGCATGGAAGATTTATAATCTGCCGGTAAGGTACTGTTCTCAGGTTCAGTTTCCACAACCTTATTTTCAACCTCTTGTCTGCAAATAGCAAAATACAGTTGCAACTCAAGAACACACAACATACTTTATTTCACAAATGAACAATTCAGTTTCTAATTTTGCCAAAGTATGACAAATTGATGACTGCCTATTTAGACAGTTACATACACAATGCATGATCATTGGTAAACAAATCAAACAAGAGTAATGAGTTAAAGGTTTGAGAAAGTACTTTTGTTCAGTAACAATTGGTAAACATGGATGTCCTGGAACCCGACACTGACGTGTTTTTAGGAATCAACATTTCTTCATCATGATATTCTGAAATTCCAAAAGACAAGCCAACTATTAAACACTGTAAATGTGCTATTTCATGAAGCAGCAAAGTTAGGTGCTTCTAATACACAACTACATTGCAGCCTAACTACATCTTCGCAGGTCAATTTTTACGCCTTAATTGTAAGTGTTCTCTTTTTATTTCTATTATAAGTGAACTCAAATTAAACCTGTTTCAGTTAATGATAGATAGGACTAGTAAAAACTTGTACTTTGAGAGGCACAAAAAAAGACTCAACTTTATAGTCTAAGGTGTACTTATTGAAACAGGGAGTACCGATGAACTCCCTTCCACGATAGTATGATTTGAAAATTTTATGTTGAATTAAATCAACCATCTATTATATTTTGAAAATTTAATAGATGAGATAATTCAATCTTTGACTAAACGTAAATTTGGTAAGGGGTGTGAAAATGATGTTTGGTGGATGTGGCTAGCAAACCAGAGACTATAAATAAAGGGCTAAATAGTCACGCGTTTCTCAACACCAAGCGGAACAAAACAACCTTACGCATACACATGGAGAAGAAGAAGAATCCATTGTTTCTACCTCATGATTTGATCATCCAAATCTTGCTAAGGTTATCGGTGAATTCTCTTATTCGTTTCAAATGCGTTTGTAAGTCTTGGTTTTCTCTCATCTCTCATGATACCCAGTTTGCAAATTCTAACTTTGAACTCACCTCTACAACACACACTCGTAGAATTATGCTCATATTGACTCCACCTCCTAAAACTCAATCTGTAGATATAGAACTATCACTTTACGCTTCTGCTTCAATGAACCACAATTTTTTGTGTCCACAATCTTATTTCGATATTGGAATTAAAGGTTCGTGTCGAGGATTTATACTTTTGCACTGTGGTGCATGCTTCTATCTATGGAATCCATCCATTGGATGCCACAAACAAATACCTTTGTCTCCTAATGATTATATTTTGAATTTATATGGTTTTGGGTATGATCACTCAACAGATGATTATTTAGTGGTTTCAATTTCCCGTGATCAAATTCCAAACTCAGATGATGTGCTATCTCACTTGTGGTTTTTCTCGTTGAGAGCTAATGAGTGGAAGGAAATTGCATGTACAACCCATTTGCCTTTTTATACTAATGTCTCTTCCTTGGTTCGACAAGTAGAGTCGTTCTTCAATGGGGCTATTCACTGGTTGGCTTTTCGATATGATATATCTGACCATGTTATTGTTGCCTTTCATTTAACTGAAAGGAAACTTCTAGAGATTCTTCTCCCAGTTGATATTAATTATAATTCCAAAGGTTGTGGTTTTTGGGTATTTAGAGGATTTCTCAGTCTATGGATTTTGAGGGACGAAAAAGTTGATATATGGGTGATGAAAGAATACAAAGTGCATTCATCTTGGACTAAGACTCTTGTTCTTCCTATTTATGATGACATTCCCTGCTTTTGCCCTTTATCCTATACAAAAAGTGGTGATATCATTGGAACTGACGGTGGTACTGGATTGGTGAAATATAACGACAAAGGAGAGTTTCTAGAGCATAACTCCTATTGTGAAGATGCACGTGGATTCCAATTGGCTATGTATACAGAGTCTTTGCTTTCACTCCCCAATGACAAGCTTACAGTGACCAAGCTTAAGAAGACGCACAAACAAGAAGAATAAGGTAGTTAAATATTCTTGTTTTTTTTGTTGGAATGTGATTTGTAGAATACACACTTCCTAAGTTGTACCTGAAAATTCAATATTGTATTTCATGTGCTATCCACTCTCATGTCGAGAGTCAGATCTCGTAATGATAGGAGGAAGTCACGGTGTTTCATCAGGTGCAGGGTAATTAACTAACTCTCTTAATACCTCTTCAATATTTTTTTATTATGAACTAGTTTAGCCATTAAATTACCCTTGAAATTGTATATGGATATTTGTATTAGGCTTTAGTGATAACTGAAGTAAGATTAGACTCCAATCTAATAAAAATAGGTTGCGCATGTACCATTCCTGGAACATGACTATACAAATGCGAGTTTAACAATAATTTTGACTTTTGAAACATGTTTTCTTATATAGCTTTTGCACTGATGTGTCAATTCAGTGTTGTCAAATGATGTTGCACTATAGCACGATTTCATACACGAATTTGAAGCAAAACACTATTTTCCATGATCTGCATTTGACCGCAGTGTCAGTTGCACATAATTTTGTAGATTGTAGAGGTAAGTTTATTTCATGTCTTTTCAATGTTATAGTCTGTCATCCAAAATGTGAAAGTGAAGGCTTGTTAATGAATAGGATGGCTGTCTAATGTTGATTACTCTCCCTTTACCAAATCCTAGACTTGTTCATATATACCTGTTATAGTTTGATATTGATATTGTGGCATTTGAGCGTGTATTAAAGTGGCCAATTCACTTTAGTTTGCTTTACATACCGTGTGTTTGGCTGATTAAATTACCCTATCCTCTTGTGAACTAAAGATAGGCTTAACTTTCATCCTCTCAACCAAACAAAATATCTAATCAAGTCCCTCTCGTTTAATGAAAGTCTGGATTCAGTGGTGTGAAATTGTTTATCAGTCTATTTATTTTAGTTGTTGGTGTTTAACAAATTTGTTTATTTCTTTTTTAAAGGATGATGCGCCAAGGCCCGGTCAGCCTGGTCAAGCCCCTCGCCCTGCTGTAGCCGGAGGAGCTCCTGTCCGTACCTAAAAGCAATTTTAAAATGTTTTTGTACTGTTGGATCAGTGTTATGTCACAAAACTCAACTTCTTTTTCTTGTTTTTGAAAATTTTGGATTCATGTAGACAAAAGGATACTGACGTCGATTTGCTTGCTTCAGTTCTCATGTCATTAATATTTGATGGTTTTGATGAAATTGTGTGAATCCTAGCTTTTCAACTATATTATGAATCTCACAACTTTATATCACCTTTATCAATTGAATGGTATGACTATTGACATTGCTTCCTTCTGGTGAGCTTCTCATTTTGATAAGATTCAGTGGAGGCAAAGCTCACTTGATTAAGTTATGAATGTCTGATAAAAGTGGAACTAAGAATTTTGCTGAAATATTTATTAATCAGTTGTGCTATATGGTGCGACAAGCACCCCACGAATTGCACGAAAGAATGATTGTCCCCACCATCCAATTTCCTTTTTATATTTTTTTTATATTAACATTAAAATAAAAAATAAATAAATATATGGAAGAGACAATCACGGCACAAACTTCCTTCTCCATGACCTCATGTTCTGATTTTGTTCAATAACACAAACTCACCGTTACCAACATTCACCGCCGTTTTCAAAACTGAAGTTCATCGCTTCTATCGACGTTAGTTCGATTGTCGCTGTTGTCGTCTTCGTTATTCTCTCATTTGTTTTTATCATTCTCTTATCTCTATTGTCGTCCTTGTTGTCTCCGTTCGCAATCGTTGTGGTCATTCTCGTTGTGGTTGTCATCGCACAACTATCTCTGCATATGAACCTGCTACTGCCTTTGTTTATCAGCATTGCTACTCTAGCCTCAACCAGCAATTGAAATTAGATTACTATTTTAGCATCTAGTTCAAGAGACAATAGTAAGTCTAATTTATCTATTTATTTATTGTTTTAAAATTAATCTTGTTGCCTTTACTTTTAATTCAGTTGATTAATTTAAGTTTCTTTTTTAAAAAATTTGTTGCATTAGTGGAGAAAAGATTTACATCTTGTGAAGAAGAAGAAGAAGAAGAGAGTGATCACATAAATGAAAATTGTGAGGATAATTTAATAGAAAATGAAGATGATGAACCTAAGGTTGGCATGAAATTTAATTCTGCTGAAGAAGTTGACAAATATTACAAGAATTATGCTAGATGTATAGGTTTTGGAGTTAGCAAAATCAGTACAAAAAATGGAGAGGATGGAAAAAAGTATTTTACTCTAGGGTGCAACCGTGCAAGAAGCTATGTGAGTAATTCCAAAAATCTTTTAAAGCCAAATCCTAGCATGAAAACACATTGTAAGGCTAGAATAAATGTATGTGTGTCTTCAGATGGAACAATTACTATTTCTAAGGTTGCTCTTGAACATAATCATGACTTAATAAGTCCGAGCAAAACAAGATATTTTAGATGCAACAAGAATATAGACCCTAGTATAAAAAGGAGATTGGAGGTTAATGACCAAGCTGGGATTAATGTAAGTAGAAATTTTCGTTCTATGGTTGTTGAAGCAAATGGATATAATAACCTTACATTCGGGGAAAAAGATGTTAGAAACTACATAGACAAAGTGAGGCGGCTTCGACTTGGGACAGGAGACGCTGAAGCCATTCAAAATTATTTTGTTAGAATGCAAAGAAATAATAGTGAATTTTATTATGTAATGGATGTGGATGACACAAGTCGTTTAAGAAATGTGTTTTGGGCAGATGCAAGATGTAGGGCTGCTTATGAGTATTTTGGGGAAGTAATAACCTTTGACACCACTTACTTAACAAATAAATATGACATGTCTTTTGCTCCTTTTGTTGGAGTAAATCATCATGGTCAGTCAGTTCTGTTAGGTTGCGCCCTATTGTCGAATGAGGATACAAAAACTTTTTCTTGGTTGTTCACTACTTGGTTAGAATGTATGCGTGGGCGTGCACCACAATCCATAATTACTGACCAGGATAGAGCAATGAAGAATGCAGTTGAGACCGTCTTCCCGAAATCTCGCCATCGGTGGTGCTTGTGGCATATAATGAAAAAGGTTCCAGAAAAATTGAGTAGACTCTATAACTATGAGTCTATCAAAATACTTTTGCATGATGCAGTGTATGATTCTTTGAGCATAAGTGATTTCATGGAGAAGTGGGAAAAAATGATTGAATGTTATGAACTTCATGATAATGAATGGTTGAAAGGGTTGTTTGATGAGCGTCATCGTTGGGTTCCTGTGTATGTGAGAGACACATTTTGGGCTGGAATGTCAACTACACAACGAAGTGAAAGTATGAATGCATTTTTTGATGGATATGTGACCTCAAAGACATCATTGAAGCAATTTGTTGAACAGTATGATAATGCATTGAAAGATAAAATTGAAAAGGAAAATATGGCTGATTTTAGTTCATTCAATAGAATTATTGCTTGTATAAGTCATTTTGGATTTGAATCTCAATTTCAACAGGCATATACCAATGCAAAATTCAAAGAGTTTCAAGTAGAAGTGGCTTCTATGATGTACTGTCATTCTTTCTTTGAGAGAATAGAGGCTTTGAACTTAACATATTGTGTTACAGAAAGTAAAAAGGTATTTGATAAAGTTAAAGACATAATGTTCAAGGTATTCTTCAATGAGAAAGACTTTGAATTACGATGTACATGCTGTTTATTTGAGTTTAAGGGTATTTTATGTAGACATATCCTTTGTGTTCTTAAGCTCACAGCTAAAACAGAGTCAGTGCCCTCTTGTTATATATTGCCAAGATGGAGGAAGGATATTAAGCGAAGACATACACTTATTAAAAGTGGTTTTGATCAATTAGCCGGAAATGAAGAGTTGCAGCGTGTAGCTAAAGCGTGTGATGCCTTTTACGAAGTTGCTTCTTCTTGTATCCATACTGAAAATGATTTATCGAAAGTAATGGATAGAATAGAGAACTTAAAACTGGAGATGACATGTCAAGAAAGTTTTCGAGAGATCACTGAAGGAGATAACTTAGTTCAAAATCAGATGACTAAAATTCTTGATCCTGTAGCGACTCGAAGTAAAGGGCGTCCTCCTTCAAAAAGGAAGGCTTCTAAAGTTGATCAAATCGTGAAAAGGAAGCTTGCCGGAAAGAAAGGACAAAAAAGCAACAAAAAAAGTAACACTTATCAAAGTCAAGAAGAGGTAATCTTGAAATTTTCAAGTTTATTTTATATCCTTTACACGTAGTAAAATGTATGTCTAATTTATTTATTTTTATGTAGGGGCCTAGTATATCTAAAGTTCAAGAAAATCAAGAGTTCTCTATATCTCAGACCATTGATCTTGATGTGATTGACACACAAGAGAGCATTCAAGGAAAACAAATATTAGCTCCCTTCAATCCAAATCAAAAATATCTTGATGTTAATCAGGTGAATATAGATTTCAACACTCTTCAATTTTATTTACGCATATAAATCTATATTGTGAAATTAACTCATTCAAAATCTATTGGTTTTAGGTTCCATATTCTTCTCAAATCATAGACCACAATGTTTCATATTTAGAACTTTTACAGGTATTGATTTATGATTTGTTTTGGCAATATAGTCAAATTTCAACATAAGTCACTAATTATTTCATTCGTGTGTACTTTTTGCAGGCACAACACCATATAAATGATCATTCATCATCATGATGGGGTGAAAATGGTGATTTTTTGGTGCATCAAGGTTGTTTGGTGTTGGGACTATTTGTGCAGAATAGGTTGGAGGAGCAGCGGGTGTGGGAGTTTTGTGCGAGCCTGGCTGTTGTGCTGCAGAGCCTGATTAAGTGTTGCTGTTGGGTTTTTTTTTGTTGTCCTCTGCGTGAATGCGGCTGTGGTTTTGTCTTAGAGACTTTTTTTCTTGGTTCCTTGTTTTCCTTTGTTGTATTGATTGCCTACCCGTTTAGTACATCTTGTGACGGGTCTGTTAACGGGTCTGTTATTTATAATATGTTGTTTCAGCTGTGTAGTTTTCCTGCATGTTTGTAGTAGTTTCTCTGTCGTCGGGTGCATGAAAGTTGCAGGGTATTGCCATTTTTCAATTTGGTCTACTTTGGTTTCATTTTGGCTTTAACGTTACTTAGCCTTCATTTATTATTTTAAACTTTTTGTAATTTTTCCATCATTGCACTCTTTCTGATTGGTTGAATGTTTTAACATATTTCAATTTCGATCATTTTTATGTAATTGATTTTGATACAGAGATTATCAATCATCTTGAAACTTGAATTGGGAGAGTATCAATCTTCAATATATTAAATATTCAAATATTACAACAATGTTATTCTAAAAAAAACATTACAATTATGTAAGTACATTAACAATATAAAGGGCGCCATATATAGGTGGATCACCCTGAAAATCACAAAGACAGACAAATTTTTCTACTCAATATGAATTTTTTTTTTTGATCAAGCAATGAAAAGCATTAAACCACAAGGATTGAGCCTGAACCCTTGACAAAAGTTATCACATTACAACCTATAATAAAGTAAACCAGAACTATCTCTAAGAAACAAATGAAGAATAAAAGATGGAGGGATATTCCCCCATTGTGATAAGAATGTGGATATGCATCAGTTTCATGTAGAGCTATGGGAAAGAACATGTGTTTTAGAACGTGTCTTAATCCCTTCCTTGCTATTCTCCTGTTTCAGCCTATGACTCTTTTGTTTCCTTTGATGCTTGCTAGCTTTGGAGGAGCAGGCTTTAACCAAGTTTTTGTCGAAATATTTGTTGCTTCCATCTGTGTTGTCAGTGGGAAAGTCTGATTCAGAGCTGTCCTCATCCACTTCATCCCCCCAAAACTTCTTCAAAACCTGAACACTTTTATTGGCAACTGCACTATGAAAGATTTGGACATAAGGGGTTGTGGGAGGTCGCTTATCCATGCCTAAAAACTCATCATTGGAGGTGATAGGAGTAGGGAAACAAACTGGTGTCAACACAGGAGCAGCTGCCCAATTAGCAACTAAAGCTGGATCCAAAGCCTTAGGGGCAGACACAGAAGTAACACTATTGTTTAAGGGCCTGGTTTCCGAAGAACAAGGTGCCTTAGAACATGTGTTAGTCAACAAACAGACAGTCTTTAAAGGAACATCCAATATTCCCATCTGGTTAGAAGCCAACTCTAAAGGAGCATCCAAACTTTCCATCCGGGTAGCAACCAATTGCTCTGCAGTGGAAGCATGAATGGTCATATCAGCCTCCCCATGATTGGCCTCTGAATCAGATGTCAACAATTCAAAAGAGCTGTGCAGAAGCGCATAATTTCCAATCCCTGTGTTCCCATTATCAAACTCAAGTGTTGTATGTGCATTTGGAACTGCTAATCCACGAGTAGTTTCATTCTCAGCTGTCAACAGATCAACAGAGTTGTGCAGGAGTACAAATTTGTTAATCCTTGCATTCCCATTTTCAAACTCAGCTGTTGTGTGTGCATTTGTAGAAGCAAAAAACTTCTCTTTTTCCAATTGCACTTGATGCTCCTCTAACCTTCCTTCAGACTCGTGTTTCTTGTTTTTCACGTTCTTAGTACCATCAATATTAGATTTAGCATGCTGAGATTGAAATTTAGCCTGATGAATCTCTTTAACATATTGTGTTTTTTCAGAATTCAGTCTTTTGCATTGTAGTATAGTGTGACCTAGCACCTTACAGTGAGAACAATATGTAGGATGCTTCTCATAATTGATTCTCTTGTGCTATTCAGCTGCTGCAAACAGAAGAAATAAATAGAAGTATCAATTGATTTTTTAGCAAAGCGTGAGTTATAATAGTTCTATTATTATCAAAGACATTACAGTTTGAGGAGTATGATATAAAATAGAGAAACAAAAATACCAAACAAATGCACAATATAATGCCAATTTATTCAAAAACTTTCAATGTACACAATATGTGCAACAAGCTCTTTCTTTGTGTTATTCTAACAAAATCTAAGTTGTCTCGCTACCTCTACACAACGGCAAAACATGCTTAAAATGTAACCGAAGTTAACTCCTTCCACACAATTACCCTGCTGCACTATGCAAAGCGTTCCAGGTTAACACAACCATGTGAAAACCTGCAAAACCCACCATGAAAAGTTCAATTGTCTCAATTATGTCTCACTATATATCTTGAAGATATTTTGCAGTATATTTTTTTGCTGTTAAAAATTTAGCTTTTGATCATAAAGTTTGTGAATTAAAACAATTAACTACATTAGTTAATCCAATTTGCTATACAGGCTAGTTACATTCCAATTTCCTTGAATTTCTTCAATCCAATTTGCTATACAGGCTAGTTACATTCCAATTTCCTTGAATTTCTTCACTAAGCTCGTAACCACCAGTTGAAGTACATAATCCTACATATTTTATTCACACTAATTTCATTAAGTTATAGATGAACAATTTCTAAAAGCCATGGCAATTGCAACAGAAATAAAGCTTGCTTACAAGTCTTCAATTCACATTTCTAATCTTTTAACAATCAAATGAGCAAATCGGAAGAAAATTCATAAAAAGAATAAATTCAAACCTTAAGTTGTTCATGAAACTGTTTCTCTGCAGTCATAGAGCTTCTGCGATCTCGATACCATTGTCAACGATCGAATTGTAAATTGAACAATTTTATTCGGTGGGTAACATTTAACTACGGAGAATCGAGTGTAAATCTATATGATTTGCCCATTTTCCCAAAACAAATCAAGTAGAGAAAGAGAAAGATTCTCGGTGTGGAAATTGAAAATTGAAACCTAAAACAAATATGCAGAACAAGGAGAAAGAGGCTGACGGTGGAAATCAAAAATCAAGCTTCCTGTCACAGAAGAACAGAACGTGAGACGTGTAGTTGCAGGTGATTTTGCGATGCGGACAACTAATTCAGAGTTGATAGTAGTTTAACAAATAAAACAGGGGTAATTTGGACAATTTATGTCATTCGTGGGATACGCACGAGAATTCTCTCGTGCAGTTCAGCATTTTCCTTTATTAATTCATGAAATTTAAGTGTTAACGTACTTTCTCAAATTTTCGTTGACACGCGTTCGTGATGGAGTCGGGATACAAATTTTCGCTACACTTAGCATTTCCCTTTTCATATTTCATTTTGAATGCCCTAAGGGCACCTGTTCATTCTCTTTGTGTGAATTAGATCAGTAAACTTTTCTCTTATTAACATATGTTCAATTCTAATTTTGACCACCATATCCAGTTCTTCGATTTCTTGTATTGTGTAGGAAAGAGAGATTAAACATCATTTCTTTTTCTTCTTAATTGTGTTTAACACGGTTAAATAGTTTGAATATATCAAAACTGCAATAATTTTTTAATGTCTCCTAATAGTAATTTGTAGTGAATAGTGATAAACTCCCCTCACACTCAAGGAGGTACGCCATAACAATTACTCCTTCTAGTGAATAGTGGGATGTAAAAAAATGAAAATCAATAATTTCATCTTCTATATCAATTAGATAAATGAGTAAAAGGAGATTAGCAACCGTAAATGTTTTGGTAAGAACAATGGTAATTTCGACCATTCATGATATGTCTTGCTCATTATATATATATATATATATATATATATATATATATATATATATATATATATATATATATATATAAAGAAAACTATCTCTTTCAGCACATTTTGGGTTGAAATTTTCTTTCCAAAAATATCATTAATATTAAATTTTAATACAAATAACACATGTAACAGATATATAAGAATAAATTTAAATATTAAAACAAATGTAACAAACACGATATGAATATATGTATATCTGTTTTTTTCCTTTATCATTTAAAAAATATAACAAATTGGATCATTAAAAAAAAGCAACAACATTTATATTTTTACTTTTAATCAAAACCAAAATTTCATTAAAAAAAAATACCGTTCATATTTTTCAAACTTTAGTGCCCGTCTTTTCGCTAGTATATATAAAGAATACTACATTTTTCAACACTTTTGGGTTGGATTTTTCTTTCCAAATATACCCTAAATTTTCGATACAAATAGCACATGTAGCAAATAGGATAAGAATAAATTTACATATTAAAACAAATGTAACAAACACGATATGAATATATGTTTTTTTCTTTATCATTTAAAAAATACAACAAACAAGATGAGTATATTTATACTTACTTTTTTATTAACTCAATTATACCCTTAAACAACTTTTTCTATAATAAAGATTGTTGTTTGTGTCATTAAAAAACAACAAATATTTATATTTTTCCTTTTAATCAAATCCAAAATTTCATAAAAAAAATACCGTTCATAATTTTCAAACGTTAGAGAAAAAAAATGAAAAGACGAGCACGGAGTACCTGTCTTTTTGTTAGTTGTATATAAAAGAGAATACAAGCTTGAATTGACTTTTTCCTTTTCTGTTTTACCATTCATTGAAATTATTTATTTACTATTTTTCTTTTTATAAATTACTTAAATTATTAATTAAAAGACTAAATTTCATTAAAATAAGAACTAACCCATCACAATATTATACATTACATTGCGTTATCCAATTAAGATTAAGGACAAAACCCCTAATCTGATTCAAATCCCCGCGGAACACGTTATTCAATTAGGGTTCACTAAGAGTCTTAAATCCATCCTCTAAACCACAAAAAATCAAAAACTAAACACATAGCAAACTATAAATAACCAAAAACAATAATACTAAAATTAGGACATGTAATTTTGGACACACGTATGTGCACGCATGCACGCACACATGTACATTTAATTGGTGTAAAATTCTGAAAATCAAAGTGATCAAATTTTGTAAAAAATATCGGCTAAACAATTGGATAAATCTATATGAAAAGTGATTGGTGCTGTTACATAAAGTGATCGATCTTCTTGGCTACCCAATTCATAAATGCAAAATAGTGTTTGAAAATTGTCTGAGACGTATTTATTATTTAATGGGGCAGAGAGAAATGAAAACATATAGTTTATCCCAACAACATTTTGACTTTCAAATTTATCTAATTTTATAACATATAAACTATATATATATATATATATATATATATATCTATACTATATATACTATATATAAAGAAAATTATCTCTTTCAACATGCTTTTGGGTTGAAATTTTCTTTCCAAAAATACTTTTAATTTTAATTTTATTTTAAATACAAACAATACATGTAACAAATAAATCTATAATCTATAATCTATAATATATATATATATATATATATATATATAAAGAAAACTACCCCTTTCAGCATACTTTTGGGTTGAAATTTTCTTTCCAAAAATACCCTTAATTTTTAATTTTAATTTTATTTTAAATACAAACAACACATGTAACAAATAAATAAGAATAAATTTAATTTAAAGAGAAAACTCACACACAATTTCTTATAAATTATTCTTACCTTTAGCCAATTATGAAATAACATGTGGATTACTAATCCATGTCACTAATCGTCCCCGTTAACCCTCTTTTACCTCCGTTAATCACATATCAAAGTCACAAAAAACTAGCACAAAACAAAAACTCATGTTACTTTTTTATCAGCCGATTTTATGTTGTACATCTGTGTTGTTCTATTTATTTTATTATTACTTCTACAAAAAACAATATTTTCATTTTATTTTATTATTTTACTAATATAAGTTACTCATCCTTAGTCTTTGATAAATTCATAAAAACGTGAGCAAAAAATAATGGTAACGATTGGACTTTAAATCCTCTAAAAAAAGATTAGTAACAAACGTGAGCAAAAAATAATGTTCAAGATTAGACTTTAAATCCTCTAAAAAAAGATTAATAATATACGTGAGCAAAAAAGTTGTTATAGATCGGACTTTAAATCCTCTAAAAAAATATTAGTAACAAACGTGAGAAAAAATAATGTTAAAGATTAGACTTTAAGTCCTCTAAAAAAAAATTAGTAACAAACGTGAGCAAAAAATAATAATATTAAATATTGGACTTTAAATACACTAAAAAAAATTAGTAACAAAAAATAATGTTAACGATTGTACTTTAAATCTTCTTCTGAAATAAAGATTAGTAACAAATGTGAGCAAAATATAATGTAAAAAATTGGATTTTATATCCTCTAAAAAAAAAATTAGTAGCAAACGTGAGCTAAAAATATTGATAAATATTGGACATTAAATCCTTTAAAAAAAGATTATGACTCAAAATATTTTAGAAAAAAATTTGTTAACACTATATTAAATATTAATAAGTAGGGTTCTCACAGTTCATAGTTTGCTCCCGCATTGATTAGTTTTTCCCAACCTCTCTCACCCCTCTGCATCAGAATTCAGAATTAACCTGTAAGTTTTTTTCTTTTTCTTTCATGTTACAACTAATCAAAGTCGATTAATTTTATGGATTATGGGTCCATTTGTTATAGATTTTAAAAAATAGATTTTCCTTTGTATTTTTAAAAATAGATTTTTTGAAAATTTACTCAAAAATAATATAAGTTATTTCAAACACATTTATTATAAGTTAAAAAAGATATTTTGACATTCACTGACCTAAATATTTATTGTTCGAGATTTTACATAGTGAAAATCGCATATTTTTTCAAAATGATATATTTCAAAAATGATTTTTATGAAAAGCTATTTGAAATAGCTTTTTTTTTTAGAGATTTTTTCAAAATTTTAGTATCCAAAAAAATTATAACAAAATGATGAAATATCTAGAATGACATTTTAAAATAAGCTATTCAAACCGATTTTTTATTTGAAGTTTTCCTTAAAAATTTCTTTGTTAAATTTTTTTTAACAAAAATATGTTACACTACAAGAATCTATTTTATAAAAAGCTATAACAAACAGGCCATATATTGACTTTGCTGGTTTATAAGTGATTATGATTCAAAAATAATTTTGTTATATGCTTTGACAATATTTTGTTTATAAATCAATAAATCAATAATTTTCATTAATATTTTAAAATTTTAATCAAAATTATACAAACAAACATAATAAAATAATCACATGTGTTAGCGCAGTAGAAAGAGTGGGTTGTCAGTAAAAAGAGCGGGTCGTCTTTCCGCTAGTATATATATATAGTTTTCTTGTACAATTAATATAAAATCATAAGCTACATATTGAAATATCACTCGAGGGAGTTTTTAGACTTGCTATTTCTGCATTTTGTGGGCATATGTATCTTTTTCAAGAAAAGCCAAGCTTTACGGTTTGATTAATATAACAAAAAGTCATTAGTAACCAAAAAAAAAAAGCAAAATTACACTCTTTCTAGAACAAATAAGGGAAATGTTAACGAGTGTCCCGAGACACTTTTTAAACATTTTTAATAGTAAGTTTTCATGAAAATCTATGTAATCAATGCATTTGAATTTGTAATATTTGACTTTTTTAAATAACATTTTCTAATTTTGGGATGCTAAAGAGTGTCGTGATGGCACTTAACAAGACCCAACAAATAATTATACTGCATTCTTTTTTTGTCCATCTACTTCTTCAACCTACGACGCCTACAATCGTGGAAAGCGCATCCTCATTAT
Source organism: Medicago arabica (assembly GCA_946800305.1). Lineage (NCBI taxonomy): Eukaryota > Viridiplantae > Streptophyta > Magnoliopsida > Fabales > Fabaceae > Medicago > Medicago arabica. The sequence goes on from OX326970.1 coordinate 1,415,644, forward strand.
ACCTTAGATGAATTCGTTCAATCCAAAAATTGGGTTAAACAGGGAAACTGCATTAAAAAATTCAGCAAATCAAAATCAAATATGAAATTGAAAGGGAAAAAAATGCAGCCGCAAAAAAAAGTTAGAGCCGACGATTAAGAGATTTGTGGTGTCGGAAGTCACCGTGAATCTAAATGTCGGTGACGTCCCCGATTGGACGTTTATATTATTATTCATCCTCCTAATTCTTGGTGGGGGATACTGCCTATTGGGGGGTTTTCCCCCCACCGGCCACCACCACCAGCAGAAGGAGGAGCGAGAGTTGTAGTTGCTCTGGCGGAGCAGCAGCAGATGGAGGAGCATGAGATGGCAGCAGCAGCTCCGAGAGCTGTAGTTTAATATATATTTAAACAACAGTAAACTCAACCCATGGACACACATTAGATGTTCAACTTAATTTATTGTAACATATAATGATTGTGAATGTAATGACTCTTTATATATGTTTGTTAATTAACGAGTGATGTTATTCCGAGTAACTTTTTGAGTAACTTAATTTATATAAAATGATAAGATACATATTGAAATATCACTCTAGAAAGTGTTTAGACTTGCTACTATAAGTAGATTAGTTTTTGAAGTGTTTGATGAGTAAGGATTATCTCCGTTTATTACAAATAAATTAAGATTGTCATTAAAAAGAGATAGATATAAAAGAGGGTTATTAACAAGTGCATGGTGTAGAAAGGTAATGAATTTTAAGTGGATGTTGACTCTAACTATAAGTAGATCAGTTTTTGAAGTGTTTGATGAGTAAGGATTATCTCTGTTTATTACAAATAAATTAAGATTGTCATTAAAAAGAGACAGATATCACTTATTTCTAAAGCTTATTAGTTTTGCTATAACTAACTTAAATTTTTCCTCTAATCACATGTAGTTAATGCTAAATATGTAGCCCTAATATTTCCCTCTTTTCTCTCTAGGCCTGTTGCAGTGACTGTTTGGCTGATTATTATTGTCCCCACGTTTAATTCTATTCTGAAGTTACAAAGTTTTGGATGGCTTATTATAACCCTTTATATAATCTTAAAATTTCAGTTACAGTTTGCTATAATAGAGAATTAATGTTAGATTCTTCATGAAATTTTCAGTTTCGGTTTGCTCTATCTAAATTGTCCCAACATTTAGTTCTATTCTGAATTTACAAAGTTTTAGGTGGCTTATTGGATGCATTTTGCCTTGAATTTTTACTGTCATCATAGTCATAGCTTTGTAAACTGTCAGTTAGATACATCTTCCATTTAATGTAATACATACTGGGTTGCCATATTATTGAAAGCATATATTAAGGCCATATTATCCTGCGACTTTAACATTCTATTCAAGCTTGATTCTATTGGTCAATTTTTATTGTTTTTGCATTTAGATTGAACTGAATATGCGTGTTCTTCATGTAGCTTCAATTCAAATATATATTTTTTTCAACTTTTTTTTCTTTTCAATTTTGATTGTTTATGTATTTAGATTGAACTGAATAAACATGATTTTGCACGGTTATGCACCGATCTGTTTAGGTATAGCGAGAAGTAGAGGAAAAAATGACTTCTACCCTTAACAACAAAGGCTACAAAAGGTGAGATTTTATGATCTAGATGAAATACTATGAGTCAAAATCTATGGCTGCATGAATATTTATGTGTTTCACCATTGTTTCTTACTATGCATCAACTATCAGGGTACTTCTTTTTGCATAGATCTATTTACACAATACATATTCATGTAGATCAAATTATTTTCTCATTTTCAACCAAAATATGTACTCTGTTTTTCTCTTTAACTTAGTCACTGATTGATTTTGTGCTATTGCTACTATATTTATTATTTTGTCATTCCATATTTCATATCATAATATATTTTGTAGAATGGTTTCTAAGCTAGAAGAGTTTTGTTACCTTGACATCTTAAATCGGAGGACGTGACATTTATGAAGGAAACAAAGAAAAAGTGAAAATCATAATGAAGAATGATTTTCGGGTAGCTAATGTGATTTTGTTTTCGAGTACTGATACATTTCGTGCTTTTCTATTTTGGCTGCAGGTCTCTTTGTGTTTTCTGGTTCTTGGCTGCCTTTTGTGTTGTTCTTGGCTGCTACTCTATGCAACTTTTAGGATTTTGTTCAGTTAAGCTTTAGAAGTCTTTGTTTTGTCCCTTGATATTTTTTTCTTTACTAAGAACTTCTTTGTTAAAATCTGTCACATGACTATCAATGGTGTTTTTTTTCTAAGACCTTGGTTATTTTATTTATATGTGTAACTTTTCTTTTAGATATATTGTGTTCTCGATTTTTCTCTTTGAACGGAATAATGTGGATCTAAACTGGAATTTTATTGAATGCAGGTCAATCCAATGATCACAATATTGTGTTATGATGGTGCTCTGAGGTCAACAAGGGGGAACTACCCTTGTAAAGATATTGAAGAAAGCAACAATGCTTCCTTTTTCGAATGACAGGTCACCATGGAACACGAGAAGAAGTTACGACTCACTATGAAAAGGTGGGAATAAACCATGATGCTTCTCTCCAAAAAATCCGTGAACTGGTCATTTGTTTCTCTTTTGTTTTTATTTTTCTTTCTATGCATGTAGAATTGTTCATAACATTGGCGATCATGGTTAAACATAGCCACCATAGTGTAGCGGTAGGTAAAAAGGTTTTAGTGATTTGCATCTAGAATTAATGTTGGAAGTGCATCAAGAAAAGACACATAATTTTTAAGAAAATTGGTTGGTTTATATAATTTGAGGTTGTTTGCATTTTTTGAATTTCCATATTATCAAATTCCATTTTTACTTTTTTGCAACTCTAATTAGCATATATACTAATATGTTGCTTTCTTTGAGGGGATAATTAGCATATATACTAATATGTTGCTTCAAAAACTACAAGTAGATTAGTTTTTGAAGTGTTTAATGAGTAAGGATTGTCTCCATTTATACCAATAAATTAAGGTTGTCATTAAAAAAGAGATAGATATAAAAAAAGATATAAAAAATATAAGGTGGGTCTAACCATTAAACAAGTCTAACCATCGTTAATAACTAAACACAAAACACATTTTGATTTTTTTGTTGTTGTAAAATTCCTATAAAAATAGTCTATAAATTATTGAATATCAAAATCCCTTTTATTTATACCGAATTTTTTAAGTTATTAACATTTAAATATTTATATTTAATTCATATTTTGTTAAAAAGTTCTAATTTTTGTCGAGAGATTTTTATAATGTTTAAAAAATGTGAAAGGTACATGTGATAAAAAAATTGTGATGGAAAATATTTTGAGATATTTATAGAGATAAAAAAGTTATTTAAACTAATAACTTATAACACACAAACATGATATTGTTATGGTAAATGATCTCATTTAATTTCTTTAGTTGAGTGAAATTCATCCAAGTCTCATAATTTTAAAAATTGGTTCCACAAAGTGGTGGGATCCACATGATTTTACTCAATAACCAATAAAAGGAGTCTTACCAGTTCGTATTCCTACCATTAGAATTATCTCTTACCAGTTCTTTTTTCACCTAAAATTGAAAAAAAAACAAAGATGTTTTCGTTTAAGTTCTTCTTCAACATAGGACTAGGAAGAAAGCCTACGTTCGTCTTCAACCTAATAATAATGCGCGTTCAATTTCAATTGTTGTTAAGTAGTGGGAAAACCGCATTGAGTTGATGAAAGTGAAAGTGAAAAAAAATGATTGAGCAGCAACTTTCGAAAAAGAATTGGAAGTCGTCGGAATTGACGAAGATATTGACGATGTCGGAGGTCACCGTCAATGTCTACGTTAGTGACATCCCGAGTTGGGTGTATGTACTAGGTTTCATAGTTCTTGTTGTTGTTGGGGGATACTGCCTCTGGAAGAGGTGTTTCCCCCACCAACCACCGCCAGCAGCGACGACGCCGACAGAGCAACAACTGTCGTTTAGGGTTTAGGGTTTAATTGAAATTTAAATTATATTTGTAGAGTCTAATGGATAAATGTATATATAAATCTATGTAAATTTTATGATTAAATGAATATAGTATAATTTTATGATTAAATGAATATAATATAATTTTTGTAACAATATCAGTTTCTTATGTAGTATTGCGGTTTTAAAATTTAAGCACCTAAGGAAGTTTCATATGCTAGTAATTCAAGTTCGGAATCGAGTCTTTGCATCTGAAGACTAGATTTGTACTGCACCTATATTAGTTTTGGATCAGCCTTTTGTTTTCTTTAATATTTTAGAATCAGGATGATGATGCAATGCTGCTAGGAGCTCAATTTTGTTCCGACTCCTTCTCTTCAGTTTCTCTGGATGCAGTTAACAAAGGGGCTTCTTATTCCCTATATGCCAGGTAAAGTTTTTGGAATGAACGTTGTATATGCTACATGACTTTGTTCTTTAGCATATTGTAAATTTACTGAGCATCGTGTAATTAAACTTATTTTAGACGCCATTTTGATGTTTATAAAGATATCTAAGTGTAACTATGAGGTTTAAATCATTTACTAGCTCGTCAATGTTCCTCTATATATGAATTCATCAACATGATCTATAACCTTGAATTATGATATTTTTTCCCTTTTACAAGGAAGCATGCCCTCACTAGTTTCTTTAATTGATTACAGGATTGAAAACATTGAATCTGCGGAAGTTCGAGGGAATTTTGGGCCCTCACAAAGCAAAATTACACTCCTCCCCTAAAAAATAGATAATTATACTGCATTCATTTTCTGTTCATCTCCTTCTTCAACCTACGACGCCTACGAATGTGGAAAGCGCGTCCTCATTAAACCTTAGATGAATCCGTTCAATCCAAAAATTGGGTTAAACAGGGAACCTGCATTATCATCCAAGAAAGCTTATTTTAAACAGTGTAACCAACACAAAAGTGAAAGCTTTACCTTGTATCTATGGCCGAGCTTCCTTTTGTAGCGAAGAATTGGACGTCGGCTGCATTAACGAAGACGGTGGCGGAGCTCACCGTCGACGTCAATGTAGCTGACGTCCCAAACTGGGTGTATATATTGGGATCCATCCTCCTTATTCTTGGCGGGGGATACTTCCTCTGGAAGAAGTTTTTCCCCCACCAACCACCACCACCACCACGCCGGCGGAGTAGGAAATGGCCGAAGTTCCCGCAGGAGGAGTTGTAGTTTAAGTTTAATTTAATTTAAATTTATATATATATATATATATATATATATATATATATATATATTTGCACATTTCTTATGGATTTGAGTTTTTGATCCTTTACGTGATTTTGTTTGTATAGTGGAGGTGGAGGGAAAATGAGTGACTTGTTCGAGGATAGTAAGTAGAAGTCAATGAAAATTGTTACTATGTTGAAGGGTGAATGTAAATTTCACAACAATGCTTAGAGATTTTAGTTGCTTCTCTTAGAAAAGAATGATCAAACTGACTGGTATTAATGTTTTGTTTTCTCAATGCAAAGTTTTTTTTTTTTTTTTATAGTTTTGAGTTTCTTAATGCGGATGAATAGTGGTAATCACGCATACACCATCGTCATATTAAGATATGTTATGTATAAATGTGTGCGAGCACGCGCGTCCGCGCGTGCACATTCGGGCGTGCGTGACTTATAACCAAGAATTGAACACCAAGTTCATACTCGGCACAGTAAAGGTTCCACATTCAGAGTAATAGTTGGCGAATCAAATGTAAAAACCACCGTATTTTTAAATATGAATGCTAACAGTTGCTTACCTGGATTTCGGTCTTTCGTTATTGACCCTTTAAGAGAGACCACCTTAGGCGGTGGTTGAATTAGAGCTACATATGTCCTAAATGTGAATATTTATACGCTTTTTAGTATTAAATATATATTAATAAGATATATGTGATTTTTTTAAGGGAAGATATATGTGAGTTTATAGACTATATATAAACAAAATATATCCTAGCATATGTTAGTATATAAACAAAATAAGCTATGATTAATCACACTTTAATTTTGTACGTTGTTTTTCTATAAATGGATCGCTAAAAAAACAGTTGGAGCGTACAATTGAAACACAAGACCCATATTAACATTTTTTTCCCATGTTAGACGCAACTTATATTAGTAACAAAAATAATGACCAATTTTAATTAGTATTTTTTTAACATCATCGACATAAAAACGAGAACAGTATTATATAATACATTTACTTTGATTTTGCATACTTCAATTTTTTCACATTGTTTTTTACACTACATACTTTAAACACGAGATCTATATTATTATTTTTCACATTGTTTTTCATATTGAACTTTATTAGTATTTCTTTCATAATATCAAAGACCCATAATCTAATTCACCATGAAATATTTGAATTATATCTGAATAACATTTTGCAGCACTAAACTCGTCATTGCCGCACACAGATGTTCAATGTAAGTCTCACAAAACAACCCATAGCATAGCAAGAACCTATGATCAAGTGAAGTTAGTATACATCATATTCCATTTCCTATGTCTTATCTAAGGGCGTCTGATTTCTGTAATTTAATTAAGATATCTACTATGTCAATTAGTATATGTCAGATTATGTTACATGTAAATATTCATAACTATTTCAATATAATTTTTATGCATGCCTTTTTACTTCAACTACTATTTGGTATACTAGATCTCACACCACAATAAAATGTCACACACCTCACCGTGCGGCCCGTGTTGTAGCACGATTATCGACTAGTTTAAATTTTAGTTAGAGAATAATGTATATGAATCCCTCAAAAAATAATGTATATGAAATAAATTATTTTAGACTTATTTTGGTCGGATTTAAAAAAAAAAGTGAAAATGTTTATGGGATATATATATGTGTGTGTATATCAAAACCATAATGCCTCCTTCACAACAATCTAGTGTGATTAACGTTGCAGGTGGTTTGCTTAAAAGACTTGCTAATTTGTCTACATCTTCTTCGCATAAACCTCCTTCGTCGTCTATTCTGATTCCGATCACCAAGCCATCTATCGTAATGTGTTAATTGCGATAGATGGGTCGTCTCTCATTCTGATGTCCGTTCGTGGTCTTATTTTGCAAGCATCTTCATCGTCAACATTGAATAAGATTATAATTATGGTTGATTCACAAAATATAGTTGCATGTAGGAGCAATATTTTTACAAATGATCTATAGGATTAGAATTAAATATAGCAAATATAGAATGAAGAAAAAAGAAACAAGGCAAAACAAAACAAATCAAAAACAAATAACTAAATTTAAAAATAAAAATAAAAGAACATTGTTTAGTAGAGGAAGAAAATCAACATGAAACATATTGAAGATGGACAAATTTTATCAAACATGATGATTTTCTTCCTCTACTGATGTGTTTCTGTAAAAAAAACTTCAATGGTACGTTTCCTATTTTTATTATGGTCTTGCAAAAAATTTCAATTAATTATGGTCTTGTAGTTGATTAACTTCAATGGTACGTTTTCTAAGACCATAATTGAAGTTTTTACAAAACCATAATTGAAGTTGATTTTCTTCAATGGTACGTTTGATAAAATTTATGAACGGTATTTCTGCTCTTTTTATTGCGTTGACGTTTGAAAATTATGAACGATATTTTTGTTTTGAAGTTGCTTTTTTAATGATACAAACAACAATCTTTATTATAAAAAAGTTGTTTAAGATTATAATTGGAATAATAAAAAAGTAAGTATAAACATACTCATCTAGTTTGTTATACATTTTGAATCATAAATGAAAAACAGATATACATATATTCATATCGTGTTTGTTACATTTGTTTTAATATTTAAATGTATTCTTATCTATTTATTAAAAATATTTTGGAAAAGAAAAATCCAATTCAAAAATGTTGAAAGAGTAGTTTTCGTAGTATAGATGGTCACGTTTAGCATGGGAAAGCAAACTTTTTTCCCATGATGGGAAACTTCACTTTTTATAGACACCAAACAGTTTTCCCGGTTGTGAAATAAATGGGATGTGGATTCACCATTGTCAAGCTTTCCTAGAGTCATTGCAGTTGTCTAAATCTCCACCGATATATTTATCAAACGCTCCAAGTTTTATGTCTCAAAAGAAATTAAAAATACAGTATCAATAAAAGGAAGGCTTCCTAGACCGCAAACAAGGTTGTGTGGGGGATCGAGAAGGCGGCCACCTCTATGGTGGTAGCGCGACGGAACACCGGCGAGGATATGCAGGGAGCTTCTGCGTTGATGGGTTAAACATTTTATTTTATACTGTGACGTGAAGCTTGGGAATCGTAGTGATGAAACAGATGGGTGGCACGGTGATCATTCAACGGAGCGCCGCCGTCACGTCATGCACACAAGATAGAAACCTCTTTAATTAGAATTAGAATGTGGGAAGCTTAAATATTTTCAGATCTGATGAAACCTTGTAAATAAAATAGAAGACTGAGTTGCAAGATCTGCTCTCTTAAATTTGTGTAATGCAAAACCAGTCCTTTTATAAAATTAGTGTGATTGAAAAAGCTTATGAAAAATCTTACAAGTTGTTCAAGATCAAACTAGTAGTATATTGATGCTAATATCTTTGCTATTTTAGTTTTGTTTGTGTTAAAATATCTTTGCTATTTTAGTTTTGTTTGTGTTAAGTGGGATTTTTATCATCAGAAGAAGCTCTTGCAAAACTTATACCCATATCAGATAACCTTCACGCCAAATTACTGGAGAATGACAAAAAGAATGTTAGATAATTTTATAATTTCATGGATGACATGGCAGAGTACACTACATTTGATTGTGTAAGCGGTTGAGATTTTTTTAAATGAACTGACATTAGGATATTGTGAGGGTAGTCAATCTGAATCTCAAAAAGTTACTAGCAAGTAACCAACTTATGATCTGAACGGTTGAATAAATTAAATGATATATCTATGGTTGTAACATCAACTTTCCCATCATAGGAAACAACTCTCCTTTCCCATTCTAAACCCCACCCAATTTCAATCTAATTTTTGACCGTAGACCTGAGACAACGGCAAAATGTCACAGACTCATCGACTAGTTTAAATTTTAGTTAGAGAATAATGTATATGAAATAAATTATTTTAGACTTATTTTGGCAAGATATTTTTTTTTTTTTTTTAAAGAAAAAGAAAAAGAAAAAGGAAAAGGTTTATGGGCTTGGGCTTTTGAGTTTTGACCCATCCATATATAAGAAACAAAGCAGATTCCGTTGTTACTCTCAGTCTTGATAACCCTAGCTGCCGCGAACGGACGAAGGAGACAGCAAAAGCTTGGAGAGCTTCAACAACAATGGTTAGTGAAATTTATCTGTTACTCTTTCTATTTTCTTTGATCTATTCATTTCTCGGATCTTAATATTTGCTTTCAATTGTAGACATTTAAGCGCAGAAATGGAGGCCGTAACAAGCATGGTCGTGGCCATGTCAATTTCATTCGTTGCTCTAACTGTGGTAAATGCTGTCCCAAGGTATTTCACTTTGTCATTTTAGTATATTCATGTTTGATTTTTAATCATTGAATCGAAAATTGAACATGTTTTCTCTTTGTTTGTGAACAGGACAAGGCAATTAAGAGGTTTCTTGTTAGGAACATTGTTGAACAAGCTGCAGTTAGAGACGTTCAAGAAGCTTGTGTCTATGACCGTAAGTTATTTTGTTTTTATTATTGTTTTAATTTTGATTTATATATCTAATTTGGTGTTTTTTTAATTTTGATTCTTTCTGTGTAATTTTCTAAATAAATGTAAATATGTGTATGTGTTTCTATGTGTTATTAAAATACACATTATGGGTCTGTTTGGATTGAATAAGTTATTTTTCAGCTTATGCAAATAAATAAGCTTTTATTCGTTATTCATAAGCTTGTCTAGGTAGTTTATGAAAAAACATATAAGCTTGTCTAGGTAGTTTATGAAAAATCAACTTATGAAGATGCAGTTTTTGTTAGTGAGAACTTATGAATTAACATTAAGCTTATTTATTTGCATAAGCTTTTTTTCATAAGCTCAATTTGAATGGACCATATATAGATTTCAAATCCTTTGTAGGGTTTATCATGATGTATACACATATTATTTCCTTAATTGATTCTGTTTTTTTGGTTGGAATGTGATTTGTAGAGTACACTCTTCCCAAGCTGTATGTGAAGATGCAGTACTGTGTTTCATGTGCTATCCATTCTCATGTTGTGAGGGTTAGATCTCGCACTGATAGGAGGAAGCGTGATCCTCCACAGCGTTTCATTAGGCGCAGGGTAATTAACTATCTTTTCACCTCTTTCAGTTTTCATGTTTTGTTACTAACTAAGTCAGTTATGTAAATGCCTGTGAAATTGTGTATTTAGACTTTTATTTGCGACTATGTGAATAACTTTGATTAGACTTTAGTATAATAAAACACAGGTTGTGCATGTTCCATTCTTATATCTTAGCTATAAAAATGCGTGCTTAATAATACTTCTGACACTTGAAACTTTGTATTCGCTTACATACCTTTGCACTAATGTGTAGTTTAGATTTAGATTTGTCATATTGTGGCAAGAGCTGCGTGCTATAGCATTGCAGAATTTGAACAAATTGCATTGTTTATATCCGCTATTATGTATCTAATGTAGTGTCAAATTCCTGCTAGCGCGGTGTTATAGCACTACATCATACTGGAATTAAAAACATGCTATTTTCTGTGATCCACAGCTGACGTCACCGTGATAGTTGCACATTATTCTGTTGGTTATTGTAGATGCAAGATTCTTTCATGCCTTTTCAATGTAGTCTGTCATCTAGAATGTGAAGGCATGCTATTTGAATAGGATGACTCCTAATACTCTCCATCTACCAAATCCTAAACTTGCTCCTAGAAATCTATCTAATAAAAAGTTGATTGTTTATCAACCTTACTTTTTGTTATAGATTGATTTTGTTTCTTTTGAGTGTGTATCAGTGGTCAGTTGGCTTTAGTTTGCTTTACATAGTGTGTTTGGTTGGAGTGGGAGGAGCAAAATCCTTCCCCACTCTTCCTGCTCCCCTCCTATATCGGGGGTTTTATAGGAGAGCAACGGTTTATCAGATCTTATATGGCATCAGTCTAAAATATATTCTTTGATAAAATGTATCATGAGTTACGAGGACAAGTAAATTAACCTTTTTGCTTTATTAAATAAAATCTAGCCTCTTGTTGCAACCAAAATGAAAAGGCTATTCTTCCCCTCAATTAATTTCCCATATCCTCTCTGGGAACCAAATAAAGATTGGCTTATTTCCCCTCATCTCTCAACCAAACAATATCTAATTAAGTCCCTCCCCTCCAATCAAAAACCCATCCATACTTTCTCCGTATTTCAATGAAAGTCTGGATTCGGTGGCTGTGAAATTGCTTATCATTCTGTTTCTTTATAATTATATATTTTGCTGTTTATTTTAGTTGTTGGCGTTTAACAAGTTTGTTTATTTCTTTATTATAGGATGATGCCCCAAGGCCTGGTCAGCCTGGTCAAGCGCCTCGCCCTGCTGTAGCCGGAGGAGCTCCTGTCCGTACCTAAAAGCAAATTTCAAGAGCTTTTGTAGTTTTGAATCAGTGTTATGTCACAAATCCAATTTCCGTTTCTTGTTTTTAATATTTTTGGATTCATGTAGACAAGAATACTGTTGTTCGTTTGCTTACTTTAGTTCTCTTGTCATTAATATTTTATGGTTTTGGTGAATTTGTTCTTTAATATATTGTGAATCTTAGCTTTTCAACCATATTATGAATATCACAATTTTCTATTACCTTTATCAACTTAATAATATGACTATTGAGAACCCTTCTTTCTGTTGAGCTTTGCATTATAAAAACACTGCCTTATTAATTTTGGCTGGCTCATTTTGATAAGATTCATTGGAGGCAAAGCTCACTTGATTAATTCATGAAGAAATTTGAGTGTTTTTACGTACTTCCTTATTTTTAACCATTTCCAGCTCTTCGAATTCTTGTGCTGTGAAGGAAAGAGAAATTGGAATTTCTTGATTGTGTTTATAACACCTAGATAGTTTGAATATAACCAAACTACAATAATTTTTTAGTGAGTAGTGTATAGATTGGTTAGTCGAAGATGTTTTTGTTATTTTGGAATAATTTTAGTTGGAACAATTCGTTGTAAACTCTCCCCTCACAATATAAAAATGTGCCACCTATGAGACAAGAGAAGAGGTATATGTGGACATCAATAAAAAATGAAGTTGATCTTCAAACCTTGAAATTTGTTCTAGTTTTAGGTTAGTGTTCATCATTTCGTCAAACGTAATATGTATTAAGGATTTGATATAGTTTTCTTGAATATTCATATTACACCATCCATCTTAAATAATTGTCACATTTGCACTTTTATCACTCATATAGCCTTATTTATTGAATTTATTCCATTGACTACAACTAAGAAGGATGTATTAATAATTTTATTCAATTTAACTAGTCCACTAACCCACTAACTACAATTAGTAAAAGCGTTTTAACAAATTATACTAATTTTACACTCGTATATTCAAACAAATCTATACTGTGTTGCTCTTTTCGTATTTTATGATAGTATTTAGAATTTTCCAATGAATCAAACGTAATGAAATCTATGAAGCACATAACAGTTGAATGTAATACGTATCCTGTTTTAGTGGAAAAGCAGATCAGATAAATAGTCATACTTGTATGCTGGAATCCTGGTATTGTTGAGTAAATTTTCCAACTCTAGAACTAACATTTTCTGTTCATGTTATAAACTAATCTTATGTCAAATCAAATATCTTAAACCTATTTTACAAACAAACCTTTTTTTATACATAGAAGTAGGATCCTATGATGAAAAATAAAAAGTTTAGTTTCTCAATTGGTTGGACAGTATCGCTAAAAGAATAAATTGGTTTAACAGTACGTTAAAAATCCTCTATAAAAAATACTTCACCAAAAAAGAACCCTGATATGACTTTCTTTTGAACAAAAACTCTGATATGATTTTTCTAACTCTCTTAAACTCTGATATGACTTTCTTTTCAAACAATGACACATTTCTGAGAAGTCTAAAAATCTCAAGCTTGGCAGTTGTGTAATCAGAATGTAAAGAACTTTAACAAATGAACATTTAAGCTATGTAAGACTTCTCTCATAAACAATGAGTCTTTTTTACTATTTATAAAGAATGAGTTAAGTTATTGTCAATTGAATCAACCTTCAACATTCATTTTTTCCCCAGATTCGTTCTTCTCCAATATTAAAGTTACAACCTCGTGGTTCTAAATTTATAAGACAAAATCTCCCAACAACGTGATTATTTCATTGCATTATGATACATTGTTGAAGGTGTTCTCAGTTCTCCCTTTCAACGCTATAGTATAGATAAAAAAGAAACCTTCGCAATTTTTTTTCTATTAAACTGAAACCACATACAGAGAAAAATGTACCCAAATATGAAATCGGAAAGCTCAGAAACTACATTATTACGCTAAAACTAAAAAAGGAAAGAAAGAAACTAAAACGTATGAGCCACCATATTAACTTGTCGCTTAATAAACTTTACCACAAAGTTTTGATTTGACAGCAAAACATTATTAATATTACATATAAGTGAACTAAACTATGAGTTTCCGACGCTTAGCTTATCAACTTATTCTAAGCTACAATCAGCGGTGCAAAGAAAAGGCTTCATTAGCCGTGCTTGTTCCTCAGTCATTTCTAAGCAAGGAGGATGGTACCTGCAAGAAGGGTGATTAAAAATTAATTGAATTAAAGGAAAAGAGTAATTCTGATGCAATTATAAAAGTTGTAGTATATAAAATTAGATAGATAGTGGTTGTCAAAAGATTTAGTTTTACCATATTTTGCATCTCCCTTCACATTTAATCATAAAGTGATCCGGTTACGAGGCAACCGACATTTGCAATGCCTTAAAAAAAAACACAAACCAAAATAATTAAGTTCTCCAAATCAAAAGCAAAACTAGTAAAAAAAAACAACTCTATCTGTGGCAGAATCGGGAACAAAGATAGTTCCAGTTTCAGGATCATATTTATATCGGCAATAGAAATCCAGATGGCCGACATTCTGAAGATCACAAAGATTAAGGTAGTCTTTGAAAGTATGCACAAAACACTTGCTCATATTGGTTTTGGCACTTTGTACTTCTCTCTGTTTAGAGTAGAAGAGCTCATCCTTACCAATGAACTCCTTCTTGGGAAATGCGGTTTCGTGAGGCCTGTAAAACCAGGCCAAATTCACCATTGTATCACTTCCGCATGTTCCTGGAATGATTTTCTTCACAAACCCCACGTACGGGCGCTCCTTACTTTTAGAAGGCCTGAGGGGAACCTGATCCCCAGCTGAAAGACCAGGCCTGAGGGGACATGTGAAGTTAAAGTGAAATGAGTCGGTAGTGTTGTTACCTTTTATGATCTCCTGAGACCCTTCAATGACATAAGAGCTCATTTCTGTATGATGGTATGAATTGCAAGTAATATCAATTCAATATACAAAATAACAAATCCAGGAACAATAAACAAAATGTTTGCAATTTGCAAATGAATAAGCAATCTATCTACATTCCATTATGTTCAAAATATAAGAGTCTATTTTTGTATGATGGTACAAAAGTGATGAAAATCCACATGTTGATCAATTGTTTCAATAATCAATATTTTAAAACCAGTTAAGTATACACAAACTACTAGTAAAAAAGCTTGACATACACAAAAGCTTGGCCTAAAGGGTGATTACGTGCCAAAAAACTCACCAGGGAATCATTATTGAGGTCTATATGGTTATGGTTGTTCAAAAGGTGGATAGCAAGGAGTTCAAAAGATGCAGGAATTATAATAGGATTGAAAGCAGAAAAATTCTTGTTTGAAAGTAAATAACAAAACTTGCAGTAGAAGAAAGAAGAAATGCTTAGGAGTTTTAGCAAAGAGTTTAAACAGTAGAGTCACAATGAAGCTACAAATTTAAGCCAAAGTAACAATTTTTGCATGTGGAGCAATTATTACACCTCCATTAATGATCATAAACATACAAGACATACCTTTCGGAAAAATTGAAGCTCACTTTAAAATTAAATCCCCAAAGTAATTGAGCACATTGCCGAATATCATATCATACATTCATAATTCAATCACAACTTCCATACATGTACATGGACTTGTAGAGATCACTAACTCAATTGCTCAAGGTTAAACCATATACAGAAATTTCTCTTACTTCACTAAGTATTTAAACTCACAAAGACACTACACAAGAGTTAGGGTTTTTACCATGATTATGTCTGAAATTGCGATTGAAGATCTAGGTTTTGGTCTCTGGAAGAGAGAAAAGACAAAGAGTGTGTATCGTGCATGAGTAGACTTAGCAACACTAATTATGCCAGCATCTATGGGCAAGATGATTTATTTTGGACATCTATGGTATCACGACTGATTTATTTTATGGCCATTCATGTTATATGGTCCCGATATCGGTATATTACCTTAAGGAACTCTAGGTGGCGGTAATTTTTCCCATCAAGTTAATGTCACGTCCAACAACTCAAGTAGGTTTATAACTCTGATTGGTGTAAATGGTTAATATTCTAATCTTTATGACGTTTAAACTTTAGGATGTTACAAAAAACAACATGAAGCCAAAGTTAAAATATTAAGAATGGACAATGGGCCAGAGTTTTTATTACAAAAAATTCTATTCCTCTAAAGGCATCATTCACCAAATCACAACAAAATGGAAGGGTTGAGAGAAAACATCAATACATTCCAAACATAGGAAGGGCTATCTTATTCCAAGCCGAATTGCCCAAACAATACCGGTCATATGTTGTTTACATAATTAATAGAGTTCCTAGTCCTATTTTAAAAAACAAGTCTCCCTATTTCCTACACAAAGGAATAGAACCGGGCAACAAGCAAAACCAGTACCAACTAATACTAATTAGAATCAGAATTTCAAACTAAAACTAATTACAAACTAATAATAATTTGGGACTAATACTAAAGAGATGCATGCATAATTTTCATAATACTGCTCTCCCCTGCACCAAATACTCCCACCCGCCATGCCGATTTTAGCCCTGCGCTAGTTAACTAGCGTAAGTGTAAAATTCTGCGTTAGTTAACTAGAGCAGCGTGAGTTAACTAGCGCGGCGTTAGTTAACTCACGCCACGTCTATCTTAAACAAGGCAGAACACCTCATTTCCTCATTTCCTCGTTTCTCATCTAAAATCTCAAAAATTCTCCAAAATCTCTCTCAAATCACCAAATCCAAAATTCCTTCAAGTTCAAATCAAACAACACTCCAATAACAAGTAAGTTTTCATAATCAAACACCATTAACCTTTTATGTTTATATGTTAGATTTTTCTCTTAAATTAGAATTTTTTTAGATTTAGGGTTTGTTTAAATTTTTGTTTTTTTATCATGAAATCATACAATGTTTACATGAAAATGACCTGTGTTGCTTAAATGTTTAGATGTTTGCATGTTTATGTTGTAGGTTTTGAGTTTTAGAGAATTTTTTTTAGATTTAGGGTTTGCTTAAATTTTGATTTTGCTTGCAAGAAATGATACAATGTTACATGCAAATGACTTATGTTACTTAATTATGGTAAGATGTTTGCATGTTAATGTTGTAGTTATGAGTTCTAGGGTTTATGTATAATTTGCACTCCAAGTGTTTGATGAAATGTTTGAATGAGTTTTTCATTGATTGTTTTTAATTTCTTTTTGTCTAGATTTGAAACAATGGCCGGGTGGATCGACGTTCTCAAGGATCAGCTGAATGAATTCAACCAAGGAGTCAACCCGGAGAGGCGGAGACACAAGGAGGGTGGAATACGTTCGGTATAAACGTCCAACGCTCGACGATGAAAGAGTATCATTCATTTGGGTGGAATTGACGAACGACGTAAATGTGACGACCATGTTTTAGGAGCACAACATTTTCCAGTGGATCGATATGAGAGCACCGCCAAAAGATCACGATTAGGTGTCGGTCGTGATTAGGTAGGGAATGCACCTTCCAACTACAACAATTGTCTTACTCTGGATGGGGCAATTCAAACCTGTTAAACGGCAGGACTCCAGCATTCGCCCGAAAGTGTTTTTGTTCCATTCAAAAGGTTAAATTCTTGTTGGCTTCGTTTAAATGATGGTATTGAAGTGTCAAGGTCTGGACCTCATTCTGTTGGCACTTGAATACTATCATTTAAAACCAAGACCAACAAAAATTTAACCTTTTGAATTAAACAAAAACACTTCTGGAATAATGCTGAAGTTTTGCTGCTTAGTAAGTTTGAATTTGCCCCATTCAAAGGTAACACAATTGTTGTAGTTGAAAGATGCAATTCCGAATGTAATGTCATGTAATGATAGACCATATTTAGGAGCTTTATGTAATGTAATCTAACTTTTACATTATGATATCGAGTTCCTTCTTATAAGATTAGTGTCACAGAATAGATCTCATTCTTTATGTGATGACCTGTCTTATATGGGGAAATCGATGTGATAACATATATAGTTGATTCTTTACGTAATGTAATGTAACTTTTATTCAAATTTATTTAATACGCAACTTTATTCGAATGTATTTATTACAATTCTTTATTCGAATTCACGCTAAGTTTAATTAGTCTTTATTCGAATTTATTTATTCAATATGCAAATAAATACAAAATTAAAAAATAAATTCGATACAAATAAATTCGATATTTTTTTATTCAATACATAATCATAAACATAAAATAAATGCAAAAATAAATACAAATTAAAAACAAAGTTAATAAATATAACTCTGATTTTATTAATATCATTCAAACATTACAATAATTAATACATATATTTTACCCTCTTGGGGTAAAAAGTTATTTTCACCCTCTTCGGTATGGGGTAAAAAGTTATTTTTACCCTCTACGGTATATACTAATAGCTCTTGGGGAAAATAGTGATCTATCCTGTTGGGAAAAAAGACATCAAGATCCTTTGAGGTAAATTTAAATTTGGTTCCTTTAATACCCCCATGATGATTCTTTTTACCCACGGTAAAAAAAATTTGGGAGTAAAAGGAAGCAAACCTAATTTTACCTCAAGAGATTATGCCCTTTCCCCCAACCCGACGGACCACTACTTCCCCCAAAAAATTACTGGTATATACCTAAAGGGGGTGTAAAGAGCCTAGATACTATAGAAGCAAAAAAGAAGAAGAGAAAGAGAGGGAGAGAGTGAGGAGGGGGAGAAAGTGATATGGTGTGAGGAATTAGGGAAGCATGGAGGGGTATTTATAGGTGAGAATGGTTGTATAGGTTATAAATATCATTAAAGTGGTCAAAAAACGTGTAAAACTTGGTAAAAAACGTGTGGATTGAAGGTTGAAAACTGACCACCGTCCACAAAAATTTGTGTTCTTGAGTTCTGACCATCGGCCAACGTGCGTGAGTTAACTCGCGCACATGCCAGTGTTGCGTGACTTAAGTCACACATAGCTTATAACATGCGTCAGTTAAAATGCGCTGCGTGACTTAACTCACGCAAGGGTATAATTGTCTTTTCAGCAGGACGAAGAACAGTATTCTAATTTTCATACCTGATGATGATGCACCTTTAGCATTCTTGCTCCTTTTGTTGGGTGGTTCATTTATCTGCAAAGGAGCAGACTCCACAATGTCCCTTTCAACATTCTCTTCATCTCTGTCTTCAAAAAATTTCCTCTTCACCGATTTCTCCAACTCAATATTTTTCACAACCACAACATTTTTTTCATTCTCCAAAGCACCAAATTTGATTCTAAGCTTAGCAAGAGCATTACTATCATCAAACCATTTTTCCTTCAACTTTTTCAACTCACAAACTTCCAACTCGAGTTCATTGTTCTTCTTTCTTAGCTCTCCAATCATGTCACTTTCACTTAAGCTACTTTTTTTCTTAACTTCTATCAACAATTTTTCACAATTATCTTGTGCTCTTTTTCCTCTTTCACATAATTCATCTCTCTTTAGAATCTCTGTTTGAAGTTTCTCATATCTACTCACTAAAACTTTTTTAACTTCATCAACATGTTCTGTCTGTAACGCTGTACGCAACAACGAAACAAGTTCCTGAATGCTCATGTCTTCCAAGTTTCACCCAGGTTTGGTTTTCAGTTGATGTTCAATCAACTTACGAGGGTTTCATAGAGTCAAGATTAATAAAAGAATTGAAAAGTTTAAAATGCAGGGGTTGCAACTTGCAAGTGTCAGCTTCCACAATGGTTGGTAGCTCTAATGCAGTGAACTAATAAAAACTTTTTGAATACACTTTATTTGCTTACACTTTTTTAATAAAAGTATTAAATGATTCCAATAGTAAGACCATATCTAATAGAGGGTTTTAAACTACCTAGTTCGCGCTTCATCGGGGATAAAAAATTTCGGTGTTTTACAAGACCACAGATCTCATTTAAGACCTCCAATATTAAGTGAGACTTAAAAAAAAGTTTAAATAAGTCTTTCATTTCTGTAAATATAGGTCATTTGAATTTTCGTTTTTATAAATAAAGCTTATTTATCTATATACCATTTAATAATAATTTTAAAACATGCTAGGGAATGATGTGTATGTTTTAATTACATCATCTAAAGGGTTTGAAAGTTGAAACTATCTACATTTTTTCCCCCTAGAAAATGTATGTGATAGGTCTTTTAAAGACATATTGAAAAATATTAAAGATGTATAACATGCTACCATAACCTATAAGTAAAAAAAAAAAAAAACAATATCAAAGATTGATGTTGATGGGTGCCGTTTTCGGTAGGAGACTTAAATAGGTCTCCTACGGTAGGTGACATTATAAAAGATTGATATTTTTTTTACAACAAAGATAACATGTGTAACCATTAGATTGTTGAAGAACATTGATCTTACTATAATCCCTCCACATTGAAATTTTTCTCCACTTTCTTCAACCTTAGCCAAAACAACCCAAGAAAATATCCCTCCATTCTCTCTTTTTTTTTCTTCCATTTCACACAGAAGAACACTAATTTTAATGTGTAATCCTCTTTAGTTCTCTCATCTCTTCCGCCGCCGATGACATCCTCCGTCCCCACCACCGTATTCTCCATCATCGTCAAATTTTATACTTCATATTCTTCCTAATTAATTTTATCCAAATTTATCTTCATGTGTTCTTCCCAAATCCAATATTCTTTCATCTTCACTAATATGTTCTTAAAAATCCAGATCTTAAAATCAATCACCGATCTTTCTTTAAGGAATTTAAAAAATGAGTCAAATCTTTTGGTACATCCTCAAGACTTGACGTTGCTTTCCACCCATTACACAAACACCAAACCCCATCATTCTCTTAATCAAGAAGACAACCTATTCACTGAACTCTCTCAACAAAGCCCAAATATTGTTTTGTTTAATTGAATTGTTTTTTAATGACTTTCTTGTTCAATTGATATATGTTTGTGGTATTCTTGTTCATAAAAAATAATTGATATTTTTAACAAGAACAACAATTAAAATGAAGAGAGGGATTGACCAAAGAGTGGAAGTGTCGCAAGGGACGGTGGTGACGGTGTCAAAAGAAGGATGATGGGGTGGTGGTGAGCGAGTAGGGAGTAAGCAGAGACATTGAGGGGATGAGAGAAGGATGATAGAATAGTGTAAAGAGTATCTAGTGTTGAGAGTGTATAATAATATCATGGTCTTCAAAAAAATTTAAATACATCCAATGATTAACATCTATTTTGCAAAAAAAAAAAAAAAACTCAAGTCTCCTACGGTAGGAGACCTAAAGAGGTCGCCTACCGTAGCCTTTGCCATGTTGATGATGTTCCAAAATTCATATTTTACATTTATTGTAGCGGTAGTCATGAAAAATGGCACAAACAATTTACTGTCTAATAGATGAACTCTTTTATTTTATGGGTTCATGTATTAGGTAGTAAATTATTTAGGCTAATTTTTATGGCCATCAGTACAATGACAATGAAGATAGAATATGTTTTAGAACTCATCATCAACATCCACCCTGGATATTTTTTTTTATATCATTCCATTAAAGTTCATATATATATATATATATATATATATATATATATATATATATATATATATATATCACTTCAAATTATGGTAAGACATGGTAAACATAGGCGGTAGATCACCCGACTAAATTGAATTTGATTTGGTATTAGTTTTTTTTATATTTTTTGAAGTATTGACTTGGTATTAGGAATGGAAATAGGTTAGGTCGAGCTAGGCTTTGCAAGGCCTGAGCCTGACCTGCTAAATATTTTGAAGGTCTAAGCCTAGTCTGCGGCCTGTCATAGGCTTACTTTTTAGGCCTGAGCTTGACCTTCTGAAAGCCTGATACAGCTTGCTAGTCTGTTTAAAAGTCTATTTTATATGAATGTACATCTTTAAATAAACAATGTGTTATAAGTTTAAATATACTAGCGAACTAATATATCTATTATATTAAACTCTCTTTTGATAATCAAGATGCGTTTTTAGAGAATTTAACTATATATTGTATCATATTTCAAATCTAGTTTATAATAATACATTTAAATATGCAAAATTTAATGTATACTAATAAGCTTAAATTACTGAAAAAGTTAACAAACTTTTATTTTAATTCAAAGTACAAAATATAATATAATAATAAATAATATTATTCATATTTACTTAAATAGACCGGCCTAATAGGCCTAAGAGGCTTTTTGAATGACCTGTGACCTGACCTTTTAAGCTAAATAGGCTTTTAAAAAAGCCTAGACCTTCTCTGTTTGAAAAAAAGTCTGACCTGACCTGACCTGTCGTAGGCTAGACCGTAGGCCCCTATAGGCCGACCTGACCTATTCCCATCCCTACTTGGTATTAGTTAACTAGGCGATATTTCAAATTATAAACACTCAAGGTTAACCTTATTCACATCATTTCAAATTATGATGGACACAATTATAGCTTGTATATTTGAGAAGGAGGTTGATATGTTTAGTCTTAGCCTCTGTTTGTCACATCGGTGGATCAGGCCTGTACCACGTTTTGGCAAAAACTACAATTTTAAGCTTCCTACAAATCACGGTAGGTTAGCATTGGGAAGTGGTATTTATGCTCCCACCACTATATCAAACAGGCACTTAGTAAATGGAAACTATCGCTTGAAATCACATGTGCGGTCTCAATTTCAAACTTGACCTAAGATATCTAACTTAACAATATTAACATTGGGTGCATTTGTTTCAGCTTTAAAAAATATAGAGATTTTTTTTAGAGATTCTTAAAAAAATCTGAAATTATTTTTGTTTGTCTACTATCCATAAAAATCCATTTTGAGTTATTTTATGTTACCTCCTTATTGTTGAAAAAAATAGATTTTGAGAAAAACTAATCCTAATAGCTTTTCATTTTAAAATCAAAATAGATTTTTTTTTATAAAATAATTTTTCTAAAAATCCTAAACAAACACTGAAAAAATAATCTTAAACAATTGAGATACGTAAGATAACACAATTTCCTGGGCGGCACATTTAACAATTACACTCAGATGATTGATTGGTCACAATAATCAATTGAGGTAGACCTTACCAATAATAGTACAACTTTAACTCGGATGAAGAATGTAGCACAATACTGGTAGATATATAAATAAAAAAAATACTAAGACTTGCTTTTTAAGAATATGAATGATTGGTCACCACTCACTCACTCACCGTGAAGAATCATTGTTGTTGTTGGAATATGTTTGGAAGAGGAACACAGCATGCAGTGTATGAAAGAATTAAGATTGTGTTGAAATCCAGAAAATAAGGTAGGTACTAAATTTAACACATCATTGTTTTTAGTTTTGTTTATGATGTTCCCTTGGTCCATTTTGAATTATCTCAAGTTTATTGCATTTTCTTTTATGGAAGATGATGATTAATGTATGTGCATGAGTAGTTATTGTAGGTACATCTTACCAAATTCTGAGTTTGTTACAATAACAACCCTTGATTTTTTCACTTTACTCCCTTGCCCTTATCAACATCTCTTTGAATGAATTTGAGAGTTTCCTCTTGCCATGATTATTTTTGCTTATATTTTACCTGTTATTTTTTTTTTTATAATTAATTGCAATTTGAGTCCACCTATTTTCACCATTTTGCAGATTTGATCCCCATATTTTACAATTTGATAGTTTTGGTCCCTCAATCATATTTTTGAACTAAAAAAATAAAAATTGATATATTATATGTTGACGTTATATATGATTTGATGGTGTAAAAGATCAACATCTATGAGATGGTAAGAAGATTTCCTTAAAAACTTCACTTAAAACTTGTCAAATTTTAGACAAAATATTTGATAGGAGACCAATACTGTTAAATTTTAAAACTGAGGACCAATTCCGCAAAATAGTGAAAATAGGGGGATCAAAACTGCAGTTAAGCCTTTTTATTAATTAAAGTAGAACGTTATTTTTACTACTACTACCGAGCGGAATTGAACTCTTTCCTTGAGGTTACTATCAAAACTCTGACCACTACTAAGTCAGCATATAATGGACTACTTGTTCTTATTAAGTGAAATTGATTTAGTTGATAAAATGGAATTGAAAAGTGAAATATTAATGAGAAAATGTAGAAGGAATCAATTTCATGGGAAGAGAAACACATATGAAGTCTGTTTATATCTCTGTCACCTTATATTTCTGACCACATCTTTTGCTGTTTAAAATTTTAAACTTTATGCATTATGATTAGAAAGGAACATTATGTTAATTCACATATCATAAAATCAGAGTTCTCTTCCTTTTATTCTCAGTTATTATTGGTGTGTGTGTATAGTTCCAATTAATAAAACTTATATGTGTTTTATTATCTGTCTTGTTTAGGTTAGATTGCATTTAGTGGAGTGAATTGATGGCAGACTTTGTCAGTGGCTTTGCATCATCGGTCACAAGAGATTTGGTGTGCGGAGCAGTAAAAGAATTACGCTACCCTTGTTGCTTCAACAATCTGGTTGAAGACCTTCAAAATGAAAATGATAGATTTGTTGAAACAAGAAATAGTGTTCAAGAACGCATCGATGATGCCAAGAAGCAAACCAAGAAAACTGCTGGATTAGTTCAAAAATGGTTGAAGGAAGCTAACAATGACATATACAATGTCGAGGAGTTACTCAACGAGGCAAGGACAAACAAGAGCTGTTGTTTTGGGTGTTGTCCGGATTGGATTTGGCGATACCGGTTGGGCAGACAGTTATCAGAGAGAAAGCGGAAGATTAAAATCTGCAATACAGAAGGTAGTAGCTATGTACAAATTGATCGCCTTTCTTCACTTCCTGGCTTAGGATATTTTACTTCAGAAAAGTGTTTGAAGTTTGACAGTAGACAACATGCTTATGATCAACTTGAGGAGGCACTAAAAAATGACAATGTTAACATGATTGGATTGTATGGTATGGGGGGATGTGGTAAAACCACATTGGCAATTGATATTGGCAATAAATCAAAGGTAGAGGATCTTTTTGATGAAGTGATTTTCGTGGTTGTTTCTAGTACAGTTGAAGTTCAAAAGATCCAAGAAGATATCGCAACCTGGCTAGAGTGTGAGTTGAAAGAAAAAACAGAACTGCAAAGAGCACAACGTTTGCACAAAAGAGTAATGCAAGAAGAGAAGATTCTTGTGATTCTTGATAATGTGTGGGAGCCGCTTGATTTTGTGGCCATAGGGATTCCCTCTTGGAAAAATCACAAGGGATGCAAGGTTCTCGTCACCACACGATCAAAGGATGTTTGTATTGGAATGGACTGCCAAAGAAGGATTTCATTACCACTCTTAGATTACGAGGAAGCATGGCGACTTTTCCAAATTCAAGCACAAATATCTGAAGCCACCTCTGATAACCTGAAGCATTTGGCAAGACTAATCTCCAACGAATGTGAAGGATTACCTGTTTTAATCACAGCTGTGGCTAGCACTTTGAAAGGCAAGGCTGAAGTGGAATGGGAGGTTGCATTGGATAGATTGACAAGTTCAAAACCAGTGAATATTGAAAGAGGTTTGCAAAATCCTTACAAGTGCCTGCAACTAAGTTATGATAATTTGGACTTTAAAGAAGCTAAGTCACTTTTTTTGCTGTGTTCTGTGTTCCCTGAAGAATATGAAATTCCAGTTGAAGATTTAACCAGATTTGCAATAGGGCTAGGCCTAGTTGGAGAAATTCACTCATATGGACGGGCAAGGAACGAAGTATGCGCGGCTAAAATGAAGCTCATAAGCTCTTGTTTACTGTTGGATGCTGGTGATGGAAGATGTGTCAAAATGCATGACTTAATTCATAAAGTAGCTCTCTTCATTGCAGAAGAGGAGGGTAAGGGTATCAAATGTGCATTGGATAAAGAAGTGACTACGGAATACTCTTCATTAAGATATCTATGGTGTGAGAAATTTCCGTATCAATTGGATTGTTCCAATCTTGAGTTTTTATGCATAAACACATATTTAGAAGTCTCGGATGAAATTTTCAAGGAAATGAAAAGGCTTAGAGTTTTGTTTCTTGTCAATAAAGGCCTTGAAAGGAGGCCACTGTTAATAAATTCATTCCAATTATTGAAAGGCCTTTGTTGTCTACTTCTAGAGAATTGGAAATTGGGAGATACCACATTTTTAGGAGATCCAAAGAAACTTGAAAGTCTTACATTGCGTAACTGTTCATTCCTTGAATTACCTTTCAATCTGATTACACAACTGCCAAGCTTGAAATTGTCAGATTTCTCAGAATGTGAGATGGAAACGAATCCTTTTGAAGTGATTGGAGGACATCAACAGCTGGAAGAAGTGTACATCGATGACCGTAGATCCGAATGGGACCTGTACAATGAAAGTACTTATGAGCTCTTTAGTGTCCCACAATCCTTGCAAAGGTATCATATACATCTTGGAACCTTGTTTGTAGGATATCAAGAAAGGCTTTTCAATAGTGGCAGAACTTTATTTCTTAGTTGCTTTGATACAACAAATGCAGCAATTAAGGATTTGGCTAAGAAAACTGAGGTTCTGCTGATAGCAAATATTCAAGGAGGAGGTGCCAAAAATATTATCCCCGACATATTTGAAATAGATGGTGGAGGAATGAACGAACTGATTGAGCTTATGATAAGCACTTCTAATGACATAGAGCATTTGGTGGACATCGGCAATCATTTCAGCCAGGCTAGAACTCTCTTGTCCAAGTTGCGTAAGTTAAGAATTGAGGGCATGAAGCATTTAAGATCTTTATACCATGGTCATCCTCCCAGTGGCCTTTTTGAGAAGTTGGAGGAGCTATATATAAAACAATGTCCACAACTGCATGGAACTTTATTTTTCTGGAAGCTGAACTTGTGCTGTCTTAAGGACTTGGAATTGTATGAATGTTCAAAGCTAATATCTCTTTTCACATATGCAGTTGCTCTGAGTCTTGTACACTTGGAAAGATTAGAAATATTATACTGTCATGGTTTGAAGCATATATTTGCAGATGATAACAAAGAGGAGATAAGCGAAAATGATGACAAGTTGGTTTTCTCAAAACTAAAACAACTCATTGTTAGAGGGTGCAAGAAGCTAGAATACATAATTCCAGTGACTTCTGCTCATGGCCTCTTACAATTAAAGTGTCTTAAAATAGAATTTATTCATAAGTTGGTATATGTATTTGGACAATCCAAACATGACAATCAAAGTCACAATGAACTGAAGATCAACCTTCCTGCTTTGGAAGAGCTTACTCTTTCTAACTTGCCAAATATGATTAGCATGTGCCCAAATAACTGTCATCCAGCATTGCCATCTCTTCGCCAGTTTACTTCGCGGAATTGTCTAGAGGTTGCCATCATGTCAATCAATGCTTACTTGGTTGATTTGAAAGGGAAAAAATGCGATCACAGCACCACTGAGGTACAACCCCTTTTATGGCTTTTACTTATATATTACAATAGATTTCTTTTTCATTTGATGTGTCATTTTAAGAAAAGATTAAGAGTGATATCATAAATATATATTGTAAATGATAGATAAAAAAGGAGTGGAGTCTACAAGAAGTTCGGGCAATTGAGAAGCGTGAGTTAGTAGGCGGATTTCTATTGACAGGACCATCCTTTTATGAAGAACAAGATCCATTGAGATTATGTTTACAAAAGCTAAGTTATACTTGTAGTGGTCTTGTTCAATCCATGAATCTCCAATATATTGAACAAATAGAGGTAAGTGGAGACCGAAAACTACCTCAACTGAAAGATGAGGATCATCAAAATTTTCTGAATCTTCATTTGGAATCTAATCCATTGGAAGATTTCACTTCAATCCCATCAACATCCCTTGTGAACTACAACCCAGGTGCACATTGCATTTCACAAGTCTGTTTCATTGTTTGAAAGAGTTAGTTTACATATTATTGTTAAATGGTGACATATTCTAAGAAAAATCATATTATGTACATTGCATTTTTGGTGAAGTATTACTAATGGATTTATTTTCTACTTTCAAACCAATTTAGAAGATAAGCTATATATTTTAATCACGGGTCTTCCTCTACTTATAAAAAATGTTGATTAAACTTTTTTATTTGGCCTATGAGATTAAGTTATAAGATGAACAAATTTTTTTAGTTGCAGAGCTCCAAATTAATGGAAATTTTACTCAACAATATCAGTATGCACTTGACTATCAACTCATGAGGGCAATAATTTTAATTTCTGAATGTATTACAGGGTCATTCAATCTGTACAATATTAAAAGGCTTGTATTAAGATCTTGTTCGATGTTAAGAACGTTGTTTTCACCATCCACAGCTATGCACTTGACTTCATTGGAAGAATTGATGATAGCCGAATGCCACAAGTTGATATATTTAGTAGGTTATGGAAAATCACATGAAAATAAAGATGATATAATTCAGGAAGATCATGATTCGCAGAGTTATGATGCAATATTCCCAAGATTGAAAAGTATCAGTGTTGTGAATTGCAACTTATTGGTATACTTATTCCATGTATCTTATGTTCAAGGCCTGGTGAATCTTAAGGATATTGAGATACGGCAGACAGATAGTTTGATATATGTATTTGGTCATGGTTTGATATACCATAACAAGATCCAAACTGAGCTTCCTGTTTTGGAAAAAATTGCACTCTTCAGTATACCAAATATGATCAACATTTTCCCAGAAAATTACTATATAAATTGCCCATCTTTGCTGAGGATTGTCATGGAAGATGTTGGACTATCCACTTTGTCTGTTAATAATCTGATGGTTTCTTCAGCATCGACCACGGTACAGTTCTGTCTCCTTCCTCATCGCTTCATTCTCATATAATGGGGTTCCTAAGCATCACACTTTCTCATCTTGTAATTTTTTTTATGTTCTAAAAAAAAATTGGGGAAGGGAAATTTTTTATTAATTAAAGTGCACCTAATGGCCATTTTACAAGCTTCCCAGAGGGGAGAGGTTATAAGGCTAAGCTCTTACTACCGAGCTAACACCTCGTGATCTGAATATTCATTCCATATAACCAAAGTTTTAAGGTTTTATGACATAAATATTCATTCCATTCTTTTGAGCATCGTGATCTGAATTGATGAGTAATATGCTTTTGTAGGATATAGTGAAAGCGAGTATAAAAAATATGCAGGTGTTGGAATCTGTTGCTGTTTGGAACAGCTCTAAAATAAAAGGCATTTTTCACCAAGATCAACTTCCAATGAACGGAGGACAAGCAACTTCATGGTTAATAGACCTGAACTTGGTCAATTTACCGGAGCTGACCTATATATGGAAGGGTGCCAAACATTTTGTGACCCTTCAAAATCTTAAGTTGCTATACATTTGGGGTTGTAAAAAACTGAAGGCCATCTTCTCGTCCGCAGTCGCTAGAAGCTTACCTCAGTTGAAGATCCTAGTCGCATTACAGTGTGATGGATTGGAGCAAATTATTGAAGATGACGAAGAGCATGAAAATGCAATATACTTCTCAAAATTAAAGTTGATTCTTGTCACACAATGCAATAACTTAAAGCGCCTGTTCTATTTCTCTGCACCCCACGAGTTTCCTGAACTGGAGTATTTGATCATAAATCAAGATCCTAATCTCGAGAAAGTATTTGAATGTCAACAAGGTGTGAGAGAAGACGATGTGGAGGTTTCGCTTCCACAACTTAAACATGTAATATTGATGCAGCTTCCCAACCTGAATAACTTCTTTCAAGGGATTGAGATTAAGACTCTGACCAATCTATTTGTGCATAATTGTCCAAAACTCTCGTTAACTTCAACTACTACAGTTGAGGACATGCTGCAGAGTTATAATCATGGTACCCACTATATATTAATCCATGTCTTGATGATTTGGCCTTCTCATCAAGTTCATAATTCTTAGAATTTGTTATTTCAGACAGGGAAATTGATTTCTTTGTCCGCTGTGACTTACTCTACATACGCGATATTATAAACAAAGAGAGTGCTGAAAAAGATCAAATAGATGATTTTGAATACAAACAAGGTGTGGAAGGAGCAGTACCAAGTTATGATTCAGAACTAAGAGGGAAATCTGCAACTTCTTTGGCAACTTCTGAACATAAAATACCTTCACAAGTAAGTTTATTTACTACTCCCTACGCTTCATAATGAGTGTCACTTTAAGGAAAAAAATTGTTTCAAAATGAATGTCACTTTACATTTTCAATGCAAACTTTAATTTATTTTTCCAATTTTGCCCTCAATAATTACTCCAACTTTTCCCTCTCTCAAAATTTTCAATGCAACTTTAATTTGTTTGTCTTTCTCTAATAAAGTAAGCGTAGTTTAGTAAAAGTGTTATGTCTAATAATTATTTTATTCAATTTCTTAATCTATGTGCCAAAACCTTAAACGACACTCATTGTGAAACGGAGGGAGTACAACCTTTATAAACCACTTCCATATATAGCAAGACTAATGCCTTTCATGCTCATTCAACATTTTCAAATAGAAGTTGGTGGTTCAACAATCAGCCGGTGAAACAAGCTTTCTGGACCAGAGTCGTGAGCTCAGAGAAGCGATAGTAACTGCTGAAGTTTCTCAAATATCCATTATACCAACTCATGATGTACGTAATATTATAAAAAAGTGGTCCATTCAAAGCTGTAACTTGAAAAACAACTCACATGTATTGAACCTTTCGTGATTTGCAGAATATTGATGGCATAACAATGGAAAGCGTTGAAGAAAGCTCTACATTAAAGGAAGTCACGAAAGCCGCTTTATCGGCTAATTCAGAACCAAGAGGGAAATCTACAACTTTTTTGGAAACGACTGAACATAAAATACCTTCACAAGTAAGTTTATTTATTACTACCTTTATAACCACTTCCATATATAGCAAGACTAATGCCTTTCATGCTCTTTCGACATTTTCAAATAGAAGTTGGTGGTTCAACAATCAGCTGGTGAAACAAGCTTCCTAGACCAGAGTCGTGAGCTTGGAGAAACGATAGTAACTGCTGAAGTTTCTCAAATATTCATTATACCAACTCATGATGTACGTAATCTTATAAAAAAGTTGTCCATTCAAAGCCGTAACTTGAAAAACAACTCACATGTATTGAACCTTTCGTGATTTGCAGAATACTGATGGCATAACAATGGAAAGCGTTGAAGAAAGCTCTACATTAGAGGAAGTCACGAAAGCCGCTTTGTCGGCTAATTCAGAACCAAGACGGAAATCTACAACTTTTTTGGAAGCGACTGAACATAAAATACCTTCACAAGTAAGTTTATTTATTACTACCTTTATAACCACTTCCATATATAGCAATACTAATTCTTTCATGCTCTTTCGACATTTTAAATAGAAGTTGGTGGGTCAACAATCAGCCGGTGAAACAAGCTTTCTGGACCAGCACTGTGAGCTCGGAGAAACCATAGTAACCGCTGAAGTTGCTCAAATATCCATTATACCAACTCATGATGTACGTAATATTATAAAAAAAAAAGTGGTCATTTCAAAGCCGTAACTTGAAAAACAAGTCACATGTATTGAACCTTTCGTGATTTGCAGAATATTGATGGCATAACAAAGGAAAGTGTTGAAGAAAGCTCTATATTAGAGGAAGTTACAGAAGCCGCTTTGTCGGCTAATACAGAAGATAATGGCTTTAGTGTTGCGATTTTAACTCACTCCAAGCCTAGTTATGGGGACATGCTTGCCAAACATTCCCATGTTGATAATAGTATTCAAGTTGGGTCAAACTTGATGGATGAAGAAAGTGGAACAAGTGTTGTTACCGTTGACAGCATTGAGATTCCTCCAGGTTAGCATTATATTCTTTGTATCTCTTTTCCATGATCCATTCTATATGTATATACCTCATACTATAACTCCTTCAAATTTTAGCAGATTATGCAGATACTCGTGGAAGCAATTCTTTGACTATTGCAGAATTGAGGGCATACAAGGACTTTGATGATATGGATGATGCACAAGTTTTTCTGCTTGCAGAGGCAATAACAATGTATCCTCATCTTTGGAAAGTTTGTGAGAAGTTTAGCAAACGCTTTCAAGGTTGGATGTTGAAAACTTTGGCAGATATGTTGTTGTTTCTTCGAAATGAAAGCCCTGTTAGTGTTACTCCACAGCAAGAAAAGAAGTTCCGTAGACTATGTGATGAAGCTATTCAGCTTGGATTTGACAGGTCATGGGTTGACAGAATGCGTCAACGTGTTATAGTCAAGGTTCCTGAGGTGGAACGTGCACTGGCACATCTTGGTGAGCTTCTCAAGAGACATGACCAGTTAACGCGGGAACTTCATGAGATAAAGAGTGAAGTTAACGATCTTAATGACTTTCTTGCTTCCAAGGAAAAATGTTTTGATTTTTTGTGATTTGGAAGTTCTACCTCTAGCCTATGGTTGTGTGAATTTTTCATTTCTGCTTTATTAGACATCAACTGTTATTCATTACATTATATTTTTTTATTATTAGTTAAATTTGAAATCTCATGTTTCTGGGCAATCTGCCCTACTTCCTTAGCATTGAATTCATGAAAACTAAGGGAGGGATAATAATGCATCAAAGAAAATAGGTTGCTGATTTGCTGAATTCAACATATTTTAGTAAATCTGGTTGCTAAAATTCCCTTAGTTACTAAAACAATTTGGTCAAAATTTAGTGTAACCAACAATGGTTGGCTCACATGACAGTAATGGTTTGAGTTGCAAGGAAAAATGCATTTGTTAAAAATTTATATTTTCTCTCTTTCTGGTTCATTACTCATTAGCATTCTTTAATACAAGATCATAGATAGAGTGTGATGATTGTGTTCCAACACTTTATTTTCATGAAACAAAAATTTGCACCCTAATCATCAATTACAAACCCAAAACATTGGTATAACATTTAGCATGAGTATTCACTTGTGACTTGGCTCATTGATTCTGTCAATCCAAAAACCACATAGGCACACAACCAAAACCACTCTTTAGAAACAATGCAAGGTGGCTAACCATTCTATAATACACAGATAGTTAGACATAATACACAGAATTTCTCGATACATTTGGATAAGACACACTTCCAAACAAACCCCTTTCCAAAACCCAATCTTCTATCAAGGCTTGAGAATTCAAAGGTTGATCAGCAGGCAAAAGATGTCCACCCCCCAAAACCACTACATTTGTAAGTGACTTCCATTTCTGTACATAACCCGCTACCTCTCCATTTACCTTCCAAATCTCCCTCTCAGCATTCACAAAACCCTCAATCCCTTCCCACTTCATAGTCTTCACCCAAGCCTCTACTTGAACAACACCGACCCTCAAATCTCGCTGACCTTGATACAACAACACCCTCATCTCCTCCTTCAATAACTTCTCTACCATATACTTCACACTTTTCATTAAATCAGCATGCAATGCATCCCCAACAACTTTACTGCATTTCTCATAAACAAATGATTCATCAACATTCACCCCTAAGGCCTTCTTCACCTCATTGATATTCAAGAACTGAGCAACCAACCCATCTTCATAAGGAATTTTCCGCGAATAGTCATACAAAGTAGCAAACCCTGTCATGTTTTGCAACAGATCTAAAACACGGCTTCTAGCATCAGTTGCTTCACTCCAATTCCTTCTCTTTGCTAACCCAACAGCTTTAAGTTGAAGTTTTTCCAGCTCATTCTTCTGCCTCTCATTGATCAATCCAACATAATAAGCATTATCAGCATGAGTAACCATTTGGGTTACAGGGTCTGTTAGTCCATTACCAATTGCCACACCAGCTAAATTCACTCTTTCAAAGTTTTCCAACTCAGCATTTTTCTCTAAAATATAGTATCCTATTGCAGGAATATACTTTCCAGCATAGCTTTCACCGGTAATATAAATAGGACGATGTTTGAAAACAGGATCAAGTTGAACAAACCTTGTTATAGCAGCAAAAAAATGTTCCGCGACCGCAGTTTGATCGGTTGGAATCTCTTGCGGTGTTGAGGCTACACTGAAGCCGGTTCCAATGGGACTATCAAGAAAAACAAGCCCAAATATTCTATTCCAAGCACCAGGGTTTGGTTGAAGGGTGAGTGAACCGGTCACACGATAAGGTCCAAGTTCGTAGAAGTTGCCAACCATGGAGGAGCAGCCAGGACCACCTTGAAGCCAAATGAGAAGTGGAGTTTGTGAGAGAAGTGAAGTGGAGTTCTGTGCTTCATAGAATGTGTAGAAAATGGAGGAAGTGGAGGTTGGACTTATTGGTAGGTAACCTGATTTTGTGGGAAATGCTTCATTGGGGAATGTCAAAGAATCTGAGAGTGAGAGAGAAGTATGAAACTGTAAGAAGGAGAAGAAAATGAGTGTACTGATGAACAAGGTGGTTGAGTCTTCCTTCTTCTTCATCATCTAATCTATAGTCATCAATTCACTCCACTAAATGCAATTTAATCTAAACAGAACAGATAATAAAACACATATAAGTTTAATTAATTAGAACTAGATACTATACACACACACCAACAATAAATGAGAGAATAAAAGGAAGAAGATTATGCTATTGTGATATGTGAACTAACACATTGATACTTTCTATAATCACAGTGCATAAAGTTTGAATTTTTAAACAGTAAAAGATGTAGTAACAAATCTAAGGTGACAGGGATATAGAAGTGCGCTCCTATCAGGTTCAAATCCCTCGGCTGCCAAAATTTCCCGTGGCGAATATCTATCCATATCAAGCTTTGCTTTGGCTTCAATCGGTCCCCTAATAACTCGGTCCTTGGGCCGGATACTGACTTTCCAAAAACAAAATAAACTTCAAATGTGTGTATCTTTCTATGATAGTGATTCCTTCTACGTTTTTTCATTGTTAATATAACATAGCAGTTTTCAATTCCATTCTATCATCTAAATCAACTTCAACTTATAAGAACATGTAAAAATATAAACAAAAAAATATCATGGCAAGGAGAAATTCTCAAATTTATCCAAAGTGTTGTTGATCTTGTACAAGAGAAAGGAAAAAAAGGCTAAAAATCAGAATGTTTATGCTACAGGTGTTGTTAATCAAAAAGCATGTTATAACCTCATACACATAAATAATTGGCCATGGTCTTCCATAAACGAAAATTTTATAAACAAAAAACTATTATGTTTTAAATTTACCTTATCTTCCAAAGTTCCAAACACTGCGTGTTGTATTCACCCGAGCGTTTCCAGCAGCAGCAGCAGCATACATTTACTATTCTGATAATGGACTTTTGTGTTTTTTTTTGGATGAAGGAAATGTTAACTAGTGTCCCGGGCCACTGGTTAAGAACCAATACGCATTGCGTCAGAATTTGTGTTATCAATATTTTAAAAGTTAATAAAGTGTATTTTTTTTAATTTAAAACTTTCTTTTTTTTTGTTTCCTTAACAAGTGATCCGAAGGGACCGATTAACAAGACTTTTTTTTATATTATATTTTAAGGAAACGTTAACAAATGCCATTAAGTGCCTTTAGGGCGTTTGATAAGAAATTTTAAATGAAAACTTTGTCTTGAAATTTGTATATTCAACACATTGAAAAATCAAAAAGTAACTTTTTGTACATAAAAGTTATCCATTATTTTTATTTATTGAATCTGTAACAAGTGCCCTAACAAGACCCTATATTTAATCATAAATAGTGGCCTTGTCAGCACGGTGGGATGGACAATTGTTCAGTGTCTCATAGCACTAAATTCTTTTTATTATAAATAATTTTTATCATTAAGAACTCAAAAAAATAAAATATTCATCTTCTTCTTCACATGTTCATCATCTTCACCCTTATATTTTTCATCAAAAGATAAAGGCTAAATTGCATTTTTGGTCCCTTAACTATTTATGTAGTATCGCTTTGATCCTTTAATTAAAATTCGATTTATTTTGGTCCTTTAACTTCTCTATGTTACCCATTTTGGTCATTTCCGTTAATTTTAATTCAAAAACGTTAGGTTTTCTTCATTTTCTTCTGGAATTTTTCTAGGATTCTTGTTGTTGAAAGTTGATGGAGATGATATGAAAATAAAAAAGAGGAAAAAAAATGAAGAAAACCTAACGTTTTTGAATTAAAACTAACGGAAATGACCAAAATGTGTAATAGAGAGAAGTTAAGGGACCAAAATAAATCAAATTTTAATTAAATGACCAAAACGATGCTACCTAAATAGTTAGCGGACCAAAAATACAATTTAGCCAAAGATAAATTATATAAAAATAATAAATATTTTTTAGGGGAATAATAAACATTTTATTGAAGATAAGGAATGTAAAAGAAAATATATAAATATTTTATCAAAGAATTATGTTTAATACATTTTTTTTTGAAGGAATTATGTTTAATACATAAAAAGTGGGGAAACCTATTATTATATTTACTAAATTAGATCCTCAGGTTTTTTTTTGACATCTAATCTATTTCATTTCATATCATCAAAAAGAGTAATGCTTGTGTGGTCACAACCATGCAAATAAAAATAAATAAAAAAGAGGAAAAATCAATTTATTTTTATTATTATTCAAAAAAATGGTTAATTTGTCGCCCTTCAAATTCATCCCTCTTTCTATTCCTTAAGCCTTAAACATTTTACTCATTTCTCAAGTCTCAAATGAACCAATCCTCTCAATGTAATACCTTTTTCCAATACTTTATTCATCAATGTCTTTAATTGTCGAAAATTGTTTTTCTCACATCCATTGTTTTCTAGAAATACATGAAAATGATCAAAAATACTCTAACGGTAGTTAACTTTTTCTTCTTCTTAGCACAACTATTAATAGATTTTTTTTTTCTTCCAAAAACTAGGTTAGCCGCCGTACTCCTTTCTCTATAAACCTAGGACCTCCGTACCTCACCCAAATTCCAAACCTGCCGCCACCATCATGTAGATCACATGGATGGTGGTGCGACAAGGGTCTCTGTCCTCCGCACCACCGTACCTTCCCGACGTGCGGTTGCTCTCTCTCTCTCTCTCTTTCGGTGGCAGTAGATCCAAGCGTTTAACCCTCTCGCGTCGCCTTTCCTTCCCTTTGGATCGTCGTCGTTAACAGGGTTGTGGTGGTTTTCGCTGTATAAGTTTCGTTTCCATCCGCATCGGTGGTGAAGGAGCGTGTTGATGTCATCGTCACGGTTGGTTTTTGTTTTTGGTGTTTTCTTGTTTCGTTTGGTTGGGTCGTTGGTGGGTTTCGTGGTGTGTTGTTGGATGTTTTTTGGTGGTTGTTTGGTTCGTTATGGTTTCGATGGATCTTTGGTTGTGTTGGTTTGTGGTGCTTCATGGCGGTTTTCATGGTGGTGCTGATTTTGGTCTTTTGTGGCGGGGCTCGTG
Source organism: Medicago arabica (assembly GCA_946800305.1). Lineage (NCBI taxonomy): Eukaryota > Viridiplantae > Streptophyta > Magnoliopsida > Fabales > Fabaceae > Medicago > Medicago arabica. Next base: position 1,452,494 of record OX326970.1, read on the forward strand.
GTGGTTTTTGGTGGTGGTGCTGATGGTGGTTTTTGGTGGTGCTGCACATGGTGGTTGGTGTTGCTTTTTGGTGAGGGTTAATGGTGGTTTTGTGGTGGTTAATGGTGGTTTTCTTGACGGTGGCAGTGGTGTTGATTTATGTGGTGGTGTTTGTGGTGGCTAGTGATGGTTATGTTTTTTTCCTTGATGTATGATGGTACAAGGGTTTTTGGTTGGCTTTTGCGGTTCTTTGTGATGTGTGTTTTGGATGAAGGTGCTTGGGAGAGATAATGGTGATGTTTGGGGTTTTATTCTCGACTGTTTTTCAAAGGTTGTTGCGTAGGTTTTTAAGTTAGTGTTCGGGGGTTGGGTGCAAGCAGCGGAATGTGAGTGGTGGAAGTTATTTTGTGGCAATTATGACGATGTTTGAAGATTTTTTGTACAACTTTGGTTTATGTTGTTTCGTTGATCGGGGTGTTAGCTTTGTTTTGGTGTTTCTATTTATTGGTTTCAGATATAGCCCTTTGTTAGGAGGCGTTTTCTGTAAGTTTTTTTGATTTTTTTTCTTTGAGTTACGGGTTTGTGGATTTTCCATTGGGGGCTCTTCATCTATCCTTTGTATGTTGCTATTTTAAGACTCTTAACCTAGCACTCCTTGTGCTGGTTAAGATTCATTGCGATTTCAATAAATTTCATTTTAGCTTTTTCAAAAAAAAAAAAAACTTTTTCTTCTTCTTGTACTAATCCTAAACCCACTTTAAAACTCATCACTAAAACAAACTCCAAGAAAAAACAACTTTGATGAATCATTTTCTTTCCTTACACAATCTCAAAGTTTCATCCTTTTCAACTCAAGGAGAAGCCCATAAATAAGATTCAACACACCATCAACACTAACAACACAAATTATGAAAGCCAAATAAGCATACCACATCATCAAATTTTGCACAGTCAGGTCTAAATAAGTGTCATATCGTCAATTCTAAAAAAAAATAAAAAAAATACAGGAGGTATACCAAAATTCGCCCATTTGACGGGGGTAAAAGCCTATTAAGAATACAGGGGAGTTCAAGTTTTTCTATGTAAACCATATCTATCTCGATGGCAAATCTTAAGAATTTTTAAAATGAATGAATTTCTTAAAACCATGTATGTATTATGTCTTTTTTTACGGAGATCTTTTTCTATTGTTAGAGTAAGTATGAGAAAAGATTTGTCAAAACTGAAAATGTGAGTACATTTTTTTTTGAACAAAAAAATGTGAGTACATTAATGCCAAGTTAAAAACCCCTGCTGCTTCCGCTTCTTTTACACACATACATTAAAGAGATACGAGTTAAAAAACTTTCAATTCAAATCAACGTTTTTTCTAGTTAGGTTTAGTCTATTCTTTTTCTCTTAGAAGCTAGAATTTAAAATTGGTTTCAGCCTTTGATTGAATCAATTCTTTACCAGTAAATACTGGTCAGAAATGCAGTTACAATGCCAATGTGTCCTGAAGTTTTACAATAAGTGTTACACCTAGCATGGCAACAAGCAATCATTAGATCTTAAACTCTAAGATAAATGTTACAAATCAAACTATCACCCTCCTAAAACATATTCTGTTAATCTCACATCACATTGGTATGTAACCAAGTGTACTGTTAAATCTAAAATATCATGAATGCTAAAACTGCAATCCAAATAATTGTTTCATCAATTTATAACCTACAAAGCCTTTGCTTCTGTAGCAGCTGTATGAAGAAGACCGTCCGGAGTTGCAGCCGGATCAAGGTCAAAACACCGATCAGGCAAATTAGTTTCCTCTCCATTCAGCAACCAAGACGGAACTTGGTGCGAAAAGCGTACCATTTCTCTTCTTGGTATCCATTTTTCGGCACCTTGGTCTGGATTCCTTTTGTATACTGTTTTGAATCCAGATAACTTAATAAGGGGAGTAACACATACACCAAGGTCCTCAGAGTAATCATACAGCACCTCCACCATGTCATATTCATGCCTTACATTGTCCGGTGTAGATTCATTCCAATCGGGTGACCAGTTTCGATAAACAGCCCAAATATCTCCACTTCTCGGATAAATGCGAACACAACCACCTCGACCAGCTTTCTCGCGGCCAAGGACATGGGAAAATACGTTAACTTGGTCAACAATATCTGAAGTCCAAGCCCTGAAATTTCCGCAAGATTTGGTAAAACCTGATTCAAGCCAATTTACTGAGCCGAATTCGCTATCAGTTTTGGAACTAAGGTAACTGATATGAATCTTAAATGGATTAACAGATATAACCTCGCGGATTAGACAATACAATCGCGGCATTCCGTCTTCTTCATCATATAAGGCCCATATTTGCTTTGGCTTGAAACATTCCTCTGTCCTATCTTTATCAAAGTCGTGAAAGTCAGAATCTGGGACAGTTATTGAGATCGGACCAGCTTTCCCGTGTGGCTCCAATTGAAGACCTGGAACATTCAAAGATGCTTTCCTACAAGTCTCTCTTTTGATTTGACACACATCAACTTGTGCCTTTTCTTTTTCTTTCAGAGTTGCGGCTTCAGATGATAACTTCATCTCTTCCAGTTTCTTCCTAATAACTGTCCTGGCTTTCTCGATCAATAATTTTCTCGCGTCAAATGCAGGTGGCATGAAACAGTGTTTAGTTTGAACTTCATTTTTTATGGCAACCTTCTGGCCGGATCCAATGTTGTCATTTCCTTTCGACACTACTGCTTCTGAAGCACATTTTGACCCTTTTGCATCATAACCATTTCTGAAACTGGCTCCCACCGTAACTTTACGTTTCTTGTAAGGTCTATCTGGCATAACTTCCTGTGGTTTATTACAGGAGAACAATACATGTGAGTTTATATTAACGACAGTCTCTGCCATTGGAGGCCTTCCATTGGCTCCTGATTTGACCTTTGGTCTTCCCCTCTTCGCATTTCCATTGACCCGATAAACAGAATCAGCAGGTAAGGTAGTCGCCGATCCATTTTGATGGATAAGTCCTGCAGAGCCCAGCTGAAACGAAACATTTGAAACATAATCGTAACCGTGTCCAGAATGGTATCCTGTGACCCCATTCCCGTTAAAATAGGCAGCATTAGTCGGAACATATGTAACCCCGTCAAATGAATGATTTCCATAACCATTTCCCGGCACATATGGCAAAGGGCTATATGGAAAGGAACCATTTGCTGGGGCTGCCCCAGTTTCAACAGCAACAAAAGTGCCACGACAATTCTTGCAAGAGAGCTTTTTATTCACATACTTGCGCAGATATTCATACTGGACTTTACAAGCAGTACAGATTGTCCAAAAGGTGTCAAGTTTACTACGTGAGGCCGGCAAATTTGAACATTTGTTATAACCCGGGGCATGAAAAGAAGAATATTTTCGCTTGAGATTGTAAGAACTACGCATGGAATTGTCGAGCCAAGTCCACGCCTCAGAAACAAGCTTAAATGCACCATCGGCTCCAACACATTTGTTCTTATCTGGATGAAGCAGCACTGCCAACTTCTTGTACTGTCTTTTGACAGCCTCTTTATCCGCAGTAGGTTTTAGTCCGAGAACCGAATAATAATCTACTTCGCCATTATGTCTGAACTCAGAAGCAATATGAACATCAAATGTGGACACCATTTGAGATATACCCTCCAACTCAGGACAAAGCTCTTTAGCCTTCAAAGCATAGTTTTTTGCTCCTGCAAAATCTCTCTGAGAAAATCTCTTCTCAGCATTCTCAATTGCCTTAAGTGCTTCCTCTTTATTTGCTTCCATGTAGGAACCAGATCACTTCAAAACAGAACAGCTCTTGAAAAAGAAGCTATGACCAATCCAACATCGTTTCCAATATCATATACAACCTCATTTCCATGTCTTCTACAATATTAAAATGAAACAAAAAAAAGTGAGAAATTTAACTTTTGAATCTAACAAAACTTTCATCAGAAACACTAATTCACAAACCTTGTCACCAAAATAAAGTGACACGTTAAATGTTTAGACTCATGGCGAGTTTGGCCAAATCAGATTGAGCTACCGTGATTTTGCAAAAACTACACATATCAGGGTGCCAACGTGATTTTGTCGAACTCGCCCTGATTCCAAACTCCAAACATGCATATGAACAAACCTAAATTGTGGATTAAAATGAACAGATCAAGGCATTAAGTTGATTCAAAGTTGAAACCCAATTTTCTATCTTCCATATAAAATCAGTAAATCACAAAGTTTCACTTTCTTTTCCATCTATTTCCTAAATCTCACAACTAGCCAAACAATTTCCAAATTCAAAATCAACTACTACTATCTCAAAATTCATCATTTTTAGATACAAAAAAAAAACTAAATCTGACAAAAAAAACTATTTTTTTTTTGTCAACAACTAACTTAGCTAGATTTAACAAACAAACAAAACAAAAATCACATCTTTTACACAAAAATCGAAAACCCATATAAAAAACCTCCAAAATTTATTATCATACAAAACAAAACCCCACTCAGATTCAGTAAAAATAAGCGCTAACAAAAAAATTCAAAATTCAAAAAACATAAAAAACACATAGAAAGAAAAAACACTCACTGAGATTTGAAGAAGACCCAGATCGCCACGTGTACTTTGAAGCTGAAGCAAAAAACTAAGCTGAATCTAACTTTACTAAAAACATAAAAAACAATGAGATTTGTGATGGGTTATTGGTAAAGGTTGAAGATTGAGTGAGAGTGGAAAATGGGTCGGATCCAAAGTGAAGTGGGTCGGATTTGGAAGAAAAGTGGAAAATTTCCGACAAGACAATCGCCGAGGATTAGAAAGACAAGGTAAGAAAAAAAAAACATTAAAAATCGAATATTGGAAATAAAATGTTACAACAGCGTTTACTTTGGTTTGAAATCAATTTTACTGAGGTTGTTGGAATAAGCTAACGTGCACCGTTGGTGTGTAATGGAAATTTTCAAATTCACTTTTTTTTCTTTCTTTTAAAAAATTCATTTGTTTTTTACATTTTTTTTTTTGTTGAAGCATAGATTTATAATCTATTTATGTTTTTGGTGGAAGTTAGAAGTTGGAGAGAGTAATTCTGTAGTTGGTGGTAAGTTGGATAATGGTTTGGAGAAATATTAGTGATAGCTATATTGTTAGTGAATTTTAGTTAGACTATTTTATCTTTTTTTTAAAAGAAGTAATTAGACTTTTTTTTTATTTGGGTTGGAATTAGAATAAAATAATGATATTTCATCCTCTTGTAGATAACATAGTTGATATATCCCTAAAAAAAACATAGTTGATATAATTTTGGTTTTATTAAAAGAATGTATAAATTATTTGTGTTTTTTTATTTAAACCTTGATCGCAATGTTTAGTCTAATAATTTCAATGATTTTATCAATTGAGCTTAAACATGTGTACATTCTTGATTTATTTTTGTCAAACTTCTATATTATATAAAACCAAAGAATATTTTACCAAAAAAAAAATGAAACCAAAGAATATTCTATAAATCTCACATTGAGAGATGTTTCTATTTTTTTAAAAGATTTGTCAAACTTCTATATTATATAAAACCAAAGAATACTCTACCTAAAAAAATGAAACCAAAGAATATGCTATAAATCTCACATTGAGAGATATTTCTATTTTTTTAAAAAGAATTGAGATATATTTCTATTATCTTCTATGTTACCTTTCCTACCTTAAAAAAAGAATCTTATGTGTCTTTTTTAAGGCAAGTATCTTCCATGTTTTATCAACTGTTTCTTTTATTTTATTTTTTCTAAAAGTAAAGTGCTTATAATATTTTGAATAAAAAGAACTTCCAAACTTTTGTTTTGGATGCAGAAGACATGTATATAGAAAAAAGAACATACGTACATCTCCTTTTTTTTTTTTGCACTATATAATTGTTGGTGCTAAAAATATGTTGCTTTTGTTTTAAGGAAAAAACCAATACTAATATCGGATGGTTTTTCTTTTTTTGTGGTGTTAATATCTAACGGTTTTAGATGGACATATTGGTTAGTATTAAATACAATGTATTTATGGTGTCATGAATGGATATCTAGGTATGGAGATTGAATTAAGCAAAGTCTACCATTTTACCCGTAAATAAGATAACTCACTTTCGTCAATTTTGGAGATACTTCTCAATACGTTATATTTTTATGTCATAACATAGTTTCGTTTTCATTTTTGTTGGTTTGAAAGTTATCAAACTTGGAGTTTGGACATAAAAACTCATTTCTTAATTCAATGTTTGATCTTCAATAAACCGGTGTCAAGAAATCTTATTTGTTGACACATTTATTCTAAAACCCAACAAGTAAATATGAACATCTCTCATTTTGTTTTGTCCAGGTTTACGATATTTTATGTGTTGATATAATTGAAATTGTTTAAGCTTTGATAGCAGAGAAGAAAAAAAAATGCAAATTCACAATTTGAAGAAAGTTTTGAATCTTCACCTTGTGCTTGATATCAAAAGAGTGTACATAGACTTTAGTTCACGTAACGATGTTGATTTGAGAGCCGAAAAATCTCAACAAATTTAAACGTTGTGAGTGTTATTGAAATTACGTGTCGAAGATGCAATGAAACTACAAAACCTTATTTCTGGCATAAAAGTAAAAGAGTAAATAGTCAAATACCCCCACGAAATTGCAGGTTTTGTTAATTACCCCCAAAATTCACAAAACGTCAATTACCCTCTCGAAATTGCATAACAATGATCAATTTCGTCCATCTGTCCATTTCTGCTGTTTGAATGGTGACGTGGCCTTTAAATGGCCAAATGGCACATCCACATGAGACACTTGATTAAGACACATCATAAGGGTTTTTTTTGCATAGTTTTGATTTTTTTTTAAAGTTTTTTTATCTGCAACGATAACTTCTTCTTTGCTATGTACATAACCATAACTTCATCTTCTTCCTCATTCTTCTCCATCTCAATTCAGTTTCTTCCTTCTAAATCGTTTGAAAATGATGGGTGGTGGATTTGGATATACAAATCAAAGGAAAATGAAAGAAACAAAAAGTTCTCATTCCATGGGTGAAAGCATGAACATTATTACCCTCAAATGTCACTGTGAACGAGTATCTGTGGTCTGGGTTGCTGGAGCTGAATATAATTTTGGTAGAGAATTTTTCTCATGCCCATTTCCAAAGGTAATTGAACCCTAATTTTAGTTTTTCCATTTTTTCCCAAATTTGTTTACCCTTTCTGTAATTTTAGGGATTTACCTCATTATTATACCCAAATTTGAGGTTTATTAAGTTGTTGGGTAACTTTGATTTTGATTTTTAGGATCATAAGTACAATTGTAATTTTTTTGTATGGGTTGATGAGGCTGAGGCTTTGGGGCTACTTAATGGGACACTTGATCAAGATGTCTGGAAGGCTGGACTGTTAGGAAGAAGGATAATTTGAAGAAAAAAAATGCATGTAATGATTGTCAAAATGGTGGTGATGATATTTGGAAGCCACATTTGATGGAGAAAATGCAAATTTCAAGTCAAGATAGAAACAATGAAGAGGTGTGGAAGACATGGTTGCAGTATAGAATTGATGCATTGATGAATGAAGTCAAGTTATTGATGTACATGATAGTATTGTTGTGTATCTTTGTAGTTTTGATTAAAATTCTTGGTTCACAATAGTTATATGAAATATGTCCTTCTTGTTTGCATGTTGAGCATATTGTTCCTTTTCAGAACCCTCAACAATTTCTCTAGCTTCCCTTAATGACCTTGTTATTTTTGAGTCAGCATGAAGAACATTAAAAACCAACTTGAAGTGATCATATACCTCTTTATGTGAGATAGTTGGCTGAATTCTAACTTTATCCACTAACAACCACTCATTTTCTATTTGCTGCCGATATGTAAGGTTCCCTGCTGCAAGTATAGTGCTCATGGTATGTCTTAATTTGAAAGCTTTTTCTTAGATTATTCCTGCAACAGTATATTTCCCACTGACATCCTTAAACATTCTGCTTGCACTTAGCCCTTGCTCTGTATGACTCATCTTTTACCCATCATATATCTTTGCCTTTCCAGATTGTGTAGTCCCTAACAACTTCTTTAAAAATAGCCAATGATGCAAATTCCATACCCGCTTCCAAAACAACTTCACCAAATGACGCACCTTCATTAAACTAAGGGAAAATAGCATTTTTACTACAGTCACTATCAGAATCCGTACTTATTGGAGACTTCAGCACTTCAGAATGGTATGAATCATCGCCTTCACTTTCACCTTCCCTTCTACCTTGCACAATATACCACTTCCACCACCATTCTCATCGGCATCTTGATAATAACTCTTTCTATGACTTGGTGCATCTCTAAACTCAACATGGTAATCCTCGTAACTACTTTCTTAATCACTATCACTTGGTGGTAACACAAACCTCTTCCTTCGAATAACCCCTTTCACTTGGTGGTAACACAGACCTCTTCCTTCGAATAACCCCTTTCACTTGGTGGTAACACAGACCTCTTCCTTCGAATAACCCCTTTCACCTTTTTTTCCCCTTCCGTTTAACCTCCTTTCTGATCTTCGAAAGCTCCTCATTCAAAGTTTGCTCTTGTTGGATTAATTCATCAGCGCATGGAAAATCATCTGGATTTTGATTTTGTTCTGGACCTTCTTGCCTTGCTTGAGACTCTTGACCAGATACATCTTTTGGCTCTAAATCAACTCTTGTTTGAGTACATGTTTGAACTTCCCTAACAAGTCCTTCGACAAATTCCATGTCATCATTCTTCACTTTCTCTTTTGATACTTTACATGCACTTATATGAGATTCAGCCAACATCATTGCTTCTTCAATCTCTTTCCTTCCAGCTTCAGTGATATGCTCCACCTCTACACACTCCATAACATAATGTGTAACGTATATGTCAACACAATTTCCATTTCGCTTTGCAGCGTCAACCATGTTGATAACGTCACTATCAACAGACAATGGCCTCAACCCCAAATCATAATCTTCGCTAAATTCTTTCCTCATCCACTGCATACCCTCAACATTCCCATAATTACCACACTCCACAACCATTTTTTTAAGATCAGGTATGCAAACGAGGTCTGGGTCTACATCCCACACACGCCTTCCTTTCCCTGTATATTCACGGTTACCTCTTCCATTTCTTACAAACCTCCCTCCATGATACATGACAAGTGATATGTCACCATTCATCCTATACAACCAGGAAAATAACAGTGAATCAGAATAATAACAACTTAACCCTAAAAAAAAAAATCAGGTACACATGCCAAATCAAAGAAATTAATAACATTCAAATACTATAATATCACATATAAACAATAATAGGATGATCAAAATGGTAAAAGAGATCATTTCCATATCAACTTTATTTGTCAAAAAATATATAATCTTTAACATGCAAAATTCATCAAATAGTAAGATTTAGATATAAAAACAGTAAGGTTTTCACCATTATGGTAGTTTTTTTTAGACCAAAAACAAAGCAACAAAGTTTCAGGACTTATGAGAAGTGTACCTTACGGTGACGGAATGATGAAGATGGTGATATCTGGTACTGAAGGTGCGACGACGGCATTTTAGATGATAACGACAGACTTCATGGTGGCGATTGGTGGTGGTTTCCGGTGACTCTTCGTTGGACAGTGTTAAAAGGGAGAGAAAAACAAAAAGGGTTTTGGAATGTTGTAGATGAAATTAGAGATATATTTGGGGGGAAAGTAATAAAAAAATATTAAAAGTGACTTTTATGATTCAGTCTTTTACCCCCTGCCAGCAAGCATTGACACGTCAGCATTAAATAGCCACGTCATCACCTCTAACTAAACCACTTAACAGAAGGACCAAATTGACTAACGATGTAAAATTTCGAGGGGGTAATTGACGTTTTGTGAATTTCGTAATTGATGAAACCTGCAATTTCGGGGGGTATTTGACTATTTACTCAAAAGTAAAATGTATCGGGAGTTAACCTTCAAAATGGACCGAACAAGATTCTCCTAAACATATCGGTTCATAACCCGTGATGGTTTTATTAAAGGTGAAATGGAAAATCTACGAGCCTATAAGCAATGAAGGTGGTAAAAAGAGTAACTTTCATGACATGAATTTTTTTTTTGTCAGATAATCTAGTGGTTAGAATTCACATTTTTTAAGGTGAATAAGTGAGGTGTTCAGGGTCGAACCCCGACCCTACATATAACAATGCATGTCCCGGTTAACTGAGCTATGTTCTCGGGAACTATGACATGAAATATTTATTTGGGTCAATATATAAGGTTTACTAGCAGTTTTGGCCCCCTAACAAAATAAAATACAATTTGCCCCCTAAGTACCGCCCCTTTTGCAGTTTTGACCCCCCATACCAATTTTGACAAAGTCAGTGCTGACGTGGATGTCACGTATGTATTTTTTTATTTTTTAATTATTAATTTTTTTTTTAAATTAAAAAAATATTAAAAAAATAAATAAAATTACACATGTGGCGTCCACGTCAGCATTGACTTTGTCAAAATTGGGTTGGGAGCCAAAATTGCAAAAGAGACAATACTTAGGGGGCTGGATTGTATTTTATTTTGTTAGGGCGCCAAAATCGCAACTTCCTTATACTTAGGGGGCTAAAACTGTTATTAAGCCATATATAATTGTGTAAAGCCCCAATGATATTCGTCTCAAAGTTACTCTTTTTATGGCCCCCTCATCAATCTTATTATGCTAAAAAAATATCTATCCATAGTTATCTATCGAAGGTGTTAAAAGTAAAAATAAATGTCGTTCGGTAATTACGAACCGAACGGTTTTAGTATTTTTGGGACATAAAAAACAACTTCCAAAGTTACATATTTATAGAAGGGTTGAAATCCAATTGAACGGCGACAACAATAACAATACTGCTACGTGGATAATTAAAGTGTATTACAAATGTAGTTGTTAGTAAATTGTTAGAGAGGAGTGATGCTTGTTTTTGGATATCGATCATGTGACCTCCTTTTAAATCTCTTTCAATGTCTCTTAACTCATCAACCGAGCTAACTACACAACACTTCATTAAGAATTTAACCAAGTGATTGATATCAAATTGTTAAAAAGTTTTTGATAAAGATGAATTGTTTGGGATAACACAAATACGATTTTTGAGTTAAACAATTTTTTATCAAACTTTACTTACATTTCAGTCAAACTCCAGATTATTATGGTTACTTCCTATAAAAGTTGATGCACCCAGTTGCAAGTCACTGGGTTTTCAAACATTTTGGCACAACTATGCAGATTCAAGTGACCACGCGGCCAAATGCAAGTCACTGGGTTTTGAAATTGATCATGTCTCTGAATTGGAAGCTCATGTCTCTGAATTGGAAACCATATTGAATTCTTGATAGACACATCTTAGGCGGTTAGCAAATTGTGTAGCTCATTCTTTAGCAAATACGACAATAACCATTTTGGCACAACTATATCATGCTTTTATTGTATTCGTACCATCTCTCTGTTTTTATTTATAAAGAAAATAAAAAGATTGTCTCAAAAGTTATCACAAAATATCAGTAAAAATATCAATCTATTTAAATTTTACTTCACAACAACACACAAATGAAAGATGATAGAACATGATAGAAGTGGGGAACAATATTCGGCGATTAGAAAACACCAAACAAAGTAAAATGAAATGTCCTCCATCCTCAAAAGTCTAAAAATTCAATAGGGCTTCAATTTCAAAGTTCAAACTAAACTTTAAATAAATAAATAAAGGACAATAATTCATCCTTATTTCCTGCCTTAGTAATCCATGCTTACTATAAGCTTCGTCAATTAATAGTTAATTAATATATTTAATGATTTAAAGGACATCTAATAACAGTTCAATATTGTGACATAACCTGACCTTTTAAAGGTGGTTAAAAATTAGTAGTGTGACATGAAAACATAGTCATATCTCATTAGATAAATGTGAACACACTACAATGTATGTGTTTTTTTTTTTTTTTGAAAAGATATGATATGTTTATTAAACTCTATATTTAAATACGACAACTTAGTATTGTGAGGCTTTCTCAAAACAAAACAAAAACAGTATTGTGAGGTTCCTACAAAAAATAAAAAACAGTGTTGGGAGGAAAAACAAATCATAGACAAGAAGTCAATAAGAATAAACAAACAAACAAATTGCTAATATTTGAATTTGGTGTATATGATGAAGAATTGATTCCCATAAACAAATGAAATAGTACTACTCAATTGTTGCTTCTTATTATCGTATATAAACTAAAATAAATCTAAAAGTAAAACTAAAAGAATGAGAATAAAAAGGTTCGTAAGACTTAGCTAGGTCGATATTTTTAGTCTAAACTCTTTTACATATGCTCGAATCTGATATCTCACATTTATATTTTTAGTTTAAACGTAACATTGAGAACCACCGTAGAGGGGAGAGATTATGTATTAAAAAATGCAAAAGGTAAACAATAAATAATAAATAAGAATTAATCAAACGTTGATAGGGTTACATAGGAACATGAGAGAAGATGCAGCTGCGTCACTGGCAACCATTCCACCAGCAAGTCTCTCGTAACTATCAACACAAAACAAAGATAGCGAAAGCTGAACCTCATGCCGAGTCCAAACTCGTTTCCTAACCATTTCCGACTCACCGAGTCGACTCAGCACCGGTCTAACGCACACCATGTAAAGCCTCTTATAACCACCGAGCGCCACCACGACTGGCCGGACGGAAGCTGGTGGTGGAGTGGAGACATGGCGGAAGCAGAGGTGTTCCCAGATTGAGTCGTCTTTGGTTGTTAAGTTGCACCATAAGCGACAGACACATGATGCTACACCGAGTGATGGACCGTCGAGGCGTTTAAGGATTTCTCGTAGAATGTCTATGTTGTCGTTTATGAAGAACTTGTGTCTTTTACTTTGTTGTTGTGACCTTGAACTGGTTCTTCTTGTTCCTTCTTGCATGTATTCATGGTGGTGGTGCATCATAATGCTACACGAGAGAGAGATAATGTGGCTATGGAAGTGATGAGTTGAAGAAGAAGATGAAATATGGAATGTGAAAGTAAGGTTGGGTTTTTAACTTTCAAGTTTCAAGGTTGTGACAAATATGGAGAAAAAAAACAAAGGTGTGACAAATATTTTTCTACTTTTTTGATTACTTATATATAAAAGAAATTCGGTGCGAGTTTAGTCTTGAGGGCTCAGACTTAGGGCAAAGTTTAGAAAATACTAATAGAAGTACTAATAGATTACATACCACGCATTCATTTGTGAAATATGAATCAACTCTTTATCGATTAATTGTATAATTTTTGGGTGTGACAAATATTTTGACTTTTGAGAATGATATAATGAAGTTAATAGGTGAACATGTTTTGAGAGAGAGAGAGGAATGATTATTTTCATATATTGTTGTCAGATTATTAATTTGTTGTTATAGTTGGATTTGGGCATGAAGAGAGAGAGAGAGGGAGAATGTGAGTATCGAGGGGAGAGAGAAGGAGACAAGAGAGAAAGGTCCAAATTGCAAAGAACTGGAACCAATGCTAAGCTCTTGTTGCTTTTGTATATAGGTTTTTGGGGTAAGCAGGATTTGTTGTTTCTTGTTTTTGTTCTTGTTTGCATTCTTTCAAATACTATATACTATACCTTGTTGGATGCATGAAGACCGTTGCGACACATTCACATCAACATACAGAGAAAGAAAGAAAAGAGTTTTTCACTAACTTTGAAGATCTAAAGTCTAAATGAATTTCTCGTGTATTGGACTGAAAAGTGGAAAGTGCATGATATATAGGGTGTTATAAAACATGTATAAAAGAAATTAATAGCAAGAAATAATTAATAAATATTGTATATGAGTGAGTGATGAGGTATTAAAATAAAATAAAAGTATATGATAAAAAAAGAAGAGAAAATGTGTGTTAAATAACGATGACCATGGAGCACAGACACTCTTTAGATTAGACGTGTCTCAGTGTTGGATATGTGTCGTGTCCGACATCGACACAATACTGACACTTGTAATTATACTGAATTATGTAATTTTTTAAAATTATTAGCTGTGTTGGAGTGTCAGTGTCCATGTCGTGTCCGGTGTCTATATCCGTACTTATAATAATAACAATGAAGGGAAAAAAATATCATAATTTGTATAAATATGATGAGTACTGTTGAATGAATAGTCATTATATGAATCATCTAGTCTAAGTCTAGTATGTCCTGGTGTGAAGTGGAGTGTAGTTTGGGACATTTTTGTTCAAATGACACAAGAGGTTAAAGTCAAGTACACAGGTGTGAAATTTGAGACTACCTACCATTTTATGTGGACATGCCTATGAATGTTTGATTAAACAAAACCTGATTTGTACAATGTAAAATAAAGTCCGCCCGTGTTTGCACCAGTTGATTGACATATTGTTACTTTAGCTGCTGTTTAAGTATCTCAAATTCGTTATGGATCGAGTTGTAACTTTTAAATCGATTATTTTTTTGTGTAAAATATGATTGTTTCATAACTCATGATCAATTATTTTCGGTAAAGGAAACAATTTTGAGATGCTTGAAGAGGAACTATATGTTGTTATTAGGCTTATACAACTTATGATCCTCCTTTTTTTTTTCATTCACTTATGAAATCGATCGTCCTGGTTTTAAAATCAGTAAGTTTTGATATTTTTTTTTTAAATGACTAGAAAATGATGATGTGTTTTAAATAACATAACATATAATACGATGATATATAATGATCAAGTGAAATTGTAAGAAAATTTCATAAAGTAAAAACTTCACCATTCAACTTTAATAATTATTATTTTTTCAATTTAATTAATGACAATCAAATTATTAATTCATCTAGATGTGAAAAACACGTCATTAATTTTAAACACCCTTATTCACCATTTTTTTAATCCAAGAATCTGTGGGAGAGATTAAAATCGAATGATTTTAAAATGAAAGACCAATTAATTATAGGGAAATTAAAACTGTAATTAAGTCTTGTTATTATTATTATTAGAAATTGAAAAATACATGTATTTTTCAAAATACATGTATTGATAAATTTTCACTTACTGTGGTGACATAGGTTTTTTTGTTTATTTGAGAAAAGGGCAGTTTGAATCAGATGTTTTTGGGTACAAATCTTGTTTTGTGAATAAATTGAAGGCAAAAAAATACAATTTTTGTTATTATTTGCAGGAATAGTTTTACAAAAATGGACAATAGTCAATGACCAATTGAGTTTGGCAAGTGCACAAAGAAGTCCAATATCCCCTATCCAGTAGCAAGGGTTGACCCCTGTGATCATAGTATCGAACCTCTATATATTTTTTATCTAATGTTTTCTGCAATACTTTGGATTCCAACAGTTCTCAAGATTTGTTTAAACTACATATCTTTTTAATTAATTGACTTATATCTTGGACTGATTCTACCAAACCATGTTGAATAATTAATTTGTGAGCACAAACGCAATATACTCCCCGTATAAGATAATATTTTTGTATATTTGTATAAGCCAATTCAATTTAAAAATATATAGATTGAGCTCTTCTCATTTCTCAATAACATATTGTTTAAAAATATATATAAGATAACTTTTTTGTTAAGAAGAAATTTCCCTTTTAATTTAATATAATTAAGAATGAACAATCTTCATTTCATAACAATAACATACTCCATTAATTTCAAATCTTAAATATTTAGAGATCTTACATGCAGAATAAAAAATCTATATATCTGGCTTATAGTGATCATTGCACATGTTAATTTTCTTTCTTTTTGGATAGAATACTTGATGCACACGTAGAATACTACAGCAACATATATATATATATATATATATATATATATATATATATATATAGTAGTCATAATGTGATATTGCTAACTAATAATATTTGCTTATTAGAAGAAAGAAAGATGCTTGTGACATAAAGACAACAACAAGAGTTTAAATTTCTCCTTATGTTTGGGTTGGCATTGAGTACAAACAGTGCATTTTAGAAACAAAAAGAGAATGCACTTAACCATACAAAACTACGTTGAATTTTTGCCTATGTATCGTTTCAATAAATGGCAACAAAAGTGGTGTGAACAATGCTCCACCAAACTATAGTGTCTATACATTTTTCCATTCCCTATCTATTAGCTAATCAAACCAACACTAAAATAAATGTGACACTACAAGTCTACAACCACAACGATTCCATTTTTTCAACTTGAAAATTTTGATGTGTGAATTTTGAAACCAACAAATTAACGGTCCATTATTTACTATTAATATTTTTTGTTTTCATTTTCACTTTAATAAATAAACATATAAAAAATAAAAAATATAAGCTAATATAGATCCAACATTTTTCACACCATTTTCCTTCACAACTTTTTGTTTTCATTTTCACTTAAACAAATAAACATATAAAAAATAATAAACATAAGCTAATATAGATCCAACATTTTTCACACCATTTTCCTTCACAACTTTTGAAAATGATCTAATATTTTAAAAAAGAAATGAAAATGTTAAAACATTATATTTATTGTTTCTGAAAGAAAAAAAAAACATTCTTCCTAGTTTGTCTCTCATCTTTCTCGTTATCATAATTGTTTACTACATAGTTATATGTGTCTTTTTTTTATAAAGTAGTTTAATGGTTATAACTTAAGTAGGTTGTATGTTATAACATATATTATGCAATATTATATCAAATGTCTTTATTAGAAATTAAAAATAAACTTATTTTATAAAATAAAAATAATAAATATTATCAAATCATAAACTGGGCCTAAGAAAAAGTAGGAAATTTCATATCATAGTAAAGCAAAAGACTATTGAAAATGTCTCACGGGGGTTGGATTTTCTCCCATGTAAAGGAAAACCCCCAAATCCTTTGAGACAAAAAGCATATAAAATATAAGGAAAAGGCATATAAATATAGTGATATAGTTATGGGTTTTGAAATTGACATTTGATTTATCAATTAATAAAGCTTTTTGTGTACGTGACAATGTGTATGAAGAGACTAGACCCCACACTGCAATTTCATGAATGAGTGTGTCTTAAGGTATTGTTTTTATTGAGTTGGCCTTGTTTGTTGGACATATTTGAAGGAATGCACTATTCTCTATTCTTGCTCTAAGGAACAAGATAAGTGCAAAAATACAAGTAGATATCCCTATGAAGTTCACAACCATAAATTCACCAATTTTTTTCATCTCGCTTCTTTCTAACCCAACAATTATCCTTTGTACTTTGTTGTTGTAAAGTTGTGCCCACATTCTAATTGGTCAACTAGGTAGTATATATCAGAGAATCTAGTATTGTCACTCATGTCCATACGTCAACAAATTATATATCCAAAGGTGAAGCAGAGTTCAATAATAGAATCAATCAATTCTCAACTGTGGTCCAATGTTCATCATATCTTTGGGATGATATTCTCATATATTCTTCCACCCATATAAGTTAGGACTCTATGAGTGGTAAATAGATGAATTGGATAAAAGTAACTTAGAAAAGAAATGTTTGGTCCCTTAAAAATATATTTGATACTACATTGATAAAAGAGTTGATTTTGAGTAAATTGATGACGATTAAAATTCAAGTAATTTGTGTTTGAATACAATCATGTAAAGTGAATTTAACTATAAATTTGTAAGTTAAAATCAATTATAGAATAAAAAACTACAAATCTTAACTTTAAAAATAGAATTAATTCTAGAAGTAAAATTAAATTATTTTAGGGGCAAAAATAATTTTATTTGAAAGCATCCAAACATGTCATAATATATTTTACACATAGAGAATCAATTTTGAGCCTCTAGAAGGAAGTTAAACAAAACAAGATAATAATAAATGAATTCAATCCATTTAACTCTATTTAAAATACATTTAAATAAAATTAATTCACCCATCATCCATTTAATAAAAACTATATACTTTATATTTTGACAATTTTTTATTGGTGGATGTCCAATTTTATTTTATTTTTAAATAAAATGTTTTAGGCTGCTAGCAAACCACCATGGATTACTAGAGCACTGCCGTCGAACCACCATGGATGATTGGATGTCGTCAACCTAACGTAGTACCGTCACAATATTTGATCAGAGCCATGTTGTCGGAATACCATAGACTATAGCCTACGGCCGCTCCAAGCCACCATTTCCTTTATATAAACTTACTCATTTTAATGCTTTAATCAATTCTCTATTTTGAATATGTATCTGACTCATTGATTTTAAGTTGTATCCAATGAATTTGATTATTTAGATTATAGGAACATGCATTTCGACGAACAGCTGTAAGTTTAGGACATCTCTTCTGTTAGTATAGATTTACCTCATGTAATGAATATCAACTTTCAATTAGTAAACTATGCTACCCCTAAAAAAAATAGTAAATTATTCTTAAATTTCTAGTCTTTTTTAGAGTGGAGCTCATATTTTTCTCCCTCTTTATCATTTATAAGTGACGGTGGTTTTGAATAATTTGTTGCTCTCAAATCATCCATTTGATATATTTTTCATCATCTTTTAATCAAAATAAATGGTTTCTAGCGTATTGATAAGGTTTTTTTCTTCTCGTATTTTTTTCTTCATGATTTAGTCGTTTGAGTATGAAGTTGTTTTATCTACCGTTTTAGTGTGACGTCGTTTGATTTTTCACCTTTTTACTGTATTTGTTTAATTTAGAATGATAGACTAAGAGTATTTTGAATTTCATTAACAAATGAAATAACAACTTAAGGTCTTGACCATTTTTATTTTTATACATACATATACATATGCGTCTAAGATCGTCCACCAATATTCTGATCACCACAGTATAATTCTCTCCTGCTCCTTAATATTTTAATCAAGAAGAGCAATGCAATTAAATATGTTGTACAACGTTATGCTAGACTATAATCAAAGTCTTGACAAAAGATACAACATATGATTAGGGATCTCTTAATTAGCACAAGCACCTTGTGATAAAAACTTTAAACAACATCCAGATAACAAACAAACAAGCAAGTAAAAGGTAAACAGAAAGAAAGACATGAGAACAAACAACGTTGCAATGACAGCCATGGTTCAATACCAACCTTATGTATCATGACATCTTTCTCCCAAATTCTAACCACTCTCTTAGCTAGAAGTGAGCAACTATGGAATCTGCTCCTTAATTTTTTTAAATTTTATGTTATAGTTAATTGGTTTAGTTTATTTATTTCTAGTGTCTTTGCTTTTGCATGGGATTGAGGACTTTGTTGCTAATTATTCCATGTTTCATGGGGAAGAAAAGAAACTTCCTCAATCTGGACACTAAATTCCTAACTTTCTAAGCAGCTATATATCAGAAATTAATATAGGATGAGAAGCTCTGACAAAAGCATCTTTAAACATTGAGAGAGTTGAGCATAAAACCAATAACTATGTTGCTCATAGGATGTGAACAAGTAACTACAAAGCACAATGTTATAAGTTACTACTAGAGCGTCCAAAATTAAACTTTGTTAACCACAAGTTTTGTCATTAGTCTTATACTTGAACCCATTTGGGTTAGCATGGGACTTAGGATCTAGGAGTGTGCGTCTCCTCAAGGTATTAGGTTCGATTCTTCCTATGTTGATTCTTTCCGCTGTCAATTTGGGTGTGTTAATTTAGCTTCTTCAAAAATAAAAAATAAAATCTTATACTTGGTTTTCAAAATTCTTCACATTTATGCATTTGAGATATCAATGACCGTTTGATCAAGATTAGATTATCATCTATATTTAAACCTGATATTTTAGTAGATGATCTGTAACTACCTCTCACATTGTATGCATTTATTGAACCTTAAAATATGTCTTAACTTCGGTGAGCTTCAGAGCCCAATTCCCCAAATCTTTACTTTTACTCTAACTGAAAGAATGACATAGGTACACAAAATTGAATTAACACTTTTGAAACAGAAATTTTGTTTATAAGTTATGTTTACACTAGAAAATGTCTCATATACTATACTCTTTCTTTTTATAAGCATATATTATATTCCATGGGCCAACGTTTGAAAGTGATTTATTTAAAACTATAACAGCAAGGGAGGATGCTCCTTGTAAATGAAAACTTACAGTATCACGGGTGATCACAATTGAGACAATCATCCAATTGGTGTTGGTTCATGCATACCAATTGATGATGCTCATCTAATCTTTCTAATCGAAGAATTTTATCTAAAAACTCAATTTATGTTCCTTTTTTTCTTATTTGTGTGGAATCTATTTCAACCATAACATTGTTTAAGTCTAAAGAATTAGATGATTAAGTAACAATATCTACCGTCGATGCAATTTTAAAAGATTTTTATATTGTGGGTTTCACACTCTTATTTTTAGGGATGTGGGTTTCACATTGTTGAAATATTCAGGTCATAATCATTTGAACTAGATTTTAAAGTGAAATTCAAACTCACTTATTAACATTTAAATCACCAAAACCATATATTGTCTTATATGTATGGTGGTAGGTTGTTGACATATTTCATTAAGCGATCTTCCTTTTTCACCCATTCTTTCTAAAAAAAACATACATGTTTTCGAAATTATACTTCTGGACGGCAAAAAACAAAAAAGTGTATTTCTACATATTGTGAATTCGGACAAAATCACACCAATAAATAATAAAGATGTGTGGAGCAAAGGAAGTAGTAATCAATCGATAAAGTGTCTCCAAGCAACAACAACAAAAAACAAACCTAAATCTAAGTGTAGAGTAACACCACAAGCATAATCAAAGCAATAAAGATAAGCAATGAAGGAAAGGAACAAACACACCAAGATGGTAACCCAGTTCGGTCAATATGACCTACTATGGGGGAGAGAGCAGCCCTCCAATCCACTAAGATGGGAGTGTTACAAATGAGTTACAAGAAATTAGCTTATGAGCTTACAAAAGAATAAGACCTAATTTCTACCCATTTTCATATCACCCACACTCACAATGAATCCTAAGAGAAAACACAAAATGAAGCTTTTTGATCCTTCCAAAGGTGAGATCTCACTACCCAAGGTGTTTACAATGTTTCCCAACCCAAGAGAACCTCACTACAAAGACACTCAACCCTAAAGTTACCTCCTTTGTAATCCAAGTTTCTCTCTCTAAAAGCTCTACCCCAAAATCTGCAAAGAAACACTTATATATCAGTCTTCAGCTGTCAAAAATCGTGTCACGATTGGCCAAATCGTGACACGGTTGATGCGTACGACCCAAGGTACGACCAACCTTATCCTGAAAATGTGCCCAGCAAGTTGAAAATCGTGTCACATTTTCCCAAAATCGTGACACGGTTGAGCACCCTAAATAATATGCTCTCAGCATAGGGAAATCGTGACACGCCTAGTAAATCATGTCACGGTTGGCAATTTTCCCAAATCACAAATTGAAGGCATAAACAACAGTACATATGAAATTACAAAGTCGTTATAAACTGGCATGTAAGTAAAATTGTGTGAGTTCAAATCCCACTATTTGGCCTAATAATTTCGAGTTGAATTAAAATTTGTGAAAATAAAAAGTCTCTTTATTAACTAATTTAATGGAGTAAAAGCTCAAGGCCCAAATAATGATATATGCCTATGGAGGGTGAGCAAGTTAACTGCCTATGTGAATACAAATTGCACGAACGCAAGTGACTAGCTGATGGCAGGACACTAGCTACTTAACATGTGAATAAAATTGTTTGAGGCAGATGATGATGCCATTGGTAGGACATTATTATTCAGGAACCCATAAATGGACCAAAGTAACTTGACAAAATAAGAAAAAATAAGATCAAAAAGAAGAAGCCTTAAGCATGTGAGTTATAAGACTTGTCACATCAACCCACCATAATATGGTAACAGGGGTGTTTCTCATTTTGATTCTTGAGTATATATATCGAATAGTTATAACAGTCTCTTATTATATCAAAATTTTAAAATAATTTAATTGTACACGATGTTAGTCAAAGTAGTCATTTACATTAAAATGTATCGTTAATATTGTTATATTAGTCCATCAATATATTTACTTATTGTTATATTAGTACTTATAAATACTTAATTACTGTCATATCAATCATTGTATGAATATAGTTAATGTCAGCGTTGAAAAACTATTTTAAAGTTAGAGACTATTTTGATCAACGAAGTGTACAATTAAAGACTATTTTGAACAACGAAGTGTACAATTAAAGACTATTTTAAAACTTTGTTACATTAAAGAACTATTATAACTACTTGTTATACATTAAAGATCAAAATAACTATTATCCCTCAATTTATTCGCACTTAAATCTATTTTCCTAAACATGTGACAAGATTAATTTCAGACCACGATCAAGAGATTCCTCCTACCCGGAGGAAGTGACAATTCCTGAGCAACGAGTAAAAAATAGGAAACTTATTTTTTATACATCCATTATTCATTTAACACTAAGATGAAGATAAAAGTAAAGAGATTTACCTCGTAGATGTGATAAGAAAAGAGATAAAGATCGATGTGTTAAATATATGTAG
The DNA here is from genome assembly GCA_946800305.1 of Medicago arabica. Classification (NCBI taxonomy): domain Eukaryota; kingdom Viridiplantae; phylum Streptophyta; class Magnoliopsida; order Fabales; family Fabaceae; genus Medicago; species Medicago arabica. Next base: position 1,475,014 of record OX326970.1, read on the forward strand.
AGAAATTAAATGCGTATAAATATAAGGGTTGTGGAAAATATACGTCGCAAACACAAATAAAGTCTCTACAATTCTTTTCTTTTCGTAACTAGTTTTATATAGATAAATGTTATTTGAACAACCATTTTTTGAGACAATCTATTGAAGAACCAAAATATACAAATAAATGTAAAGATTGACCTAAAAACCAAAACAATGGAGAGAGAAAGAATTTTTTTTCCATGATTCGTGGTTGTAGAGTGGTCCTTTGTGTGATATATTTAGAAGAATTTTTGAGTTATATCAAAATAACTCTATGCCATTTAAGGAGATACGTAGGTTAGGGTTGGATGAATAGAATTTTTCTTGGAAGGATGTGCAGGGGATCTATTGTTTTTTTTTTGTTGGACAACATTATTTTTAAGGCTAGCGTCTTTGAAAAGTTGATCATGGTGAAAGGTAACCTGACAAAGGGGTATATCATCTAATGATGCAGGTGGAACATGATGAACTTATGGCTCTAAAAAATCTCATTAGGAACAAAGTAGCTCCTCTTAATGTCTCTCTCTTTTCGTGCAATATGGACTCATTTTTAAAAAATCTCAGGCTCTTGAATAACTGAATTCTAACAAATGATAACTTAGCTTGATGGAGTATTTAAAATATGGGCTCATTTTTATATTTTGACAGATGTGAAAAGGAGGAAAATTATCTTTTTATTTTAGTGTGAATTCTTTGGTAGCATATAACATAATATTCTAAAGTGGTTGGATAATTAATTTGTTCTTCCCATTAATTATTGTGAGGGTACTCTTCATTTTAATGGTTTTCAATTTGTTCCAAAAAAAGTTCGTTTTAAGTTTCAGTTGATTTTGTTGACTTGCATTTGGATTATTTGAAAAGATATTTTCTTACACTTTTGTCACAAGAACCAGTTTATGGTGTTATTAGATAAATTTACAGTTCTCGTTTACTGGTTGCAAAATACTAAGAAATCATGTACGTGTTTTTAGTTGAAATGTTGGTGGAATAATCTTTCTACTTGTCTTCTTTATTCTACCTCATGATTTGGTTCTTTTGTATCTATGCATTTTGAACTTTGTATTTTCCTTTGTTGGGCACATCTTGTGCTTGAAGGGTTTTTAATATAATTGATTTGACGTCTTCATACAAACAAAATCCACCACAGTCAAGACACCAACTACATCAATATATAATATATTAAATGTTAAGTAACTTATAACTAAAATTTCCATGTTGTTAGAAAGGGATGAAGGTTCGAAATTAGTCTCATGATAAATATATGATTCAAATTACATTTCAAGTCGTAAGAATCATTGAAAACATCAAATGCAATGTAAACAAATACATGTTTTTAGGAACTAAAATTGATTTAAATATTTTGACTTTTGTGTTGATTGTAAAATTCAGTTTGTTTGTTGTATGATGGTCTATACGAACCATTGTTGCAAGCAACATCAAATGAAGAAATCGTGAACAACATTCCCTCTTGGAGCTGCTCCTTGAACTTGTAGATCAATGTTCTTCGTATAGACGCACCAATTCGATCACTCTAGATAACAAAGATTAAAACACTATACTTTAAACAAAAAAACAAAAACGATATGAAAAAGTACCTTTGGATCCATTAGAACCAACTCCATGGAAAATGGTAGTTTTTTTTATTTTTGTAGTCTCAAACAAACCAAACACGAACAACCCTCACAACCAATGTCCACGATTGTTTTCACGGCGAAACATCATAGATGAAATCGTGTTTCATAGACATTTTTCATTGGAATAGAAAAACAACTAGAATATAGATATGAGAGAACCAGAGAACAAAAAAAGAATAACTATATTTTGCGATTGTTGTGTACCCGTAAACCAAAGCGCTACTATTTATATAGAAAAATAGTATCATAATGGTTAATATCTATTAATTATTAATTTGACCGTTTTTAAATTAATATTATTAACGTCTTTAATTTTAGGCTTAATTGATATGCCGGTCCCTTAACTTATTTCTTTTATTCAATTTGGTCCCATAAGTCTTAACTTTCTCAAACACGTCCCTTAACTTATTTCTTTTATTCAATTTGATCCAATTTTGATAATTTTAATCCCCTAAAAAAAGAGACTGTTGGATTACGGAGGTCTATCAGATTTTATAGTGTATCACCAACACCTAATTTATTTACTTTCTTCTTCCATCATCTTCATCTTCATTCATCCTTCAATCATCTTCATAAAATAAAATAAAATAAAAACCCAATGAAATTCATTTACAAACATAACCCAAATTCTACAGATATGTTCTATTGTGCGGAGTATCCATGTTGAGAAGATGATCTTCATCCAGATTTGAGGGAACTGAAATAGAATGCGAATCCGAGAGAGAAAGCGTTTGTCAATTGTAGATCTGGCGACGGAAATCAAACCCCAATTGAGGTTACTGTTCATGGATGATCTTGCTTCAATGGGTATTTGAATCAGAACCCCAATTGCAGCTGAGTTTTTTAATATTAAATTTTTAAATACTGCTAGCACTGATGTTGCTCATGTTGTTAGTGTGAGCGCTACTGAATTGAAGAAAAATGAGAGCAGAGGCGCACCAATTGGGGAATTTTTTTGTTGTTTAAAAATTGGGGATTTTTTAGCGCTACTGAATTGTTAGTGTTACACCTGGGGATTTTTTGTTGTTTAAAAATTAGGGATTTTTGTGTTGTTTGATAATTGGGTTTTGAGATACAGAGGGAGAATAAATTTTTCCTTTTCTGCAAAACTGAATACTGAATATTGGATGAAGATGATATGAGAGGATTGGTCGGTGGTGGTGGTGATGATGAGGGAAAAAAATGGGATTCAAGTATAGAATTTGATGAATTTGAAGAAGAATGGTGAAGATTGATGAAGGTTGAATGAAGATGATGAAGAGGGAAGAAGATGAAGAAAGTAAATCAATCAGGTGTTGGTGATACACCATAAAATATGGTAGACTTTTGTTATCCAACGATCTTCTTTTTTGAGAGGATCACGTTGATTGACGACATGTGAGTTAAGAGATGTGTTTGCGACAGTTAAGACTTATAGGACCAAATTGAATAAAAGAAATAAGTTAAGGGACCGGCAGATCAATTAAGCCTTAATTTTATAAAATGTGCATTAAATGATTAGATTATATTTCATGCAACTTACAAAAAGTTAACTTCATAACATTTAAAATTTAATAATATGTTACAAATTATTAAGTAATAGATTTTTTGAAATTTAATACCGAATTTTGAATGTATCGTATAAATATTAATCGAAACGTATATTATAGTAAGAATTACATGAATGTAACCGACATTGTATTTTGTGGAAAAAATTAATTTGAAGTTAAAAACGACTTTTACATAATAATTATTATTAAGCCTAATTAAAATTGAGGAGAATTTTTTGGAACATTAGCCATGAAAGTATTTGATGATGTTGACATGCTTAGAAAGAGTTTTGATGCTCTTAGAGAAGAGTATTCTTGAAATAGTGTATTTAGAAAAACTCTCAATTGTTGGATAATTATTGTGTTCGTCCCATTAATTATTGTGAGGGTACTCTTCATTTTAGTGGTTCTCAATTGTTCAAAAAAAGTTCGTTTTAGTTTTCAGTTGATTTTGTTGACTTGTGTTGGATTATTTGAAAAGACATTTTCTTACACTTTTGTCACAAGAACCAGTTTATGGTGTTGTTAGATAAATTTACAATTCTCGTTTACTGGTTGCAAAATGCTAAAAAATCAGGTACATATTTTGAGTTGAAATGTTGGTGGAATAATATTTCTACTTGTCTTCTTTATTCTACCTCATGATTTGATTCTTTTGTATCTATGCATTTTGAACTTTGTGTTTTTCTTTGTTTGACATATCTTGTGCTTGAAGGATTTTTAATATAATTGATTTGACGTCTTCATACAAACAAAATCCACCACAGGCAAGACACCAACTACATCAATATATAATATATTAAATGTTAAGTAACTTAAAACTAAAATTTCGATGTTGCTAGAAAGGGATGGGGGTTCGAAATTAATCTGATGATAAAAATATGATTCAAATTACATTTCAAGTCCTAAGAATCATTGAAAACATCAGATGTAGTGTAAACAAATACATGTTTGTAGAGACCAAAATAGATTTAGATATTTTGATTTTTGTGTTGATTGTAAAATTCAGTTTGTTCATTGTGTGATGGTCTATACGAACCATTGTTGCAAGCAACATCAAATAAAGAAATCGTGAACACCATTCCCTCTTGGAGCTGCTCCTTGAACTTGTAGATCAGTGTTCTTCGTATAGACGCACCAATTCGATCACTCTAGATAACAAAGATTAAAACACTATAATTTAAACAAAAAACATAAACATAAACGATATGAAAAAAGTACCTTTCGATCCATTACAACAAACTCCATGGAAAATGGCAGTTTTTTTATTTTTGTAGTCTTGAACAAACCAAACACGAACAACCTTCACAACCAATATCCACGATTGTTTTCATGGTGAAACATCATAGATGAAGAAATCTTGAACACCATTCCCTCTTGGAGCTATACGAACCATTGTAAAATTCAGTTTGTTCGTTGTGTGATGGACTATACGAACCATTGTTGCAAGCAACATCAAATGAAGAAATTGTGAACACCATTACCTTTTGGAGCTTCTCCTTGAACTTGTAGATCAATGTTCTTCGTATAGACGCAACAATTCAATCACTCTAGATAACAAAGATTAAAACACTATACTTTAAACAAAACAAAAAACGATATGAAAAAAGTACATTTCGACCCATTAGAACCAACTCCATGGAAAATGGTAGTTTTTTTATTTTTGTAGTCTTGAACAAACCAAACACGAACAACCTTCACAACCAATATCCACGATTGTTTTCATGGCGAAACATCATAGATGAAGTTGTGTTTCATTGACATTTTTCATTGGAATAGAAAAACAACCGGAATATAGATATGAGAGAACCAGAGAACAGAAAAAGAATAACTGTATTTTGTGTATCCGTAAACCAAAGCGCTACTATTTATATAGAAAAATAGTATCATAACGGTTAATATCTATTAATTATTAATTTTACCGTTTTAAAATTAATATTATCAATGTCTTTAATATTATAGTATTTGCATTAAACAATTATATTATATTTCTTGTAACCTTCAAAAAAATTAACTTCATAACATTTGAAATTTAATAATATGTTACAAATTATATTAAGTAATAGATTTTTTGAAATATAATACTGACTTTTGAATATATCGTATAAATATTAATCGAAACGTATATTATATTAATAATTACATGAATGTAACCGACGTTGTATTTTATGTACAATTTAACGGTAAATAAAAAACAGTTTTTAATAATAATAATAATAATAATAATTATAATTATTATGCATGTATTTAAAATGAGAAAATTTTTTTGGAAACAGTGCCAGATAGGATTATGGTGATGTGGATATCTTTAGAGGAGAAGAATTTGAAATAGGCTATTTCTAATTACTCTAAATTGTTAGTATAAAGATTTATGGTGGTAGGTTGTTCATATATTAATTGGCCTTCTTTTTCACCCATTCTTTCTAAACAAACACACATGTGTCCGAAATTATACTACTAGACTAGATGGCAAAGAACTAAAAAGTGTGTTTGTACATAAGTATGCTTCTGAACACCATAAAAATTGTATTTGTTTAGAAGTATGCATTTGATGTACTTTGAGGTAGAAAGTGGGGAATTTTTTTTTTTTTTATTGATATATGAAATGACAAAATCATGATAAAAAAAATTTGGTATAAGAGAGGGAAAAGCCATAAAAAAAATTCAATTGATAAGTTCTTTCGTTACATTAAATGAGATAGGGTTATATTTGTTGATCTAATAATGAAAAAATATATTTGTGCATAGTGTAAAACTATTCTAATTTTTTACATTAGACAACAACTTTTCCTTTATCTAACGCCCCTTTTTTTCTCTTGAACTTCAGGACAAAGTTGTAGGCATGTTTTGAATTTTTTTCTCTTGAGCTTCAGGACAAAGTTGTAGGCATGTTTTGAAATTCATATACCCCCACAATGTTTATTCAAGATCAAGTCTAATTCTTTTGAATAATTTTTACAATACATAATTTACGATAAATTGAGTAGTAAGTAGTAGGCTGATGATGTTCAGGAATTGATGTACTTTTACAACGTTTGTTTTCTTAAACATGCTGAAACTCAACACAATAACTAATCAATAATTAATCTTACTCTCAAGTCTCATGTGTATTGGACCACATGCAAAAGAAACATGTACGTACGTCTATTGGACCACATGCAAGAGAGAATTTATGTGTTGAATTAAGTGTGCATAATGAATTACTACCTCCGTCCCTAATTATAAGATCTTTTGAGAATTTTTTGTGTCCCTTTTTATAAGACTTTTTTGCTATTTATTTATTATATATTTTTTTATTTTATAAGCAATAAATAACATACGGAAAACATAAACTAACTCTCTCTTTTAAGGATAAAATTGTAAAAACAATAGTAATGACAAACAACTTTAATATAAATATTCACTTTCTTAATTCTCGTGATTTTAGCAAAATGATCTTATATATAAGGACATAAATTTTACCATGCACCCATACAATTATACATTCACCCCTACATTTTTTGTAAATTGTCCATTTTACCCTCATATTAGAAAAACATTTGTGGGGGCTTCACCCTCACATCCGTGCTCCTTCTTCTTCTCTCTCTACGGCTGGACAAAAGTACATGGTAGTAAAAAAGACCCTTTCATATACCTTTCATATGCTTATGCATAAATCGATCCTATTATTCCAATAAAGTTACTCATGTTTTGTTGCTAATTCATTTCAAAGGGGTGACTACCAATTCATGCCAACACTATCAAATTATTGTTCATGCCAATTTAATCAATTTCATGTTCTAATTCATCCCAACTCAATCAAATTACAATACATGCTCACACCAAACATACCCATCAATAGTTCAATGTAATACAAAAAAATTATGATTTGTTTTTGTGTGACATCTATTTCTTTACGCCATAACAAATTCTGAAAAATTTGGAACTATATTCATGGATGGGGTGAATGAGTGTATTTTTTAAAAGGGGTAAAATTGGTATTTTAACAGTTTGTAGGGTATAAGCATAATTGTTGAAGTATAGGGTACAATTTTCTATAGAGGCGGAGGTAGTACTACATTAGTTATTCTCATCAAATTAATTAATTGAAATTTAAACAATCGTGTACTTAATAAAAATCAACTGATTAATTTTATATATATAAAATTATTGTCATACAAGAGAGGAATTCGATTTTTTTTTCCTACCCCTATCACCAAAAAAATTGATAAGTCTGCCCCTAGTTGAAAATTATTGTTGCAAATACCCCTGTTCTCATTTTAACTTGGCGAACATGTCCATTTTTTCAACATCCCTCTGCAACCTTGCAAGTTTTGCAGCTTTTTCTGAACTATTCAGTGTGAGTTCTACATTTGATTTGGCGATCAACATTTTTTTAAGTTTTTTTTCTTGTTAGTTATTTCACTTGGCGAGCACGCTAATTTTTTATTTCACCAAACCCTCGTTCCATATATAAATGAAGAGCAGCATTTTTACTTGTATGTTATTTCAATTGGCGAGCAAAGTCCTTTTTTTTTTTGGGTCTACTTCTAAAATGGCGAACATGCCTATTTTTTTTTTTTTTTTTTTGCGGTTTTACATTTTTTTTACAATCATTTATTAAAAATATCACATTTCTTGAATTTAAAAAAACAACCTAAACATGATTTTTTAATTAAACATTTAACAAAAATACATTAACATGAAATATTGTTACAAACCTAAAACATCTACTAAATTTATCTTCTCCTAATTGTGTGCCCATGAGTACCACATCCAACAGGTTTGATTTTTCGTTGAGGTCGACCGGGTGGCATTATTTGTAGCTGTGGCTCCTCCTGATGTGCGCATAAATCAAGGTCGGTCAAAAAATATTGAAAACCAAAAAAAATTGTATGTATTTGTATGTAAAATACACATCAATGATAAGTTGACACTCTTGATGTATCCACTCTTTTGTACCAATCTGAAAAATTTAAGTTAACCAAATATATGGTATATGTGACCACATATTTTTAGTTGCGTGACCACTGTTTTTCCATAATTTATTTGGTTAACTTAGTGGAAAAATAGTGGTCACACGCATTTTAGTTGCGCGGCTATGGGTGTACATGGGTTGGGTCAACCCAAAAAATCCATCCAAAAAAACCGAAAAGAGTGGGTTGGGTTGGGTTGGGTGGATATGGTTTTAAAAAAATGAAAAACCCATAAAAAAAATAATGGTTTTTGGGTAAAACCAAACTCATACCCAATAAACCCATTTTTTCCAATAATGTCCATATTTTTATTTTCATTTTCATAGAGAGAAAGGAGAATAATAAAGGTTTTAGTCATAAATCAAGTCTAATTTCTAAAATTTACACAATGCATCCTCTATATTGAAAATCAAAACATGTTAAAGCTACAAATTATGATGTTGCACTTTTTAGTTATTTTGTTGCTAAAATAATTTTACATCATCCAACTTTAATTTTTTGCAAGTATTTTTTGAGTATTTTAGTACTCCCTCCGTTCTTTTTTAAGTGCTTTTTTAGGATGCATTTTTCTTTCCTATTTAACGAGATAGATTCACATAAGCTTATTATGTTCAACCAACTTAATCACACTGATTGCCTACAAGCCTAAGCCATCCTCTATTTGGTAATTGAAAGAAAAATCAACTGGTTGAATTTATATATATATAAACTTATTGTCATACAAGAGAAGAATTCATAGTAAATGAATTTGAGCCATATGCCTAAGGCCCAAAGTCATTAGAACAGTACTTTACAACTAGCTATATATATGAAGATATGAAATGCAGAGTTGTCCAACATCATAAAGAGGAAGTCTTGAGAGCTCATCCTCTCATCTACATGCTTGCTTTCATGCCCAACGAAGTTTTTCCTGTTATGCAATGGATTTGAACTTCCACCTTCAGTCCATCAGACTTATTTTCTTGCCCAATAGAATCAATGTAACAGTGATGAAACATCTTCAACCCTCCGGTAAAACCATGTTGCCTCATTCTTAATGCAAATGGATGCTCACCACCCAACATCTGTAAAAAGACATTGGTTTATTTTAGAAATATCTTAATATAACAAAAACTATGACAATAAAAATTAATGTAAACTTGTTTTGCAAGATATGAAACATGAACAAACAAATTCTAGGTCTATGATTATAGTCTTCAAAAATATTGGTTTTGTTGTTCAGAAGGTTTAACAACAGAGCGATTGTCTTTCAAAATATTATACTAGTAGTTTTTAACAATTAATATAGCTCGTTAAATTCAAAACATACTCTAACTCAAGTTGTAACAACCAAGGGAAAAATACATGCAGACATTATAGGAGTTTCTTTTTAACACTTTATACTATTTGTTATCATTATTATAAGAGTTTCTTTTTAACCCTTTTCACAGGTTTAGATTATGAAAAACCAAAAATATGGAAAAACATTCTTTTATTATAAAGCATATTTCAATTCAAAGGAACATGATCTAACCTTTGATCTATTAATTGCTTTATGGTCCGACAATGTCTTTGTTGTCTTGCAATCGATTTGAAGTTGCATCTTGACTTCTCCTACTTGTGACTTATCTTCAGGTCCAACAGATTCAATATAGCAGTTATGCAATACCCTAAGGCCTCCTCCGGTAGAACCATGTTGCCTCGTAATCAATGAAAATAGATCCACACCAACCAACATCTATAAAAGAAAATTGGTTTATTTTAGAACTATTAAATAAACTAATATAACAGAAAGTATGAATATTGAAATTAATTAATTTTCTTTGGAAAAAATTTGAAACAATAAAAATATACAAAAAAGCCTATAATAGTGAAACGAACCTTCCTGCTTCCAAGAGCATTAAAAGTTTTCTCATTAGCATCAACACGTGTATATGGAAAATTGTAATCTGCAAATAAACAAATATTAACTTTGTTAATATTAATAAAAAGGTTCTAATTCTACTCTAGCTAGTTTCTATTTATTATATGAATGTTCTACTCTAAAAACTACTAACATGGATAAAACAAGGGCAGAATATAAATCAGGTTACATATAAAATAGTGACAAAAGAATAAGAGAAACAAACCAGAAGTCTCCCTTATACGATGAATGGAGGAAGTAATACAAAGTGTAAGGAGAAAGAGAGTGATAAAGCCAAGGATGGATTTTGAAGCCATCGGAGAGAATTGAGAGTAAGTAGGTTTGTTTGCTATTTGTGGAGAAAAAGAATAATTCGATGCACAAATATATCGAGTTTTTTGATTGAAGATTTGAAGGATGTCAAATATCTAGGGGTTGGCACAACTTATATACATCCCAACTTTTTGTTAAAGCATATCCTCAATATACATAATTATAGGATCATAAAAACTAACTACTTAATCGATATTTTTGTTACAACTTTTTTCAAATCTTCTATATTTATCGAAAATAGCATGTTTTGACTATTTTAGGTTGGGTTTTTTTTTTTTTTCTTTTTTAAAACTTCCCTCAACTTTCAATATACAAACAACACATGTAATAAATAGATAAAAGTAAATTCAAATCTTAAAATAAAAGTGTATAACAAACAACTTTTTTTCCTTTATCTTTTAAAAGGTGTAACAAACTAAATAAGTATCATACTTACTTTCTCATTATCTCAATTACTAGCGAAAAGACGGGCACCCACGTGTCTGTTTTTCCGCTCTTTTTATTGCTACAACGTTTGAAAATTTTGAACGATTTTTTTTATAAAATTTCATTTTCATTAAAAGTAAAATATAAAGTTTTTTGCTTTTAAATTATAACAAATCAAACTAATCATGATTATCTATTTCAATGAAACAAACAATATAACAAAAAAAATATAATCTAAATTCTTATTTTTTTAATGACATCAATAATCTTTATTATAGAAAAAGTTGTTGTATAAGGGTATAATTAGGATAGTAAAAATAAGTATAGATTCATTCACCTAGGTTGTTAGACCTTTTAAATGATAAAGAAAAAACTGAATATTTGTGTTTGTTACACTTTTATTTTAATATTTAAATTTATTCTTATCAATTTGTTATTTGTATTGAAAATTAAGGGTATTTTCGGAAAGAAAAAATTCAGCCCCAAAAAGCTGAAAGAGATAGTTTTCATTATGTATAGTATAGATAGATACCTTTAAACAATTTTTTCTATAATGAAGATTGTTGTAGGTGTTATTAAACAAATAAGAATTTAGATTACATTTTTGTTATATTGTTGGTGTCATTGAAATAGATAATCATGATTTGTTATAATTTGAATGCAAAAAACATTGATATTTTTTATATTTTTAATTTTAATCAAAATAAAAATTTCATAAAAAACACCGTTCATAATTTTTAAACGTTAGCGCAATAAGTAAATGGTCCCCTTCAATTCATGTTTTGTTAAAAAAATTAATTTTTTTTGGGATAGTTTGTCGTATTATTCTACTTATTTTGAAAAAATTCTTTTAAAAAATATGAAGATTAGACATGAGTTTACTAAAAAGTAAGAATTCATTTTATGGATGAAAATCTATTGAGGGACCAAAAGTCTAAGAAATATTTTAGGGGATTAAAATCAAATGTTGATATATTTAAGGGGACCATTTACTTATTAAACCCTTATCCTTTTGTCTTTTTTATCAAAAAATTACTTTTTTTTAATTGCATTTTAGGTGAATCGATCGACCAAAACTAAACCGTATTTGCTCGATTTCGTTTGGCTTTGTTATACTTCTAAAAAATGTTGAAAACTAAACAAAATTGAACCGATGTATATTTAATCGGTTTGATTTTATAATAAATAAAATAATCAATAAACAACTTTAAATAACGTTGTTACTCTTTTTTTGTTATCAAGTAGTCTATTCAGTAGAATTCATCTTTTTTAAGGCGAATAAGTGGGGTTGTTCGGGGTTCGAACCCCGATCCCTACATATAATAATACATGTTTCTGTCAATTGAGTTATGCTCACGGGGACAAATTACACTATTACTTGAATAAGGAAAAACAAAGGGAAAAGTATATTCACAAAATTTAAAATAAATTATTGACAATCATTCTTTTATCCTATAAAAAAAGATAAGTATTCTTCTATTATTCTCTACAAAATTACTCCTTCAAATAAACTAAAAGATATTTACATTTTTTTTTTTTAATCTTTTTCTTCTTCAAAGCCTTCTTTCACTCCAAACTCTCAAACAAAATCTAGGTTATAAACTAACTAATAGTCTGAAGTCCGAAGTCCATGAACCATTACTTGACAACTAATAAAATGGTTAAATGATATTTACCATTGATTTTTAATCTTGATGACTTGTGTGGGGAGGATCCAAAACCAAAATAGTGAAATTAAGTAATCTGAAGCTTTTGTTGGTCGCTCAAATGTAAAAGTGTAAATAGTAGTAGTAGTGTTTAACCCAAAGAATGTGTGAGGTGCAGAGTTTAGCATGATGCACGTGTGCCTGTCTTGTTATCCTGTCTGCTGAATTTCCCAAGTAAGTAAAGTAACAGTAAAATTTACAGAAATGAAACAAAGAAGCTGAATTCAAATTCAATGGGTTTTAGCGTTTCTTCAAGCTTTTCTTTACAACACACACTTCCACCGTTGTCATTGTTAAAGAGAACAGTTTCTTCTAACAGAAGAGTTTGCATACAAAGCTGTTTTTCACTATCTTATCACAAATTTGTTGATTTTGCTTTGGATGAAACCTCTCGCCATACCCACTTGCTCTCTTCTCCTTTACAGGTTTTCATTATATTCTTCAATTTGAAATGTTTCATTAGGTTTAGACTTCAATGAGAGAATTTTTAACAAGTTTAGATGTTAATAATGTTGCAAATCGCGAAATCAAAGAGATGAAGATTTATCTGATAGAAAGGAAAATTCCTTAGAATTCTTAATGAATGATTGATAAAAGATCTATATATAGATAGAGTTAGGTCCTGTTTTGATAAACATCATATTTGCAGCTTACAGCACAAACGCTTATCATGATAAGTGCTTATGTATAACGTTAAATGTTTTAGTCTATGCTGTAAGTTGTTTATATAAGCTATATTGGAGAACTTATGAGAATAGGTTGAAAAAGCATATGGAAATTGTCATAAGTTGTTTTCGAAAGTTCTCCAACCAGTCTCACAAAACTTATGTACGTAGATAAGTCCAAATAAACCAATCCAAACAGGGACCTAGTACAGAATCAGTAAACTAATTACCCGCTGACATTGTTAACTAACTTTTAAGGGAGTTATAACTAACTCCGAAGAAAGCAATGGGTTGGTAACTCGTTATCTAATCAACCAATGGTTCTGTTAAAAAAGTCTTCGTATGTATTTTGATGAAAAGGAATAAAGAGAATTTTGTTATGATTATGTGTCATTTGGTGTCCTAGTGATTTAATGTTGTTGCGTTTCCGTGTTGAGGATGTGGTGTACTGTTATGTTTGTCAACATTGGCTAGTTCTTTGATTTATAAGCCGTAACATGAGTACATCTTAGTTTGTGTTTTTCTTGTTATTGAGTTGCTTAATATGCATTATGCAATTTCATTTGTAGTTTTTCCATATTTAAATTTAGTTTAATTGAAACATTTAATTATTTTGCAGATTCTTTGTTGCAATTTTTTTTGTGCCTCTAGGCAATTTTTTATCCTCTGTTTCAATTGTGAACTTTTTTCCTCGCCATATTTGTGGGTATAGATGTTCAATTTATATTTTCTTATGTTGTCTTGCCAGGAAAAGTATAATTCCATGAATTCTAAGGATGGTAAAGGAGTTCTTAATATGTTATCATTTCAAGCTGATAAGATTAGGCTTCTACGTAGTATGATCATTGAGACAGAAACAATGCAGGTTTGTTCTAAAAACAATTATCATATTGTGATACGTATGATTGGTTCCTCAACAAAGTAAGCCTTTTAGTCATTGATAATTTATTATAGCCAGAGTGATTTCATAGTTTGACCATAACTGTATATATGTCTGCCAAATCTGATATTCTTTACCAACGAAGGATCCTTCATATAATAAGATAATGTAGTTTAACAGATTGAGTAAATGTTCTTTTGCATCTTTTTTATATCAGATTCTCAGGACGTGTAATGTTGACAATCCCTAGTCCATTATATTCAATAAAAATATTATTTATGCGACCATTTTCTCGAAACTCAATGAATTCGCTATATCAAATATCTTCTCTATTCTCTGGACTTCAAAGTTCAAATACAAAATGCCTATTTCCGGTTCCAATCTAACTAGCATTTCCATTTTAGATTATTTTACTATAATATAATACCATTTCCATCCTTAATTGTGGCATTTCCATTCTTCTCTATTATTTTACTATAATACGCCTGATGTTTTTCTAAGGTATTGCACTCCTCATGCAGGTTTTGGACTTTACCGTATTTCCAAAAGCGGAGTATGATGTCCCCATATTTTGTGCCAACTTTTTCTCGACCGCCAAAACAAACATTGTTGTGTTGTAAGTTATCATCTTCTTCCCTAGTTACTGCAATCCACTTGTATAAATGTATAAATAATATTCCTTGTTATTCTTTATTTTAGTTGTGGATAAGTCTAAGTCTAGCAACATGAATTACCTTTGCAGCTTTAAACTCATTTCTAAGCCACCTTTTTGCATACAGAAACTGGTCTACTACCATGCATCATTTTCCATCCAATAAAAGCTTATCACTTATTACAAAAACTTATCATGGGTTGCTTTACATTGCACAGTCAAAGAGTGAATCATTCAGTAACTAATATTAAATGTTTTACTGCTAGTGTTTAGCTCTTTGGTTTACTATATTTTTGTCGAACCTTGAAGAAGAGGAAGTCTCGTTTTCCCCAATATTTTTACACTGTAAAAATCTTATACTTGGAAGTCTAGTTTTTCTTCACTGATGACATTGGCAATTTTATAAAGTTTTCCTTAGTGCCATTTATAGCTTCAAAAATTTAGAACAGTGTACTATGCGTAATATAGATCACTAACCTTGTATTAATAATACCAGGGACCTTAACCCATTGCATGATATCATTAATCAGGATGACTACAAGGAAATGTACTATAAAAGCTTAATTCCTCTTGGCCTGAAATATGCTGAGGTAACTGTAAATATTTTGTGAAAAAGTACCAGAAAAAAATGATTTGTATTTTCAGTTTTGGAACAGTTAATGATAACTGCATAAACGATGTTCAAAGTTTTGTTATTGAGTAACTTCTTAATGACCTCATTAACCTTAAGAGTGATGAATTTTTCAAAAACTTTATATACTTTTACAAGAAAATTTCCACTGGCTCTTTAATGTCCTCATGCATACACCGTTCACGTGTGTTTTCATATTAATTAATTAGAGCAGTTCTCTCTCAAAGTTCTTAGTGTGTTGACTGAACACAGACTTCATGCAGCATTTTCCATGGGGAGGGAAGCTCACAAGTGAGTCTATAACTTTTTTTTCACCGATAGTCATTTGGACAAAGTTTACTTCAAGCCCACAAAATTATGATATTCTGTATTCGGCATTCAGAGATTATTACAAGGTATTAATTCCTATGACCATGGCAATTCATAATATTCTAATATGTTTAGTGAACTCTAAAACAATTGACCTTGTAAATTTGTAATTCTTTTATCTTGATGACCGTTAGCCTTGCAGGTATGGTTGGAATTGATAGACACGGCAGTAAAAGAGACTGATGGATATCAAATTTCCCACAATCTTGAAGCACAACATAGATATCTGACATGGAGAGCTGAAACGGTAGTTTGGATTTATAAACTTTTGTCTAATTGGCAGTCATATGATTTGCGATCTGGCCATGAGAAATGCATGTGTTTATCCATTTGTAATTTTGAATTGTTTTTTAAGATTTCTTATATGCGGAAATATTTTGAAAGTAGGATCCGGGACAAGGTGTTCTGAAGAAGCTGATTGGGGACACGCTTGCCGAGGTAGACTGAATTTTAGCTCATATTTATTTCTCTACAATCCAATACTGCTGATCCTCACTTTGTGTTTCATAATATAGGATTTATTAAGAAGCTTTCTTTTTAACGGAGTCAATGAACTAGGAAACAAAACATTCAATGACTATTTTCCACATTTCCATCGCGAGGAAGGAACTCTAAATAAGAAAGCTGGTATTGCTGGGAAGTCTTTTGAAAATCGCCCATGGGATGCAAGCGGAAAATTCCTTGGTAAACTATTATTTAAATCGTTAATATAATTGCTCCTCCCCTCTTGGCAAATTTCTTTACAGATGCAAGCATGTCTGATTCTTGATTAATCACAAATCTTATTCTATTGATTGTAATGAATAAGATAAGAATCTTAGTTACACCTGCCACTGCTGTAACTAACCAGAAAACAGAAAAACTGACAGTTAGAAGTTATCCTATACATCGAGTTACATGATAAGAGAATCTAGTCTCACATAAAGCACATAACACTTATCAGCACACTACAAGCGATCTTTAGCATTTCAACGCTGTTGGCACTAATCTTGAGCTAAAAGGCCAAGGTCTACTTAATGTGGTGCTGACATTTGATCCTTGGGATATTTTAGGTCAATGAATGCTGGAGCTTGGCCGCGCGATTGCACTCAAACTGGTTAAATTCCTTTGACTCGATTCTGCAAAGCAAATTTGGGTTTCCGCTGCAAATTTTCTCCATGATGAATGCTTGGTCGAATCAATGGCAAATTGGTCACCAGTTACCAACTTGGTTGGAAGGTTGGAACTTTTCCTTCGTATACTATTACTGTATTATGTGTATGTTATGTCCATGCTTGTTGTATTATATGTATACAGAATTAAATTCGGCAGCTAAAAGCAAATATCAACACCGATGACCGTTAACATATTTGTAATTTTTACATCTGTATTGTTAGATTCAAAATTTTGATTAGTCCGCAGCTCTTTCGTGTTGGATTAGCTGCAGATAAATTATAAAATCTAGGAAACTTGATGTCAGGTGCAATATCATAGGTTATAATAGCAAATATTTCACCATGCGTATTAATCTGTCAATGTTCTTCTATTGATCATTTTGTGATTGAACAACTATTGAAATGTTTTGTACTATCAGTTTTGTAGTTTAAAGGGGCATGCACTATATCGATGATGTATGATAAATATCTCTTGAATCTTTTAATGAAAAGTTGTAATTACATGTTTTTCTTATAAAGTGTACTATTAACTTAAGTAAAATTTGAATTTTATTTTTCCAATATAATTTAATAATTTTCTTTACCAATGTGAAAAATATAATAAGCAGATATATTGATTTAATCTCTCAAAAAAAAATTGGTTCAATATTAGTAAGGAAATAAGAACACTCCATCGTTAAGAGATCATTGTAATGTAGGACTTTAAACTGCAAGATAGTTGCTCTTTTCACTATCGTTTTTGCTCCCAAACACTGCAAAAATACTAAAATATCCGGGCAGAAGTTAACTCCGTTGGCTAAAAGCGTTGGAGCCAGCGCCAGTTAACTGCCGTCGGATAATATTTTGGTATTTTTGCGGTGTTTGTGAGCGAAAATGAAAGTGAGAAGAACGATGTTCAAACTGCAAGGTATATTGTTTAGGTCATCCAATGGACACAATTTTTGGGCTTCTTCTCTTTGGGCTGTAAGTAGGGATCCTTTTTCATGAAAGGAGTGAGATGAAATTTGCTCAATAAACACTTCAATTTCGCTTCCAGTCAAATTGTAACTTTCGATCGACTTTTTTTGTGTAAAATTCTATCGAGTTGTAACTCTGATCGATTTTTTTCAGTCAAGTGAGCAATTTTGAGATAAATGTTGAGCAACCATCGAGTGAGATTCACGGTGACATGAGAAGCAAAGACACTTTCTAGACCCTGATGCCTTACCCTTATAATATCCTGTTGTCACTAGCATTATTCAATTTATCGTTTTTTACCCTTCATTTTAGTTTATGCACAATGAGCATCTTCAATCAAGCACACTTATCTAATTGTTTTTACTTTTTAATACAGTGCTTGAGCACTACATATCTTAGACCCCAAAATTTTCACAAAATAAAACTAAAGAAGTATCGCAAGTAACTCTATTTCTATTATATTAAACATTTAAACCATATTTCAAAATTTAAAAAAAATAACCACGGTGCATCAAATCAATGTTGTCAATACCGCATGTTAAAATGTAAAACAGTCCGATTTTACACTGTAAGCGTGAATTTCTTGTTAAATCGATGGTAAAATTGAAATGGGAATTCAATAAATTTTGAACCATTTGATTTGTTGTAAAATCGGATAAAATCAACTTACATTAGTTTAATTTTATTCGATTTTGAAGAAATTAACTTCTTTTTTTTTTTTTACTTTCAGCAGCTTTACTAAATTATTAAGATCTTGTTTTTTGGATGTTTATATGCTTAAGTGGTATAATTTATGTTTGATATAAGTTTATAAACTCATTGATAAAAAATATAAGTTTATGATATTGTGTTGGATCATAACATTGTGGTTGAGTTCAATTGAAGAAATATTTAGCTTGAACTTACACCAAAGTGTTAGTGTTATGATCCAACACAATATCTTAATAGCTTGAGTTTAATTGAAGAAATATTTAACTTGAACTCACTTAATTCTCTAGTTTTCTTGATAAACCCAACATGGGCGTATATGTATGTGTTGAATGTGAAAAGCTTCATTAAGAAAGAATAGAAATGGGGAGAATAATTTTCTCATTACTGTGAAAATGATTATATTATATCAGTAGCTATCTATTTATATCACAGATTCTAATAGTAGCTAATTATGAGGTAATACATAAGGTTACAATGTAACAGTAGCTATCTTAATGATAAGGTAATTTGTAAGGTTAAAAGGTAACTGAATGTATCAATTAATTATAGGTAATATGCTCCCTCAAGCTGGACTATGGATGTCCATAAGTCCAAGCTTGGAGATCAAACCAGAAAATGCAGAAGATGATAATTGTTTGGTTAGAACATCAGCTAGTTGAGCAGAAGAAGGCACTGGAAGAAGGTGAATGAGTCCGGATCGAATGCGTTCTCGAACAACATGACAATCGATTTCAATGTGCTTCGTCCGCTCATGGAAAGAAGGATTGTGAGCAAGGTAAATTGCCGATTTGTTGTCACAATATACCATAGCAGGGGCATCAAACATGACTCCCAAATCTTTAAACAAATAATTCAACCATTGAAGCTCACAAGAAAGGCTTGCCAAAGCTCGATACTCCGCTTCAGAGCTAGACCGAGAAACTGTTGATTGTTTCTTTGATTTCCATGAAATCAAAGAGGTACCAAGAAAAACACAATATCCGGTCATTGATTTGCGAGTAACAACACAAGTAGCCCAATCTGAGTCAGAGAAACCAGAAAGTTTGAGTGGAGAAGAAGAAGAAAAGAAAATTCCTTTAGCAGGAGAAGCCTTAAGGTATCGAAGAACTTTCGTCGCAGCTTGAAAATGAACTTCACTTGGACTAGATACAAACTGACTTAACTGCTGGACAACAAAGGTGATGTCAGGTCTTGTGTTAGTGAGGTAGAGTAGTCGACCTATGAGTCGTCGATAAGCATATGGATCATTATAAGGAGGAGACTCGGAATCATGCAATTTGAGAGATGGATCATAGGGAGTAGAAGACGGTTTTGCTGCCAAATTACCACTATCTTGCAACAATTCAAGAGTGTATTTTCGCTGGTTCAAGAGGATACCTTGCTTTGATCTTGCAATTTCTAATCCGAGAAAGAATCTAAGGTTACCAAGATCCTTGATCTGAAAGCTTTTGTCCAAAAATGACTTAACTGATTTAATTTCAAAGGAATTGTTGCCAGCCAAGACTATGTCATCTACATACACCAAGAGAGCAGTAAAAGAAGAATCATCTCTCTTAACAAATAAGGAATGATCAGCTGCAGATTGACTATATCCCAAAGAGAGCAAGGCTGATGACAGTTTTGAATACCATTGTCTACTTGCTTGTTTGAGGCCATAAAGAGACTTGTGCAATCTACACACTTTAGGAGAGTTAGAACCAGAATTTGGAACAATAACACCCGGAGGTAATGACATATAAACTTCCTCGTTAAGATCCCCGTGAAGAAAAGCATTGTTCACATCTAATTGTTCCAAAAACCAACCCTTAATGGAAGCCAGAGCGAGTAGAGTTTTGACAGTAGTAAGCTTTGCCACAGGTGAAAATGTCTCAAAATAGTCTACGCCTTCCATTTGAGTATACCCTCTTGCAACCAATCTTGCTTTATACCTCTCAATAGATCCATCAGCATTATGTTTAATTTTGTAAACCCACTTACATCCAATAGGATTCTTCCCCGTAGGCAAGTCAACTATGGACCATGTTTGATTAAGTTCAAGAGCAGCCAATTCAGATTTCATCGCCTCTTTCCAACAATCAAGTTTACACGCTTGTTTAAAGGTTGTTGGTTCAGTGTTGGTTGAAATTGAAAGGCAAAAATGCTTATAAGTGTCGGCACAATTTGCATAAGACAAGGAAGATGATATAGGATAAGAAGAAGTAGTACTTGAAGATGATTGATGTTGTAAAGATGGGAGGAGACTGCAGTGGAAGTCCTGAAGATAGCTTGGTGCTTTTCTGATTCTGTTAGAAGCTCTAGTAGGAGCAGGAACATTGGAGTTTTGATCAGATACGACTATAGGGACAGCCGGAGAATTAGAAGCAGAATTATCTACCAAAGTTGCAGAATTTTGTGCATTATTAATGAAAGGATTTGCATTAGCAGAAACAGAATGGTCTGCTGCAGAGACAATTAAAGGAGTAGCCGGACATATTGAAGGAAAATTTGGAGGATCAATTGGAAGAACAAAATTATCCAAGGTAGGGGATGAAGAAGTGCGGGAAGAATTTACGGATGAAAATGGAAAAACGTCCTCATGGAATATTACATTTCTAGAGACAAGAAATGAATGACTAGAGATGTCATATAATAAGAAACCTTTAGTACCATCTCTGTATCCAAGAAACACAGTCTTTCTTGCTCTAGGCATGAATTTTGTTCTATGATTGTGTAAGGTGGATGCGAAAGCAAGACAACCAAATGTACGAAGATGAACAAGAGTTGGAGGTTGTTGAAACAATACTTCATAAGGTGTCTTGTGTTTTAAAAGAGGAGTGGGGAGACGGTTAATAAGATGAACTGAATGCAAAATAGAAAGATGCCAAAAATTGGATGGTAGAAAGGCTTGAAATGAGAGAGCGCGAGCTACGTTAAGGATGTGTTGATGTTTCCTCTCAACAATTCCATTTTGTTGAGGAGTCTCAACACAAGATCTTTGATGGACAATGCCTTTAGCAAGAAAAAAATCATGCATGAGAAACTCACTTCCATTATCACTTCTCAAAGATTTTAACTTAGTATGAAATTGAGTTTCAATGTAATTAACAAAGTTCATGATATGATTTCTGGTTTCAGCCTTATTTTTCATGAGAATGATCCATGTAAAACGACTAAAATCGTCAACAAGTGTTAAAAAATATTTATGGCCAGCTACAGAAACTACGCCATGCGGTCCCCAAATATCAGCATGAAGCAACTCAAAAATGTGAGAAGAATGTGTATTGCTATTAGGAAAAGGAAGTATTTTCTGTTTAGCATAATGGCAAATGTCACAAGGTGTAGAATGAGATTTAAATGGAACAAAGGGAAATTGTGCAGAAATGGATTTATGAATCATATTAGAAACATGACCAAGCCTATTATGCCAAAGTATTGAAGACTTGTCAACTTGGGAAGCAACATTACAAACAGAAAAATCAGAAACTGGGAAAATATAATTACAAGAAATGTTGGAAGAACCAGAAATAGAAGAAGCACTAGCAGCAGGACTTTCCAAGACATATAATCCTCCCTTCTTCTTAGCTATACCAATCATCTTCTGGTTGGAATTCTGCAAAATGGAGCAATGGTCAAGGTAAAATGCAAAATGGCAATCAAGTGACTTGATGAGTCTTTGGATAGAAATTAAATTGGTGTTAAAATGAGGAACAAAAAGAACATTGTGAATGATAATGTTTGGTAATATTTGAACACTACCGGCAATGTTAGCGCAAACCTTGTTGCCATTTGGTAAAAAAATTGGGACAGATTTTATATGGTGATAAGAAATGAAATGTTGGAAGGAAAAAGTTATATGGTCTGTTGCACCCGAGTCTAATACCCAAGTAACAGAATGCTTACCGTATGTTGGAGAGGAAATGGTATTAAGAGCCACAAGATTGGTTGTGATGGAATTAACAGATGCAAGTGTGGGATTAGGTGCAGCCTGCTGTTGGAAAAGATTTAAAAACTGTTGAAACTGGCCTTGAAGCTCATTCAAAGATGAAGCCATAGCTGAACTTGACACATGAGAAGAATCCATATTTGTAGTAGAAGCCAAATTGACAGATTTTCCATTGCCAGATCGAGCACCTTTTGACCGATAACCCGGAGGAAAACCATGTTTGGCATAACAAGTGTCAATTGTATGATTGTACCTTTCACAATTTGTGCAATATCTAGTAGAACTCTGACCTCTACCAAAATTTCCGCGGCCTCTGCCTCGACCACCAGTACTAGAATTAAAATTCTTAGCAGGTTGAGAACTAGATGTATTTAGTTGAACCTGCATAGCCATCACACCTTGTTCATTTTCTTTATCAACGGTAGTAAAGACAGAAAGATTGCGTTCTTGTTGCAACACTAGGGAAAAAGCTTTATGTAAAGCAGGTAAAGGCTCCATCATCATTATTTGAGAACGAACGTGAGAGTACTGCTCATTCAAGCCTTTGAGGAATTTAAGAACACAAGCTTGCTCGCGATACTTTTTCATATCAGCCACGGCACCACAAGAACAGGGAATTGCACAAGTGCAATCCCTAATTGGACGAAATATTACAATTTCTTCCCATAATGATTTCAATTGAGTATAATAGGACGAAATGTCGAGGCTACCTTGATGTAATCGAAGCATTTCCTCTTGAAGATCAGAAATCTTAAACATATCACCATGAGAAAACCTAAACTCAAGATCATTCCAAACAGCAGATGCACGATCAAACCAAATGATAGATTTTGCAATATCAGGAGAAATTGAACGCTGAATCCATGCGAGAACCATACTGTTGCATCGAATCCAAGGATCATATAAAGGATCAGAAACACGAGGTTGTGCAAGAGTACCGTCAACAAATTTCATTTTGTTTTTAGAAAGTAGAGCAATTTTCATGGATCGCAACCATGAATGATAATTCTTGCCATCTAACAATGGGGTAACAAGCACAACAGCGGGATTTTCATTCGGATGCAAATAGTAAGGATTCGTAGGGTTTGTAGCAAAATCAGAATAAGTTTCCATGACAAATTAATTTGAAAGGAAGAAGTTTTTTTTTTCTTTTTTTTGTTGAAATCAATCAAATTGAAGAACCAAATAATCAATCACAGTGGAGCAAATGCGTTAATCTGATACCATGTTGAATGTGAAAAGCTTCATTAAGAAAGAATAGAAATGGGGAGAATAATTTTCTCATTACTGTGAAAATGATTATATTATATCAGTAGCTATCTATTTATATCACAGATTCTAATAGTAGCTAATTATGAGGTAATACATAAGGTTACAATGTAACAGTAGCTATCTTAATGATAAGGTAATTTGTAAGGTTAAAAGGTAACTGAATGTATCAATTAATTATAGGTAATAGTATGTATGGCTATCCAATCTTGTACACAACTTCACTCACAAATCCTTTCAAAAAAAAAAAAACTTCAGTCACACAAATTAAATATTATTTTTAGCAAATGAAAAATATTTCAAACAAAATTTGTTCAATGTTGTTAATATAAATTAACCGAATAATCGAAATAAACTTAATCAACTGATGAATTGTTTAAAAGAACTCAAGTTCAATTAACAATATCCTAAATCAAAAGTTCAAAACTTGAGTGGATCATAGCACAATATCCTAAATTAAAACTAATTATTAATTAAACTTGAGTTTTATTCCTTCAATTGAATCAATTTAATAATTTCTAAACTTTAAAATTTTAAAATACATGTAAATCATTTTATTAAGTTTATATATTTTCAGCCTCTTAAAAAAAAAAGTTTATATATTTTCATTTATAATTTCTTATCTATTTATCATTACTACTAATTTTTTAAAATCACAGAAATATTGATAATGGGTCAGCTTTAAGTCTGATGGGCTAGCCATATACATACCAATTTTGCAACCCCCCATCCCATGCGACTTAGGGTTTACCCATTTTATCTCTGTTTAGATTCTAGAAACATAACAGAAAAATATACGTTTCAGTTTCTTGAATTCGAATTACGCCAATATATAAATTATATTTCCCTCATTTCTCCGTTTTAATTATTTTTTACCCAAAACACTACCAATCATCGGCGCTGCGACCCCACCCCCCAAATTTTAATCTTCATACATTGTGTTATTTTTTTCCAGCAAAGTTGGTCGAATTTGAAACGTTTTGAACTACGGTCACGTTTAGCATGGGAAAGCAAACATTTTTTCTATAATGGAAAACTTCACTTTTTATAGACACCAAACAGTTTTCCGGGTTATGAAATAAATGGGATGTGGATTCACCACTGTCAAGCTTTCCTAAAGTCATTACAGTTGTCTAAATCTCCACCGTTATATTTATCAAACGCTCCAAGTTTTATGTCTCAAAAGAAATTAAAAATACAGTATCAATAAAAGGAAGGCTTCCCAGACCGCAAGCAAGGTTGTGTGGGGAATCGAGAAGGCGGCCACCTCTATGCTGGTAGCGCGACGGAACACCGGCGAGGATAGGCAGGGAGCTTCTGCGTTGATGGGTTAAACAGTTTATTTTATATTGTGACGTGAAGCTTGGGAATCGTAGTGATGAAACAAATGGGTGGCACGGTGATCATTCAACGGAGCGCCGCCGTCACGTCATGCGCACAAGACAGAAACCTCTTTAATTAGAATTAGAATGTGGGAAGCTTAAATATTTTCAGATCTGATGAAACCTTGTAAATAAAATAGAAGACTGAGTTGCAAGATCTACTCTCTTAAATTTGTGTAATGCAAAACCAGTCCTTTTATATAATTAGTGTGATTGAAAAAGCTTATGAAAAATCTTACAAGTTGTTCAAGATCAAACTGGTAGTATATTGATGCTAATATCTTTGCTATTTTAGTTTTGTTTGTGTTAAGTGGGATTTTTATCATTAGAAGAAGCTCTTGCAAAACTTATACCCATATCAGATAACCTTCACGTCAAATTACTGGAGAATGACAAGAAAAATGTTAGATAATTTTATAATTTCATGAATGACATGGCAAAGTACACTACATTTGATTGTGTAAGCGGTTGAGATTTTTTTAAATGAACTGACATTAGGACAGTGTGAGGGTAGTCAATCTGAATCTCAAAAAGTTACTAGCAAGTAACCAACTTATGATCTGAACCGTTGAATAAATTAAATGATATATTTATGGTTGTAACATCAACTTTCCCACCATAAAAAACAACTCTCCTTTCCCATTCTAAACCCCACCCTAAGCAATAGGTTAGTATACATTTGGCGTTTGAAGCGGGCAACTTGGCATCTAAAATTTGCGCAAACATTTGGTATCCCTCTAAGGCAATCCCCTACGGTGGCTATCCTTCCTTTGATGATTCTTTTATCGTCTAATCCAAATGAAGATGCAACACAACACTAATGGAAAGGCATACCTCTGACTCAGTTTTATCTTTTAGGAAAAAATCGTAAGAAACTGTAAAGAGATGATGGGAATATGAATTTCTCATTTTTACATGGATTAAATGAGCCATAACCAGAAAAGAAAAAACACCTCTATTGTTTTTTTCATTCTTTTTTGACAGCTTTACTTATGACCATACTTTAAACATATAATTAACTCACAGTTCATAAGATATTTATTAAGTCGTTAATAATGTTGTCCTTAATTACAAGGACTTTCCACCCTTTTACACATATTAAGAAAAAAGTTGTAGTGTAATTATAGTAATATATACTACCCATGTCTTTATGTATAAGATCCATTTAACCAAAACATAATAAATAAATAAAATAGTTGTTACATTAAATTTGTCAACAATGTACATTCTTTCCAAAACTATCTTTCAATTATTCTGAAATATAAATGTTTTCTCTCAAAAAAATAATATAAATGTCTAGTATTTTAGTCATCTTCAATTATCAGGGATATTTTCGTAAAAAATAATTACTGTAGCTTGTAAATTGAAAAAACTCTTATAAAAAGGAATAAAAAATTCACAAAAAAGTTATATATATATATATATATATATATATATATATATATATATATATATATATATATATATATATCGATAGATGTAGTATAGTTTATCTATAAAGTATAGTTTATTATGACTACCATAAAAATAAAAATAAAGGAAAATATCTCACACAGTCCTTCAAATTAGATGTTTGTAATAAATTAATTCTATAAATTAAATATATAAAAAGTGTGTCACATGCATTTCTTTTATCCCTAAAAAATACTAATTGTTATTTTAATTCATAAAATATTTACGATGTTGTCTTTTTTAATCGAACTTCGTTAAAAAGTGTTTGGGTGACCTTTTAACATTGTGCTGGCGAATCTAAAAATTGTTTATGACATCAAAAATTATCACTTATATGCATTTTTATTTTCTTAATTCTCACTTCAAAAATATTTTTGGAGATAAGTATTTTTCAACATTATAAATTATAAATCAAGTAATCGAATAATGTTTTAAACCATATACTCTCTTTGGTCTTTATTAAAAATTATTTTTAGATTTATTCAATAAATTATGTATAGAGGAATGTTTTTTTTTTTTTTAAGGAATGTATAGAGGAATGTTAACAACACACTAACACACATTTTTCAACACATTTTCTTTGGTTGGTTAAAATTCAAATAGGACCTACCAAATTTATATGGAGCCCACGTAATTTGGTGGGATCTATGTGAATTTTAACCAATCAATGAGTGTATTGAAAAATGTGTGTTGCTAACATTTCTCATAACGTATAACATATACAACATGTGTTGAATGAATCTTAAAAATAATTTTTCTCTAATATTCCATCCGTTCCTTTTTAAGTGTCTTTTTAGGATGAATTTTTCGTTCATATTTAACTGTCATTTTGGTATTTTAAGGGTACGATTTTTCAATTATACCATTTGTCACTTACTCTTATCTTTTTCAATAAAACTAATTAATGATATTTATATGAAAAACTAAAGTTTGTTTTTTTTAAACAAAATTTGTTTCTTGTTATCTTCAAATTTAAACAAAATTTTGTTTCAAACAATGGTTTCAAGAAGAGTTAAAATTCTATAAAAATGATGAGTAGCAATTGTTAAGGATTAAGATCTTTCAATTTAGCATTAAACTATCATGTAATTATTTTTTGGGTCTTGTGGTTAAGGATTTTAAAATGGTAATAATTTATAAGTTTTATGTAAAAAATATTACTTTTTAAACTTTTAATATCTTGAATGCACCATTTCCAAGACAAAACTTCTTTATTAAACTTTTTTAACCAATGCCCTCAAAGCAATGGTTAACATTTCCTTTATTTTTAACCTAGATCGATGATATGGAAAAAAAATTCCAACTCAAATCATTAATCTATAACGATATATTAGAAAAATGAAAAGTAAATACATCTAAAAGTTTATAAAATAAAATAATATAAATGTTTCAAAAATAATATTTGTTATAATTCCAAAATGATTTAAGAGATTTATAACGAAACTTTACCACATAATTTTTTTTTGGTATTCGATATTTAAATATCAGATCTTATACATATTATGTATTGTTCTTATCAACTGACCTAAGCTTACGAAAACTTACCACATAATTTGATTGAATAAACAAATTCCGTAGGTGTAGTACTTCCTTTAGAAAAAAAAATAAAAATGTGCAGTACTTTATTTCTAAAGCAACAGTAATAATTTATGTATGTATTTGTTAAAAAAGAATAAGTCGATGATAAGTAAAGTCGTGACTGGACAAACAGAAGATGTTGTTGGCATGAAGACATAATTTTCATATTTTAAGATGATGAAGTTGGAAAGGCATAATAGTCAGAAATCAGAAGTTATATTCCATTCTCAATCAATTAATTATCCTATGCTATGCCATGCGCGTATAGTAAAAGCAGCTTCAACAACATAAATGTGAACCACATAAATATGTACATACATTAACATATATACATAATACTAGTAGTACATATTACATCGAAGTTGCTGCCAAAGTCAAGCAAGCAAGCTGATATTATTCATAATAATATGATCAGAATTAAGCAGGGCTAGCTATTAATAGGTATATAGCTATGTAATGTAATTATGTAATACATAATGTATCAGTAAATAGGAGCAGCTAGGTTAGCTAAGCTTAGCTTATAGCTATGGTATTGATCAGAAGAAGCAGACACAAAGACAGACAAGCTGCAGAAGAAAAGCATTGTGAAGCATAGAAGCAGGAGAGACTAGGGACTAGAGAGCAGTACTAGAGCTACCAGCATAGTGTCTACCTCTCTTTGTCCTTCATTTATTCTCTCTATTTATTTTACATTTATCAAACTACCCAATAAAGAACTACTTGTCTTTACTCTTTTTTCTCTATTTTTTACTATTACCTGTTCATGGTGTACTATTTATTTACCTTCAATTTTTTTAGTTATCTTGTTTTATATATTTAAGTGAATCAGATTTTTTTTTATGTAAAATTATGTCTAAATTCTCTTAAATTGAATTTTTTTTTTATATTGTAACCAAAGGATAATTTTTTTATATTGATCTTAAAGTCGATTTTTTTTTTGGAATTAGGAACTTATAATGAATTATACCTGCATCTCTAAATTATGTTAAATTATACATACACTCCTTTAAATTAAACTAATTTTGTTTCTTCCAGTTTTTTGCCCTAAAATGTTTAAATTTGATCCTAACAACACGGTCAGGTTGTCTGTCAAGTTTACTTTGCATGTGGGAGAAGTTATTATGATCGGAAATATTTTTGCATTAATTGATAAAAAGTACTAAGGTGACTTGATGGAAACTATTGGGTGATTATATGCTTTTGAATTTTAATTGCTCTGATTTAGAATGATAGAATGCTAACAACTGTATTTAAAAATGAAAAATATTAACTTGTGCCCTTAAGGCATAAGTTTAGAAGGCAAATGAATAAGAAATAATGTATTTGAATGCGTGCATTAAATTGAATCTTTAAAGTTTTAATGAATTGAATGTACAAAATTTAAGGGAATATTTTTTTTTTTGGATTTTTTAACATGCGCCTTTAGAGCATAAGTTAACACTACCCTTAAGATATTTGTTAAAATTTTAAAATAGATCAAAAAAGTGGTATAATTATTGTTAAAATAAAGGGTTGTGTTAATCGGTGGCTAGCACTGATTAAAATATCTACAAAAGAAAAAATTAAATTAAAAATAATATTTTTTTGACTTTTTTAAATCATTAATTACACAATTTTCAATGCAAAATTTACTATATTTACTTTCTTAACGAGTATTTCGGAGGCATCATTAACATTTTTCCTAGAACAAAAGGAAAACTAATTATTAAGATATATTTTTTAATAAATGATTCCTTAACCAATAATATTAATGTAATCGTTAACCAAACCCTATTATCTATAAATACCTAATCTGTTAATAGAAATTAAAAAGATGACACTAGAAAATTTATTTATTTATATATGAGCTCGAATTTTTAATCATACTTGAAGTACATAATTACTTGCTTTTCCTTGTACTCACTACTCAGGGGAGGAGTGATTAAAAACTAACAACAAATATATACTATACTACTTTCTTGTGTACTTCCAACTGCAGTGTCCTTTTCAATACACGTCGTGAACAGTACTTGTCATGAATTAATAGAAACATTGTGATGTCCAACATGTTTAAGAATGAAACCAGGACATGGTGTACTTTGCATACGTGATGATGATGTTGTTTTATGTACAAAAAAAAATATAGTAGTACTTAAAATACGAGAGTTTTGTTAACGCGTGTCTCAGAATATCTTTAATGATCCAAAATTTAGAAAAATATTTCAATCAAATATTATAAATTCATTACATCTAATACATGATTTTTTATAAAAACTTACGATCAAAGTTTCTAAAATGTTCCTACAATCTTCGTTAACATTTTTTAAAATACAAAGGATTAATGGTGTTTTATTCCTGTAAAAAGAATTAGGTTTACTCCATGTAAAAAAGTTTTGTTTCGGAATATCAGCTCATTCAAAAACTAAAATTTTTGAAGAAAAAAAATGGTTTTTGAATGACCCATTAGAATAGTATTCCGAAACAATTTTTTTTACAGAGGATAAATAATTTTTTTTTTTACATAAAATAAATCCGAAAATAGTTTATATTGCAGAGAAGCACGATTAATCATATATAAATAGAGTCTCACTTAGTCAACAAAACATAATTTAAATCTGACTCAAACCAAGCCAAAACTAAAGAATAATGGTATAACTCATATCTATGCAGCATGTACACCATGGCAGTATCATATTTTGACTGAGTACTAGTATCTGAATCGAGATTTAATTCACGTTTTACAAAGTTCCTCAACATTCATTTCAATATCAGAGGATATACAGTTGATGCGTGATATTCTCTATGCAAGAAAAAGAAAAAGTCTTGATTTAACTCTAAGCTTAACTTTATGTTTTCTACATGATAGAAGAAACATTTTAGTGCATTGCCTTGCTAATCAATCAATTTCTGATAATTTCAAATTTGAAAAGTCTTGATGATCCATCACTTCTTATATGCACGTGTGAGTATACATAAACAGAAAAAAGTTCAAAGCATGCTTCAACAACCATTTTTATATTTCATTCCCAAGAAAGGCGTGACAACGGTCATTGGCAATTTGCATTGCTTGCCTCTAAAAACTAAAAAAGTAACTACTAACCTAATTTTTCACAAACACAAATCTAAGTGAACAATAAAATTATCTGATCAAGTCCAATTAGTAAGATGAACTCAAAAACCAAAATTCCTAACAAACAATTCTAGGTTATTTTATGGCAAGGCTAACATGTCAAAAATATACTTATTATAGAAATATACATACTTCATCTGTTTTATAATGAATGTCACTTTAGCTAAAAAATTATTTTAAAATGAATGTCACTTTACATTTTCAATACAACTTTATTTTTTTTTCTTCCAACTTTACCCTCAATAAATACTCCATCTTTTCTCTCGCACAATTTTCAATGCAACTTTAAGTTTGTCTTTTTCTTAGGCATTTTAGTAAAAGTGTTATGTTTAATGATTATTTCATTATATTTCTTAATTTGTGTGCAATTGGTTAAAACGACACTCATTTTGAAACAGAATGAGTATTAAAATGCGTGTATTCAACTTCTTAAAAGTTTTATATTGTATTTTTCAATAAAAAAATAGACATTTTTAGGCTGTTTAACATGTAGGACATAAGTTAACATAACCCTTTAAATATTTATTCATAACAAACTCAATTTTAAAAATAATAATATTACATTTTTCAAATGATCATTTATAAGGCTAGAAAGACGGTTCTTGTTGTCAATAGCTACATTTCTAGCCCTATAATTGATCATTAAACGTAATATTTTGACTACCTCGAACCTTTGAAACGTATTGTTTTGATTCAAATCAGCAACTTAACGGTCACATCAGCATCAGTTAACGAAGACCGACGGCAAGGACAATAGTTAAATAGTTATCAACTAAAAAGATCTAATTAAAGCTTTTGAAACTTAAAAATTAATTTGGAAATTCCATCAAAGGAGTAAAAAGAGGTATTTAACCTGTTACATTTAATTATGTCTCAAAGATACAGGTAGAAGTTAGCTACTTCGCTTTTCCCAAATATTTATGGAATCAAACTACCACTTTAGTTCATGTAAACAAGACTATTGGTCAATCTACAACAATTAAGAAAAAATATTTATACAAAATTTATAAAGTGTACATATATTTACTTTCCAAAATTATCATTTATTTATTAATATTGAAAAATTGTATCCATTTAATTAAATGGATTTTTTGCGAAGATCAATAACATAATTGTATTTGGTAATAATTTAAAAGAATTATATATAGATAAAAGAAAACCATCACAATTGTGTCTTAAATACATAAGGGATATTAACTATGTCAATAGTTGATGATTAAAAAAATTACGTTAATAAGTCTTTTAAAAATACTATAAGTTACGTAGCTTAAAGAAAAATGTCGAGTAACTTGTTAGCGTGATTTTTTTAAATATCAACTATTTGAATTATATTTTTATGATAAAATTTCTTTTTTATACATTCTTCAAAATATATCTTTAGAGTACTTATTAACAAAACCCTAACATTTTGTTTACGAAAATAAATTCTTAAAACTTTTTGAAGAATTGGGTTTCAAGACAATTGTTATTATGTCCTTTTATCTAAACATATTTGTTGATAGTTTCTACTTTTTTATTTTTACTCAATTTGCTGAAGCATGCTTTGTTAGGGAAAGAGTATGTAAAAATAAAAAGGCAGAGACAATCAGTCTTCCTCCCTTGAACCATAATTTGATTTAAACACAGTCCATGAACTCCCATTAATCTATACTAAACTAAAGAGAGTACATTTGCATATCTGATATTAGTACATCTTATTTGACCGAGCAAAACTCATAATTACGCCAAATTATAAAATGACAAATATATGGAATGAATGAATAAGGTAAAATAACAACAGATGTGATTTTTGTAAGATTAGATACAAAGAGAAAAGGAACTTAAAATCATAATGAATGTGAGGATAATAATCATCCTCCTAAAAATACTCTATAATGGGATAAATCTTATGCTTGTGCTTATGCTTATGCAAATGTTACTGTACACTAAAATCCAGTAAATGTATAGAAGAGTCATTAAATGAGATAGCCACGTGAGTTTGATTAGAAACCATGCTATTACCATGTGCTCCTTCTCCATCATCTCTAACTGGGAGCGTGATACACAATCGCGCCGCAGGTTCATGTATGTCCCACACTCTCAACAAACCAGACCCACCAGAATAAGTTATGACATACCCTAAATTCATGCACCCTAATAAACCTCTTAACCATGAAGCCCTTAAACGAAACCTACTCACGCGCTCAAAATTACTCACGCGCCGAACAGTTCCAACACCACTTCTTTCAACCACAACAAAAACCTCATGGCTAACATCCAATGATCCTACAATGAATCCTGTTGCGGACCCTACATCACGTAATAGAACCTCAGGGTTTCTTAAGTTGAAACAAACCAATCTTGTACTTGTGCAAGCTACTACAAATTCTCTTTCGTTTACTCGGATTCGACCGACCGGTTCAACTAATTCGGTTAACATATGCCATCCTTGGACCGTTTCCGGATCGGTTAATGAACCGCCAACAAACACGCGCTGTTCCGTGTGTGCGTCCCATATTTGAAAAGCCCCGCCCGCATGGCCAGCATATAAACCAACCCACCAACGACTAGAGCCAGCGAATTCTACTAATACTCCGTTGTTAACAACATCACCAATAATTGCCCGTCGTGCAGGAATGGGCCCGGGTAATGGTCCAGGCCCATTAATAATAGTGACATAGACATCTCCATCTAATCTCGCGAAGGCGAGGGTAGAGCTTCCAATTACAATTCCCGAAACAGATTGTGAGAATGGGCCGAATAGAAGACCATGGTTGGACCAAAATGTGCTAACATGTGCACCGGTGTTGAGATCGAAGAGTCGGACACTGCCGTCGACAAAGCCGCAAGCAAGGTGGATGTCGGAGAGAGTGAGGCAGCGGCAGATGAGGTTTTGGTGGTGATCTCCTGGATCATATTGTGGGATCACTAAAGCATGTCTCCCGGTGGTAAAGTTCCTGGCCGTTCGATGCCAGTAGATGTACTCTAACTGCCACGTGTCCCTCAATCTATATGTTCTGCGCCAGATGCGTCTCGTGAGCCTCTGCCACAGTAGATCCGAACGTGACACTTCTCTCCATGTTGAACAAACCTGCATGCATTTTCCAACCATATAAAACATCAAGACCCATATCATGCAAAAAATAACATTACAACATGTTAATCCCAATTTAATATACTACAGTAGATTATTTTTATTTATTTCACGATTAAGACACTATAGAATATGTATATAGGTATAGGTAGCAAAATTGAAAATAGAGAATTGACTGTTCAAGGTGATGATGTGTGTTCCCATTCAGAGGGAAGGTGCGATTGTGACAGATAAAATTGAAGTTGCAACATATGTATATACTAAGTACGATTTTCACATTCTTCCATAGATAAGATATCGTGAAAGATATTCTCAATCAAAAAGGAGGTAGTTGGATGAGATGGTCAAGAGCATGACCTATTATCATATATTATGGTCCAATAAAATAAAATTTATGATAAATGATCTATATAGCAAAGAGAGAAGTTGATATGATGTGGTCCATAGTCTATACTATAGCATATAGATTAATATGAGGTAAGATAACGAAACAAGTCAATATCTTAGTTTCTGTTCATGTAGTCGTGTGTATGAAAATGAAATATTAGTAAAACATGGTAGAGTATCAAAAGCTATAGCTATAGCGTGCTACCCCACATATATTTCACTTTCATTTCCAATAAAGGTATGGTCAAGGCTCTGTCTTGTTCCAACAAGAGAATCTATCTACTTCTACAAACAATAACAACCCCTCCAACAAGCCAAAAGACAAATATCCGGTCATCTTTCGTGCTACATGTTCCACTAATGAACCATCTTCTAAAGTATTAGCATTTAATTAATTAAAAATGTAGAAAAATAATGATTATGCTTTCATATATCTAAAATAAGTTGTGTTATTTGGATACATATGTGAATTTCCACTCAATAGAATACGATTGTGTATCAATTCTAATTAGAAAGAACAAACACCCAAAGAAAGAAACATTTAATACTCCAAAACCATGTAAATATATTGTGTACAAGTCAAGTTATGTGTAAAAAGAATATTTCAATGCATACAAGAGGCATTCCTGCAAAATTTAAAGTAAGCTATCTACACTGTCTACTTTAAGACAAAGTATGCCCTAAACCCAACTATGTTAAGAGTAAACTTATTAAGAATAGTTTACTTTTTTAAAATATTTTTTTCCTCTAAAAAATAAAAAATTAGTGTTAATTTTACTTGTTAGTAAGGTGTTGACAAAATCTTGTTAAACCTTCGATACATGCACTTTTTTAGAAATAATAAAAATGACAGAAGATTGTCTTCATTATAAATAAAATGATAGTATATAAAAATCTTGTTAAACTCATAACATTTTTAATACTGCTATCATACTATTTAATTTATTGGGAAAGAACCCAATGGGAGCTTCTCACATAGATACAAAAGGAATGGGTATTGTCAAGGCAAGAATTAGAATCCATGTGATTTTTGGCTTTTATACATATGTTCCTCCTTGACCATTTTATGCCATTATTATTATAATACTCTCACCGTCTCCTTTGATAAAAATAATGTTTTTTTTACACGTCAGTTGTCATGGACAAAACATTGTTATATGTAAAGGTTAAGGTTTGAATCAAGGACACCTTAATTAATCATTTTAAAATGTAAATTTTACTGACTAAATTACTTGATAAAAAAAATATATATTTGATTCTACTTTTGGAGGAGCTAAAACTCTAAAACCAATTCTAATTGTGTAGAATTGATTTCAAAATGTTTAATTGCATTGGAGTAGAATTGATTTCAAAATGTTTGATTGCATTGAAGTAGAATTTATTCTAATTAAAGGGGGTATTTATAGCTTTTGATTTTAAAATTAAATTTTACCCTTTAATTTCTTTGTTCAACTCATTTTTATATTAATACAAATCTTTTACATTTTCGCTCAATTTTTATCACTGCAAAACCAAACAAAATGCAGCTAGTAACCGGAAAAAAATGCAGCTAGTAACTTGTATAGTGACTAATATAATTAGGAACAAAACTTTTTTTAAAGGGATTAGAAGATTAATGGTTAAGTCTTGCATAATAATACTAACAACCATAATAACAATTCAAACATATCAAATCCTTAATGTTTTAGAAACTAATTGGTAAAACTATGAATCTCTTTTGGTAAGAATATAACAAGATTTAATCATTCTACTATTTTTAGAGTTATATAAGTAAAATGAAATTATTTAGGTTAGCAATTAATCACTAAATGTGAGTACTATTCTGAATTCAAATCCAAAAGGTGGATCTAACACTCCTACCCGGATCCAACCCAACTGCAGATTTCGCCGAATATAATCTTTAGGGCAAATCCAAGTACACTTTGCACTCAATTGATAGATTTTAATAATAGAATAAAAAAAACAATGTGGTCACGAAATATGAAACCAAACAGGACCAAAAATTGTACAATTTCATTGCTCTAACTATATAAAGAAACACAAAAACAGTAGTACTATTTATCAAAAAAACAAAATAAAAACAGTAATACTATATGGTTGGAAGGACATAAATCACTATTCATGTTTCCTTCCTTGTGTTATTTAAGAAAACAAATCTTCTGAAACAAAGTAAAAAGCTACTAACAAGTTGTTTTTAGATAGAAAAAAGGCAAGCCATGGATTTATTAGATTAGATAGATAGATAGCTAGAATAATTAAAAAGCTCAGTCAAAAAAGGATTTCATGCCAAGAAAGGTAAACATCAAAATTCAAAGCCTTTTTCATATAATACCAAATGAAAAAAGGAGGACCAAGACAGAACATACAAGAAAATACATTTACCCTTTTTGTGAAAGGGACACACATTTAGTTTGGAAAATGACCCGCATAAAAGTAGCCGTTTTTAAGGAACAGTTTTTTCTAGGATGCTTCAAATTAAGCATCTCAAAACAAAAAACATAAATCCTAATCCATTTTTCACTCCTAATCCAATTAGTTGAATGTACCAATGAATTGGGTCTAAAGTTCTTTAAAAAATCATCATATCACAAGAAGAAAATTAACAAATGATCCAAAAGAAATATTATTTTTATATGTATATCAATAAATTTTGAATCATTCTTATTATTTTTACATAAAGGGTATCTGCATATATCTCTGCAGGTTGCAATGCATAATGTTTGACTTGACCAATAATTTGTCCATTTTCGGAACTGAAAAAGCTGGATCAGTTACACATGCTAGAAATTCAACAACTCACTCAATTTTATTTTTCTTAAAAAATATAATTCTTCATTGTTGGACTCAACATATCAAACATGACCTAATTGATTATATTAACAATTTTTTACAAACTTTATTAATTAATTTAGAAAATAAAATAAAAAAACTTGATGAAGAAAATGTGACCTGAAAAATAATGGCAAGAGCTGAAGCAGCAGCAAGACGACCATGATAATGAGAAGCATCAATGGCAACTTGAGTAGCCAATGCTTCAACAACAGGTTCAAGCCATACTTCATTCATAGCACGTTGGCGAGAGGAAGAAGATGAAGGAGCTTCAGATTGATGAGAAGTGCTAGGGCCAGGAATGTCAGCAACAACATTTGAAGAAGAAGCAACATCATAAGGAGTAGTTGAAGGTGAAGATGTTTGTGATGAAGAAGAAGAAGAGGAAGAAGAAGAAGAAGACATGAGTGAGAGAAGTGGAGGGGTCTAAAAGCTAAAAAAGTGGGGAATGAACAAGTAGAAACGGGACCAGAAAGGAACAAAGACAAAAAGGTTGGAGATAAGGACACAAACTGAGGGACCCCAAAAGCCACTGTCTCTCAATTTTTGCTTAAATATTTGTGTCATTGCTGTAATAAATTATTAATCTCCACAGTAACTTATAAAATACTTTTTGGAATTAAATATAAAGAAAGTATTCTTCAAACACAAATTTTGGTCACAAAATCAAATATTTTACTAGTGTTTAAGGATATGTGATTCTTTCATAAAAATTATTCTTCTCTCTTGCAAAATTATTCATTCCTTTGTTTCAGATAAGTTAATCTACGTTTGACGTTTTTCAGCGTAAGTTAGCTCGCGCTGTTACTTTTAAGATTGGTTCAATCAATTTTAAAAGTGTCCGTGTGAGTTAACTCATTAAAAAATATTGAACGTGAATTAACTCCCACTAAGATAAGAGAATCAACAATTTTGAAAAGGACAAGAACAAACTTATGTTTTACATGTACACATGTATAAACACTATGCAATTAGGGTTTGTTTGGAAGTTTAGAGGGGAAGAAAAGAGAGAGAACTTTGACTATACACTATGCAATTCAAGTGTTTTTATGAAATACTTACTTCACTGTATACTATCCATCGAATTAGTTTGAGAGGCGAACTTTGACCAGCCCATTAGACATACTAGGTTTAGATTGGACTGAATTTTGAAATTAAGGGGCCACAAAAATTACTTTAATTACTAAAAATTATCCTTTTTTCAATTATTATTTTTAAAAATATCAAAATCCAAATTTCTTAATTCTTTTTAAAAGTTTTTTATAATACCAAAGATTGATAATAAACTATGTAATAGGATTTGTGCTACTAGAGACTCATTTTATTAAACTCGTTTACTTTAAATATGTAATAGAATAGTGTCAATGGATATTGCATTTTATATGTAATATTATTGCATGTTATATGTAGGGGTTGGGGTTCAAACCCCGGATACTCCATAATTAAATTGTGTGAGTTTTAGCCACAAGACTACTTGACAAAAAAAAATAGTGTCAATAGATGAATTGAACAAATCTCACATAACTTCTCTATTCGAGGTTTTTGTTTGGATTAAGCTTTTCTCCATTGAAAAAAAAAGAAATTAGGTAGGGATTTTGATAATTAATATCTACATTATCAATTGTCAAAATATATTAATCTCAACCACACGATAATGTAGAGATCAATGGTCAAACTTTCTGCATTATTTATATAAAAAAAAATCAATAAAGATAATTCATTTCCTTGGTATGATTTTACGGATTACAATGTAAATTAGTTGAGCTATAAATGAACTATCCATATTTGACTTGGTAAATATTCGAGTTAGTTAAACTTGGTTTGTTTGCATTCCTCATTTGAACCCTCTCATTTTCCCTTTGATATATAATTATTCTACTATTATTTATTTGATGAGATATGATTAAATTCAAGTGTAAATTTGTTTGTATTATTAACATTGAATATGAATTAAACTCAAATGTTATTCAATTGAAAAGAATAGTGAGCAAACTTCTAATAGAAGAATCCATTAACCTCAGAAGTGAAAAGTGAATTGTTTATCAAAAGACAATTTGCAAATCTCGTTAAATTCATTTGAGAACTATACTTAATCTTTGGCAACTCTTAATAGAGTGTCCTATTTAGCCTAATAGCCTATGCTTTCCACAATATGGTGAAAATCTAGGATGGTCACAGCAATGATAAGCACTAAAACTAAAGTGAGCGTGAATTTACTGTCCCTCATTTTTGTGCCACTATTATGACCACTATAGTGTATGATTTACAATGATTGTTATTATCCAACCAAAACCGACTATCTAGAGTAGTAGAATCTAGAGAAAAAGCAATAGTACTTCCCAATCATGGCTTTAATTTGTTATATTTGGAAAGAAAAATTTGGTATAAGCATCGATGGTCATAGTACATGCCCAAAAGGTTTGTTAATTTGCAACCTTTCTCCCAAATTGAATACTTGAATTAGCAATATTACCTTAATCTTTCTTCATTTTGTTTTGTGCACCTTACTTCCTAGTTAATGATCAAATTAATATCGAGGTTTCAAATGAATGTTACTATAGACCTTTAGAAATGAAAAAGACTTGGACCTTTTTACTTATTCAAGTCTATTATTGGGCATGGCCTCTCCACTTTTACATTTTCATCATTTGGAAATCTTCGTGAAGTGAAGATTCTCATCCCATCACTTTTTTTTAAGTTTTCTAATAGTAATCTCTCTTTATTTAAAAAAGAAAAGGTTAAATGTTTTTCGATCTCTATAAATACATCAATTTTTTTGTCTAATCTCTCTAAAAGTTTTGATTGTCTTTTACATCTTTAAAAGTTTTCAATCACCAATTTTAGTCTATACCTTTAAGTCAATTTATTTGTATCTTTCATATTTTTGAATGAATTTTTTTAAAAATGTTTAGAATATTATAGGAATATTTCTAAAAAATAGAATTTTTTAATAAACCATGAATCAATTTTTTTTTTGGGCATGTTTTTTATGTTTTAAAATTTCATTCAAAAATATGAAGGCTACACAAGAATTGACTTAAAAATAAGGATCAAAAGTGGTGATGGAATATATTTGGAGGACTAAAAGTCAAAGTTTTTTTTAGTGACAAAAATAAAAAGTTGGTTTATTTACAAGGATAAAAATAATTAAAAGAAATTGTTACATTCCAAACATCTACTATCAAATCATTATTTTTATTATTCTTAATACTCTATTATTTGAAACAAGCACTTTAGTGTAAAAAAAAAAGCACCTGTAGTATTTTTATAAAGATAACAACAATCAAGTTGTATCTCACTTAGCAGGTTGAGTTACATGAATCAAATTACGTTATGATATTTTACTATTATTTGACTTGGTTAACTTGTTTGTGGTCAATTCAAATGTTTTCGATAATTTTGAATATTTATCATGTTCACCTTTTGACATGGTTGACGAAATAGTTAGTTGTTTAAAGTTTGTTCACGATTTTTAAAGAAATAATTATTTGTGTTAATTTTAATGGTAAAAGTTATATCATTTATCAAAGTATCTTTACTAATTTTAGTTAGTGAAATAATGAAGTTTGATGAAATTCAATAAACAAAGGTATAATAATGATTAAGAGCGAAAAAAATATTAAAGAGACAATTATTTAAAGATTAGGGAAATGATATTGATAAGATCATGGATTATGATTACCATCAGTTGTCAACCATTAAAATATTTAGGAGTCATTCTACATACCAGATGATTATAATTTTTTCTTTTGATTAAGTGATAGTGTTGTTTCTAGACTTTTTTTAGTCTTTGACAGTTTGACTATCTTCCATTTTCTAATATCTTCCATTTTAGTTTCTCTTATAAATTTTTTAGATTTCATCTACCTCTAGTGATTTACATATCTTCCATTTAATATACAATCTCTGCTACATATATGATCATAAACTATAAGCAGGATAATTGTAAATTACAAGTAGAGTGACTTGTGTAAATTTATAGATGTAATTAATATGTAAATAATTTTTAGATGTACCAAAATCTTCTTATTCTTCTCGGTATGAGTCAAACTCAATATCTTAAAATTTTACGAACATTTATTGTTAGAAGTACTTCGTTGAGTAGATTAGTATTTTGAATTGATGATTTCATTAAATGTTGGGTCATAGAGGATGACTATTTGTGGATTAAGATGCTCAATCGAATATTGATAGACGAGTGAAATTAATATCAGCGTTATATTAATAACGGTCATCGTAGATGTGAACTCTTAAGAGACGTCACAATATCATAAATCTCACATTAAATAAATAAAAATGTTTAACACTATATAAATTACGAGATATCATCAACATAAAAAAAAACATTGGCTCTGTTTGGTAAGGATACAAAATTAGCTTATAGCGGATAGCTTATTAACTCGTTTGACTAAAAAAGCTCTGTTTGGTAATAGTTTTTCACCACGAGCTTGTGACTTATTTCACGAGCTTATAAGCTATTTTTCAGACGCTATTCCAAGTAGCGTTTGAGCTTATAGCTTATAACTTATTGTTTTTTCTTCCACCTTTGCCCTTACTATTTTATCTAAAATCCTCTATTACCCTTTATAATTTATTATAATATAACTAATAGATATAATTACCTTATAAACATCCATAGCCTTACCTTGTAATTACGTTGTTTGATCTATTGCATTCTGTTGTATTATCGGTGCAACTGCAATATAGTTCCAGTGTAATAATTTTTTTTTATGAATAAAAATGACCATTACCTTCTGTTTAAATAAATATTTTTCCATGAAATAAGTTATAATTTTTTTCATAAAAAGGGAACATTTAATTCTTTTTAGTTAACGTTTAAATTCTTTTATGAAGGGTGTTAGGCTTAAACTATTTTTCATATATCATTTCACATCTACATTTTTTTTACGTCTAAAGCATTTAAAACCCTAGTTAAAATAATCACATTTTTAATACGTTTTCTAGGCTTAAATTCACTAAACTCTTTATACTTTATTGACATGCTTATTTTATTTTTTTGAAAGAAAGATACTTTTTTTTTGTTTTGTCCAAATCTTTTACTCTTTATATTTTTTCCTGAATAGATACCCTTTATATTTTTCTAATAATAATGCATAAAAAATATATTAAATTAGTAAATTATAAACCCATAAATATTAATGGATATAAATTTTACTATGAAATAAGAATGTCCTTTTATGCCATTTTACATTTATAAGCTAGTTGAACTGCTAATTTTATCAAACACCTCAACTAGTTTATCAGCTATAAGTCATCAGCTATCAGTTATAAGCTATAAGCTATCAGCTATCAGCTAGCTTATCAGTTATCCGCTATTTTTACCAAACAGAGTCATTATCAATTAATAGACTAATCTTTCAAGGTGAGACGTGTTTGAAGGATTAAATCGTTAGACTTTCACACCAATCATGAGTTTTGAATTAAAAAGAAACTCAATGTGATATGTCTTGTCTTATGCATGTAGTAAGATAGCTAAAGAAGAATTGACCAACTAAATTGTACAACCAACAATATTTTTGCTATTTTTTAATATATTTTGCATGATTTTGATTTCGGTCCTCCTCACAAAGTTTTAGGTTGTTGCATTGGTTGTCTAATTTTAGTTGTACAAACATAGCTCATAGCTAAAACTAGAATATCGGTGTACTATATATACTCTATGTATGTCAGATAAACAACGATTTTCTATTAAAAATGGTAACATGTGCTTTAAGACATTGTTTAAGGAGTCAAAAGAAGTAACATTTGCATAAAACCGTGTATATATAGCTATGAGAAGTGTTTAACTATCCTTTAATGGATTTCTGAGAAGCAATTTCTTTTAATGGATTTCGTAAACAATATTCTTAAAACACTTATTAGTACGACCGTTTTCTACTTTGGTAGCCATATGCACTTGTAATTTTTTTCTTTTGCGAAATACTCATCAATTTACTGGAATTGAAACGATGGGTAACACAATCAAGAAAAAAACCCGTATTTAATTGATTTTTTTTTGTTGACAACTTTCTCTTTTATAATATATTATGTTTATATTTTCTCTCTGTTGTTTTAATTTTCGTGTCAATATTTATTTATTTTTGTAAATTTATGGTTGTTTCATATTATCATATAGTAAATGGTTGTTCAAATAACACAACTCTTATAATAAAAA
Organism: Medicago arabica; assembly: GCA_946800305.1. NCBI lineage: Eukaryota > Viridiplantae > Streptophyta > Magnoliopsida > Fabales > Fabaceae > Medicago > Medicago arabica. The sequence continues at coordinate 1,518,695 of OX326970.1, forward strand.
TATCTACTTAAATTGTTTACATTATTCAATAAAAAAATGTTAACTAATGTCTTCAGAACACTTTAAAATATGATACCTAAGTTATGAGCCTCTTCTCCGTTTTTTCCGCCAAAGCAAACATTTTGATTGGCTAATTGTTAATCGGGATGATTTCTTAATAGCACTACTTTAAGTTTTAATAAAATATTGTTTAATCGTTGCATTAAAAATTAAAATATTTAATTTTTTTTTTATGAAAAAATTCTTATTTTAGCGGAAACCCTTATTCAATTCATTTAGCATGGCAAGGTACGCTCCAAGTACAATCTCCATACGCTATGATATGAACCTTCAAAATCAGAACAGAGACACTCAGATCTCATGTGGCAGAAGTATGTATGATGTATGGCCACACATATAAAGAGAAAAGCAAAGTCAAGATAGAAATGAGTACTAATATTACTTGTTTGAACTTTGGATGTTGTTCATAGAAATTTGGCAAAATTACATTAGAGGATTTTAAGTTGTTTAATTGTTTGTCAAAAAATTATTTAATAGTAATAAATTAGTCTTTTAATTTTTTTTACCACTTAGATCCTTTAAATTAATTAATTATAATAAATTAGTCTTTTAATTTTTTTTTACCACTTAGATCGTTTAAATTAATTAATTGGAATAAGTTAGTCTTTGAAGTTTTTTCCATGACAATATAATTATAACGTTTAGGCTCCGAATAACTTAGATTTTTCATATTTTTCATATTTGAAATTTCCCAAATTGTTACGATTAAATAACTTAAAAGACATAGTTGGTTTGGAAGTAACTTAAATGACTAACTTATTACAATTAATTAATATAAAAGACCAAAGTGGTAAAAAAAAACTTATAAAACTAATTTATTACAATTAAATAACTTAAAAGAACTCTGGTGTAATTTAACCCAAAAATAAAAAGGTTTAATGTAGTTTTGGTTCATCTATTATAAAAAAATCTATAATTTTGGTCATCTTATTTTGTCTACAATTTTAGTCATCCTATTTTTCAAATCTTAGACATTTAATAATGAATTTTTTAAATACTTTAAAGTTTTTGGTGGGGAGGAAGGAGTAACAACCATGAGATTAAATGGATGGCATAGGAACGCGTGGCATGCCCCAAGGAATTTAGTGGAATGAGGTTTATGAATTTCAAAGCTTTTAACCTCGCTATGGTAGCGAAACAAGGATGGAGTTTTTTGTCTAGACCTGAATCTCTAGTTGCTAGAGTTTTTAAATCGAGGTACTTTCCCAGTTCTTCATTTTTTGATGCTAAACTCGGTTATAACCCGAGCTTTGCTTGACGGAGTATTTGGAATTTGCGTTAGTTACTTTTATATGGATGTAGGTGGACAGTTGCAAATGGGCAACAAATCAATGTGATGAATGATCCATGAGTACGAGGTGTTCAAGGTAGCTGGATTCAATCCCCACAAAGCCAAGGTGTGCATAGTTTGGGTGTGTCTGAATTGATAGTTGTCGAGGAACGAGTTTGAGATACTGATAAGATTGCATCTTTGTTTCCAAATGATATGGTGCAAGCTATTCTCAACACACCACTATTTGCAGAAGTTCAGAAAGATAGAATAACATGGATGATGGAACGTAACGGGAGGCATACTGTTAAGATTGGTTATAAACTGGCAATGATGGATATGCTACATACTGATCGATTGCATGTTGAAGGAGAGTGACATAAAATCTAGAAGGTGAATTCCCCTCATAAAGCTCGTAATTTGTTATGGAGGATTTGCAGAGAGTGTGTTCCGACGCGTCTCCGGTTACAATCACGACATGTTCAATGTGAGATGATCTGCCCCTGATGTTATACGGCTGTTGAGGATTATTGGCATGCTTTTGTGGGTTGTACAGTGGCACGTGAGAGTTGGTAGTGGGCATGGCTTTTGACTGTGCTGCAACCACGAGTTGGAACTGTGAGCAGTTTGGCATTTTTTTTTTAATATATGTCGCTCAAAAAGTCGAGACATTGCTGGTCGGGTGGCTTTACTTCTTTGGCAAATTCGGACTGCACGTAATGATGTCGTTTGGAATGACGCTCATCATACTTCAATGAGCATTGGGAGGACAACACTAGATGCATGACAACAATGACAAGAGGTTCATAAACAACCCTCATGACTGGTTGTGCAACACAAGCATAATAGAGTGCAAGGCAACAACTCAGTTTGGGAGAAACCGAGCATGACATGGTTAAAGTGCAATGTGAATGCCACGTTCCATGACAGCAACCATATTACATCTTTTGCGTGTTATGTTAGAGACTCCTGTGAACAATTTATTCGAGCTAAAACTAAATGGTAACGGGCAAATATGACAGTATTGGAAGGGGAAGGGGGGGGTAGTAGCCTTACTTAAGGCCCTTCACTTTGCTGATGCGAACAGATGGAACTGAGTTGTCTTCGAGTCCGACTCATCTACTATAGTGCAAGCTTTATTGTCTCAGGACCATGGTGATTCAGAATTCTATGTTATTGTTTCTAGTATTCTTTATCAGTTATCTTTACATTTCAACTTCGAGGTGAAGTTTGTTAGGAGACAAGCGAACACATGGTTGCTCATAATTTAGCTAGGGTCGCTTGTTCTTGGGCTAGTCATCGTATTTTAAATTTTTATCCTTCTTGTATCGAACATTGTTTGATTAATGATCATCGTTAATTTTATTTCTGTAAAAAAAAAATACTTTTGATTAGATATCAAAACAAAATTTATTTAACATTTAAATTTATTTTAAAATAAATAAATATAAAAATATGACATTCATTGAATGATTGAATGAGAGGGTATAATCTATCATACTCAAAGACTACCATTGTCTTCACGTTAATGCCTCCATGAATTTGACCCTCAATTTTTGGTGATGTGGCGTTACTACCATGCATGTAGAAGACATGTTACCTTTTATTGCATTTCTTAATTATTTAAAAATGTGTACGAATTTCTAAATTAAAATCATTATGTAATCAATAACTTAAAATCATAATCCAAAAACTTATCACTTATCATTATAATAAAAATATTGGTTCTACCCGTAAACATATCTCAATCGGCAATGTCAAAATTGTTAGATTAGACACCTTCTTTCGGTTCAAAACTGGAACCTTGCATTATGCGTGAGTTTCAATGGTGTTTACCGTTTCATCTAGAGACAAAAATAAATAAATATGGTTCTATGAACATCTAAAAATTGAAGACAAAGAAACCTTATGGTAGAGAAAATTGAGATTGAATAAAAAAGCAACGTATACTCTTTACAGAATTAGAACTATTCCATACATTCCTTAAATGTACATGTACATGTCAATACATGCATAATTGAAAAGTGATCCACAAATCATTTAATCCTGTTCTCCACATAGCAATATAATTTGAAGGCTTTAAATCTAACCATACTTCATTATCAAGAATTCAAGATAACAAAGGCAAAAACAAGAGCCAATTACTATGAAAGAATGATGAAGATAGTAGCTTATTTAGGGTTCCTAAGAACAATGATGACAGAATCTCCACGAAGAAACATTTTACTTATGAATCTATCTTTGTTTACTGGCTGAGCCTTTTTCTTTCCTTTACCAGTCTTAGGAACCTGAAACAACACAAGCAAAACATTTAACTTGTGCAACAAGCAAGCAGTTCAAATGTAACAAGTAGAGAAGCAAAATCAAGTAAACAAAACAATGCATACCTCGGTCCACATTTCCCTAACATTTTCAAGAACCATATTGCAGTGCCTATCGAAAGCCATCACGCGACCTAGAAGCTTTTGTTGTTCCGACAATTTATCAGTACCTGCACAAGTGTTTTGAGTTAAACCACACATCCATTATACCTTCTGAACTCTACCTAAGAACCTAACTTCAATATGTGGTATACATGCGTCTGTTTGTTTCTGCAGTGAGATAGCATTAGACGCGCGTCTAACATGAAGTCACAGTGTCTAGCTTGGTAACGCGATAAATAATTGGCAAACACTAAACTTAACATATAATTTATAAAAAAACACACCTGTGTATTATTTGTAACACTCATCCTGAGCACAGATAGTGGTCCAATGTTGAATTCCTCATCCTGGTTCATTATCACTGCCTGTAACAGTTGACAAGATAAAGAATTAAACAACCATCCAACAATAGTGTATAGTAGGAAACCATTGTAATGCAGAAAGATAAAGATGAGAAAAATAAATGTTAAGTCGAGAAAAAACACGTTCCTTCAATATGTCAACAAATCACTAATATAACACCTAGTTGAAACTTTGAAATTCAACTGAATCAGGCCAAATCATACAAAACAAATATTCAAACAAAGGGATTCAACAGACCAGATTATGTAAATAGAACATATACAGAACAAGCAGAGTCAGGATCATAATGGCAAATAGTTATTAAAAAATATCATTAAAAAATTAATAACTTCAATAGATTTCTGTCATGCCAAAATGTGCCTTTAAGAAACTCGTTAAGTTATCTAAGAATAGAAATCTTGTGATGAAAAAAAAAACTTTGTAACTTTTGAATGCATGAATTCCATAAATATATTTCTATAATTGGTCCATAAACTTGTGCCCTAAGTCACATGTTAGCATTTCCCAATAATTAATAAGAGAATACATACATCCTTCTATTGTAAGGGACTTCTAGGCAGATGCCAAATTCCTGCAGTGAAGTTGAAACTCACAAGGGTTTTAATCAATCATCAAATGAGGGATAAAATTGGAACAAAAAAAAGGAGGAATGAAGTCTAAAATTTTGAATAAATTGCAAAGAGCACAAATATCATCATATCATATACTAAAAATACAAACAATTGTCTTGTAAGTATAGCTCAGTTGGTAGCTACCGAGGATAATTTATGCAGGGGCCGGGGTTCGAACCCCGGATTCCCCACACATAATATGTGTGAATCTAGTCACTAGCATACTTGACAAAAAAAATAAATACAAATAATTTGGTCCCTCACAATTTATTTTTTCGCAGCCCGTTTTAGTTCCGACAAAAAATAATACTCAAATTAATTAGGATAATTTTATACGGGGACAAATTAATCCATTGGAAACAAAATTCTGCCCATGTAAATCTTGCTACGCATAGTCGGTCCAAAGCCAATAAAAGGAGAGAGTTCGGTCCAAACCTAGATAAAAGGAGGGAATTGTGTCATCCAAGATTAAAACTTAGCTAAATATCTATGACACATATGTATGTAATAGTGTGAACCAGACCCAACTTAATGGAATAAAACTTTATTGTTGTTGACAAATTAACCGCTCGTTTATGATGAGTCAAAAGCAACATGGCTAATTTGTCTTCGCAACGAGAATGTGAGGTATTAAATTATTATTATTTTCTTAGTAAAAAATTGAGTTGCTAGAAAATATGTGAGAGATCAAATTTGATCTTTATTCAAAGATAGATCAATTAAAACCACTACTACAACGAGACATGATAATCACATAGTTAGTTAATGGAATAATTTGAATCCATAAAAGCAGTGACAATTGAAAAACAATAGCATGAACAACAAGCAGTAGAGTGGAAGGAGCAATTTACCTCAAAGCAGATGTCAAACGGAAATCTGAATTTTGGAAGGAACCAACACGAACACCGATTTGGATTGTAAAATCCTAGTGTAGTGTTTATGTATGTGTCTTTATATATATAGTTTTTTTTTTTTCTTTTTTCTTCCGTTTATCGTTTACAAAATGTAACAAATTAGATGATCATATTTATACTTACTTTTTCATTATTTCAATTATATTCTTAAACAACTTTAGTCTATAATAAAATTGGTGTTGATATCATTAAAAAATTAGATTATATTTTTTGTTATATTATAGTGTCATTGAAATAGATAATCATGATTAATTTAATTTGTTATAACTTGAAAACAACATTTATATTTTTAGTTTTAATAAAAATAAAAATTTCATTAAAAAAACACCGTTCTAAATAACACACTCTTCAAAATTTCATTAAAAAAACACCATTCTAAATAACACAATCTAATACTTGTATATATAAATAACACACACTCTAAGAAAATTGGTATGTACACATATGCAAAGACTGAAAAACACTAGTAAAATACCGGCTGCAATTATCTGTCGAAATTCAATTTTATCCATCGGCAGTTAACTACCGCGGAAACTTCGGCAGTTAACTGCCGCGGAAATCTAAATTACAAATGCCAAAGACGTTTCAATTTTTTTAATTAATGGTATTTATTGAAAATGAATTAAGAGATTGAATTGAAGATATAATTGGTTTATGGTATAGTGGACTTGGGAGCATTTGTCTTTTTTTGAAATTACTAATTTATTACTATAAAATCTTAGTTTTCTTTTTAAGGATTCTATTAATTCTTAGTTATTACTTGTTTTTTTAAACGATTAGTTATTGCAATTAGAAACTTAAGCTACTATTGACATAAATCATATCTTTTTCTTTTAATAATAATTATGTATGTTGTTTATGCCTTCAATTTATGTTTTGGAGAAACAGAGAAATCGTGACATGATTTCATCAACGTGTCACGATTTTCCAGGCAGTGAGCATGTTTTCTGGGTGCTCAATCGTGTCACAATTTTGGGAAAACGTGACACGATTTTCAGCTTGCTGGGCACATTTTGAGGATAAGGTTGGTCGTACCTTGGGTCGTACGCACCAACCGTGTCACGATTTGAGAAAACGTGACACGATTTTTCCCGGATCTGAACACTATATATGCATTCTTTGACCTATTTGTTGGATAAGCTCTGTGAATCTCATGGAAACCAAATGAGGGAACTTTTAGGATTTTAGATACTAAATGTTGAGTGTCTTTAGGTGAGGTTCAGAGCTTCAAGATGTGAATCTTGGAGAACCAAAAGAGGGGGCTCTTGGGAAAAGGGTTGGTGCCTTTTGGGAAGATTCATGGGATGGGAAACACATGAGTGAAAAGTCTTTTGTAAACACCTTGGGAGAGTGGAAATTCATGAGTGTCTTGTTCATTTGTGGGATTGGAAAAATAGGTAGAAATTAAGGTTGTTCTTTATGAGCTTGTTGAAGCTAATTTCTTGTAACCCATTTTGTATCTCTTTGTAAGAACTCATTGGAGAGATCAATCTCTCCCCCAGAGTAGGTCAAGTTGGGCCGAACTGGATGAACATTTCTTGGTATTGTTATCTTTTTCTTTTACTCTCTTTATCTTGTTTATTCTTTGGTTGAATTGTGATTTTGCTATGCAGTTGGTTTCTAGATTAGATCGAGCTTGTTGTTGCTTGTGGTTACTTTTGGTTTTGGTTGTCATTGATACTTGCTCCACGAATCTAAATTTCATTGGTGTGAAGTTTCGATTTTTATACCGTATTCACAACAATTGGCGCCCACCATGGAGCAAGGGGAGAATTTTTCAAGTGTGCACCATGGGTACCAAAGGTTACATCTTGGAGATGGAAGCAAGATGTAACCAAGCATGGTTCAACGAGAGTGTATGGAAGCATTAAAGGTTGAGGTTTTGAAGTCGGTCATCCTAGCACAATCGAAGAATGTTAAGTGTGAAGATAGGAGGTCATGAATGTGGTGTCATGGCGGTGATGTGTGTTTCCAATGGGTAAGTTCAGAGGAGAGGCGGTGGGAAGAATACTCATGATTAGCCTGGAGAGGCGGTGTGAAGAGTACTCGTGATCAACCTTTGAGGTGAAGTTGCAAGGTAAAAACATAGTGTGTGTACGCATTTGGAAGTTGAGGTAGAGAAAGCTCAACTTGAGGTGGAGTTAGTGACACCGAGAATGATACGACTATGGAGGCCTTGGGTGTTATGCTCTAGTTCTGAGCATGTGAATTCTTTAAGAGGACGGAAGGCATTCCGGGGGTTGAAAAATGTTTGACATGACTTGTGGGATTACGGAAAAAAAACCAAGGGTAATTGGAGGCAAGTGAATCTTCGGGAGGACAAATTTGATCACTCCGGGGGCCAAAGAGGTTATGGTGTAGGCTTGTGAAACTACCTAAAAATCCCAGTGTAGTTGGATGCAAGGATCTTCAAGAGAGCGGAAGACATTCTGAGGTTTGAAGAGGTAAATGTAAGATTTTGTGGAACTACCTAAAAATCCTAGTGTAGTTGGATGCAAGGAACTTCAAGAGGGAGTAAGACATTTTGAGGTTTGAAGAGGTAAAGGTGAAAGCTTGTGGAACTACAAAGTGTAGTTGGATGCAAGGAATAAGACTTGGAAGCTTGTGAAACTGCCGAGGGTGGTTGGATGCAAGTCGAGGTCGGTGTGTGGGTTAAGGTTCAAGCGAGACTTTGGACTTGATTGGTTTTGTCTTGGGAATAGTTCAAGGCAAGGTTAAGGAGAATGGTGGTTGATGGTTAAATTGGCATCATCATCAATTTGAAGTCAAGGTGGAGAATGTTGTTTATGCCTTCAATTTGTGTTTTGGAGAAATAGAGAAATCGTGATACGTTTTCATCAACGTGTCATGATTTTCCAGGCAGTGAGCATGTTTTCTGGGTGCTCAACCGTGTCACGATTTTCAGCTTGTTGGGCACCTTTTGAGGATAAGGTTGGTCGTACCTTGGGTCGTGTGCACCAACCGTGTCACGATTTGGGAAAACGTGTCACGATTTTGCCCGAATCTGAACACTATATATGCATTCTTTGACCCATTTGTTGGATAAGCTCTGTGAATCTCATGGAAACCAAAGGAGAGAACTTTTAGGGTTTTAGATACTAAATGTTGAGTGTCTTTGGGTGAGGTTCAAAGCTTCAAGATGTGAATCTTGGAGAACCAAAAGAGGGGGCTCTTGGTAAAATGGTTGGTGCCATTTGGGAAGATTCATATGGATGGGAAACACATGAGTGGAGAGTCTCTTGTAAACACCTTGAGAGAGTGGAAATTCATGAGTGTCTTGTTCATTTGTGAGATTGGAAAAATGGGTAGAAATTAAGGTTGTTCTTTGTGAGCTTGTTGAAACTAATTTCTTGTAACCCATTTTGTATCTCTTTGTAAGAACTCATTGATAGTTGATTGGAGAGATCAATCTCTCGCCCCGAGTAGGTCAAGTTGGGCCGAACTGGGTGAACATTTCTTGATATTGTTATCTTTTCTTTTACTCTCTTTATCTTGTTTATTCTTTGGTTGAATTGTGGTTTTGCTATGCACTTGATTTCTAGATTAGATCTAGCTTGTTGTTGCTTGTGATTTTGGTTGCCATTAATATCTGCTCCACGAATCTAAATTTCATTGGTGTGAAGTTTCGATTTTTAGACCGTATTCACAACAATGTAAATAGTATCTGCCAAATTTATAACCTCTTAAATTTTGACATATAATTATAATTATACCCCTTTAATACCATTTCCATTTAATATAATACACCAAAATACTATTACTATTTTTTTTAATGTGCAAAATAATATTCAAATGCTTAATTTTTACACTTATTGAAATGTTTTTTTTAGAGGATTTAAATGTTATTCTTATTAAGATATATATACATAAGTATTTTGGCAGTTAACTGTCGATAGATAAAACTGAATTTCGGCAGTTAACTGCAGCCGGTTGACTTGCGCGGCAGTTAATTGCCAAGGGGGTATTTTGGTCATTTACTTGTGTTTTTCAACCTTATCAAATGTATACACATCAATTTTCCACACTCTAATACTTGGAGCTCAAGTTTAATTATTTTAGCACTTTTAATACATTTAATTTTTATAGGCCTAAGCCCATAATTAACCTCAAACTTGTTTGAACGCCACTCTTCACCCAGCAAAATACACTCCTGTCCAGCCGAAATGACCAAAATGCTCCTGCGCATGTTAACTAACGCACGTGTAAAACTGTGCGTTAGTTAACATGCGCTGCGTGACTTAAGTCACGCATGTGTTAACGCTGCGTGACTTAAGCCAGACACTGCGCAAATTAACTCACGCACAGATTTAACACGTGCGTGAGTTATGCGCAGTGATTGTGCATCAGATATAACGTGCGCAAGTTAAGTCATGCAGGGGTATTTTGGTCATTTTGGCTGGGCGAGAGTGTATTTTGGTGGATGAAGAGTGGCATTCAACTTGATTTCTTGTTCTTGAAATTATTTCACAATCAACCGCCGCAAAGTATTGAAAGAGTGTTGTTCAATTATTCGGCGGTGAAGAAAATAACACAGTATGATGGGGAAGAGAGTAGGGAATAGTTTTCAGGATAATTATACATGTCATTTCTCAAAGTTTGTTTAATATATGATTTTGATGTTATTTGTTTGCTTTAGAAGTTTACTAATTTGATTGTTGAACCACCTTAACATGGCAGAATGATCATCACATTGGTTTGCAGGGTTTTTACAGTCACATTGCCCTTAAGCCTAGTGATTCTCTAAAGCGTTTTACACCAGCTAATGGGTATAGCTTTACTCTAGTTTATCTTGATCAAACCATCAAATTTGTTCCGACATTGTAGGGCACTCTCAAATAGGTCATTGAGCTGAGATTACGAATATTTCAAAAAAGTTCTCTGCCAAATTTTACTTATATTAATCTTTATAAATTTGATGGTAATGTTAGGGAGTAAATTGAGAACAAGCTGTTATACACGGACAAAATTGATAGTAAGTAGTTAAGCATAAGGGATCAACTTAATAATTTAATAGAGTTGAGAACTTTTATGACCTATTTGAGAGCGTCTAACAAAGTCAGAGACTAATTTGGTGGTATACTCGTTTCTTTTATCTTACTTGTTTACAACGTTTGGGAGCTTACTGACAATTTACAATTTTTTCACAGCCAGTTTGCAACTTGTGATGATTTTGATGATGATGCTATTGTGGATGTTAAGAGGCCTACTGGACTGTCTAATGGATTTGTCTCATGTAAAGTTTCACGGTTTATCAAGGCTAATCGGAAGAAACTCGAGGTACTAAAATTGAGATTTTATAGATAGATTCTAAATTATGATTTCATTCGGAATTCATAATCATAGTGACCTACATTTATAAGCTACTTACAAGAAGTGTCCTTTTAATGTGAAGTTGAGTTTTAAATTTCATATATATGAAAAAAATTGTCTCTGGTTGAGTTCAAAAAATTATATATATTGAAACTGAAATTTAGATAAAACATCTGACTGATCCTGTTATCATGCTATTCATGATCAGATGAAACATCTGACTGATCCTGTTTTGTGCTAAGGTGGCGTCTGGCGATGATGATTTGCCTAAGAGAGATGATTTTTCTGAACAAAGGAAAAAATACGAGAAATGGGTGTTAGCTTGTACTGGAATTAAGACAGAGGATAGCACTAATGATGATAATGATGTTTTCAAACAAGCACAAAAATTGCGCCCTACTAATGTTCGATTCAAGGTGAAGTTTTGGAGCACTTTTGGCTTGGATATTTTTTCTCATCCACAAGAATTTTTTGTTTTTCCATCCTTTTCAATATGATAATAAAGATTAATGTGCTTTTGCAGGAAATCAGCTGTCCCCTCTTTGCCAGAGGAGACTGTGGATGGAAAACGCCATATCACTTCTCAGGTTCTTACTTGATCTCTCATGTTTTCACTCTAATTGTTCATATGTTTCTGGATTGGAAACTTGTAAGTCTTAACATGTTCACCAATGTGCTGTAGATGTTGAAGAACAGAGGACTAACTCAAAGTCGCAACAAGTCGAAAAAGAATCCTAGAAAGAATTACAAGGTACTTTCACTTACTCCTTGTCTTTAACAGACTCCTCAAATTTAAATGTTCAACCGTTGCTTTTGGTGTTTACTATTTCTCATTCTCTTGTTAACTCAATGTGCAGCTCAAGCATAAAAAAGCTGTTAAGAATCGCAAGGGACAGGTTCAGAGTATCAAAATACCATTCTCACCTTATGGCGGGGAATCCTCGGGAATTAATGCAAATATCAGTCGAAGCATCAGATTCAAGAGCTGATTTTGTCAGTATATTTTACATAACAATATCATTATATTTTTCTTTCAATTTTGAACTACATCACCTGTGTAGATGAGAGTATGACTTGTATAATTATTGACGGGAAATGAACATCTTTGGCGTATTAAAGTTTTGTCAAGTTGTCAATTTTGATCGACAATACAGAATAAAGTAACTTTTATTCAGTTGATTAACGAACTTTACAGTAAGAAATACAACTTGGCAACTCAAAAGAGGGTCCTCTCTTCAGCTACTATTTACAAACAACTAGACAAAAAATAAATATCTCATACAGAAGAGATGAAATCCTATTTAGACGTGGAAGCAGAACTGTTTAAATCCTTCACCGTTGAAGATGAACTTCAAAGTCTCACTCAACATTAGGAAACAAAAGGTTAAACCCTTCACAATAGATTTGACAAAATCACAGTGGTAGCATGATTTTGTTTAAGCTCCAAGTGTAGTTTATACAAAATCGTGGCGTGCATTGATCTTCTAAATGACAGTTCCACTAGGAATTAACGCATCCTTGATTATTGTGACGATCCCGCTTTTAATGAAATAGCCTTCTGTTTCTCTTGCAGCTTCTTGAACATTGTCACTGTTAATTATCTGAGAATTGAAACCAAATGTAAGATTTCTAAATGTTGCTATCTAGTTACATGTTTACATGAATGAAAAGTTGTAAACTAGGTCAACTGAGTACATTGTCAACAAAACATTACAAAAAGAGGTACGAGAAGAAAACAAATGATAAAGGTAAGTTGTGAATAATAAATAAAGGTATGTTGGTCTATGTTTGTTTAAATTGATTGTTTCTTAACCTGTGTTGAAACCTAAAAGGACCAAAGATTAGGAACAGAGGGAGTAGATGATAGGAAAAAACCAACAATTTGTCAAGCTTAATATGAGAAGATGGATTAGAAAGTAAAATAGGGAATGGAAGTGTATATAGTTGGATGATATTATAACCTTCACATTTTCTCCAATTCTAGCATTCTTGTCAACAATTGCTCTTTTGATATGGGAGTTTCTGCCAATACCAATTGGTACACTGCCTTTAGCAGCCAAAAAACTTTTATCAGCTTCTGTCTGGAAATCAGAAAATCAATGTTGTGGTTAGGATTATTCAACCCTTGTAACTTACACAAGCAAATGAATGAATTGAGCTACATCTAAGAATTTCAACTGCTTTCTTAAGTCAAACATTGACTGTTAAAAAAAAACTATAATAATGACCAGCGCAAGTAATTTGAACCGCATTTTACCTCGTAGTAATCTGCGCCCATCAACAAAGTGTCTTCAATAATAGCACCTTCTGATATGCAAGATCGCAGCCCGACCACAGAATGGAAAATTTTGCAGTTCTAGGGAAACGAAAAAAATGCAAGTTTCTCACAATTAAATCCATTTAATTATATTTGACATCTTTGTGAAGAAAAGTATAAATCTCATTCTTTGAACAGATTCGGAAACAATTTACCTTAATCACACATCCTTCCCCGATAACACTATCAGTAATATCAGCATCAAGCATCTTTGATGGAGGCAAATATCGCGGTTGGGTGTAAATTGGAGATGAACGATCATAGAAACTGAAATTAATATCCATAAACATCATGGCCAAGATGTTCTTATTGAGTACATTGACATGACAATATGATGATTATATGGCATATAGCTTATTTATTTACCTGAAGTCAGGTACAGGCTTTTTGGTGATTCCGAGATTTGCATTATAGAAAGCCTCAATGGTACCAATGTCTTCCCAGTAGCCATCATATAAGTAAGCTTGCACCTGTGAATTTTTCACAAAAACTACCTCAAGATCCTGAGATTTAAGCTATGAATGTTTTATAGCAAAATTATAAAGTTCAACAGTTCGAAATTCCAACATATCATAAGCATCGACATTTATCGTGATGAGGTTTTAGAAAAAAGTCAGCCAGTTCCGATGGAAAATACAGATGAATGATAATAAGTCATAAATTCTCTCTGCATTGTAATATTCTTATGAGTTGCATCATGCAAAAATAACCAAAAAGTTTCTTGAAATTAAATAACTAGAAGGAACACGTACTCTCTTTCCAATGGAAGTAGCACCAGGAATCACTTCACTCCCAAAGTCATTTGCACCAGGAAATTGGTCACGAAGCAGGTCTAACATCACATTTTTGCTGATAACATATATACCCATGCTAGCAATAAAAGGCATTTCCTTTGCTCTTTCATCATCAAGACCCAAAATGGTAGTATCGACCTAATAATAGAGGATAAATATTATAGTAACTTTTGAAGCATTTGTTTAGGTAAGAATTATGGACTCACCTTCATAGCTTGCAACTGGTCTCCTTTTGGCTTTTCTGAAAATTCAATTATACGCCCCTCTTCGTCGATCTTCATCAGACCGAAAGCAGTTGCACGCTTTTCGTCCATTGGCAATGCAGCCACAGTGATATCAGCATCTGTTTCCCTATGTGCTTGGATAAATTTCTCGTAATCCATTCGATACAAATGGTCACCGGCCAGAATTAAGTACTCCAAAACATTGTGCTCTTCAAAAAGCCATAAATATTGCCTCACAGCATCTGCAGTACCCTGCAATGACCACATCAAATCTTTTCAAATATCACTTCATTTCTAGAGATAATATAGACCATCAATAAATTCCAACCACTTAACGATACACCTTTACCGACTACAGTGAATCTCGAATCTCGATCCAGAAACTTGAGACACATTATGTTCCGGTCCGGCCAAAAGGCCATATCAGATCACATTATAATTGAAAAGCACTAACTTACAAAAATAAAACACAGATAAATATGATAAACATAATTATAAAACCGATTCAATACCAACATATAAAGAGGACAGTTAATTGAGAACATAGTTAAGGCAATGTTATACCTGGAACCAATTAGGATTCTCAGGACTTTGCTGAGCAGCAAGAACCTCAACAAAACCTTCATTTTTGTAGCCACCAAGGTTGCTTGCATAAGCACGAGAAAGATGTCGGTTGAGAGACGCGGAATTGAATTGAGTAAGAACATAAATCTTAGATATGTTGCTATTCAAGCAGTTGCTAACAGGAATATCAATGAGTCTATAGTTAGCTCCAAGAGGAACAGCTGGTTTTGCTCTCTTCTTGGTGAGTGGATATAGACGAGTACCAGCACCACCTCCAAGTATAATGCCAAGCACACTCTGAATGAACAATCACATTTTCATTACACTTCATTCACAAAAATAAAATAAAACAAAATATTCTACTTTGATCTAAAATTAAAATTTTCACATATCCCAATTCAATCCACAAGAGAAACCAAAAATTATTTTCAGCTGATAACAATTACATTGTAGCTATGAAACACATATACGGACACGGATACTGGACATAACACACTGACACGAACACTAACATGCGATAGAAAATTAACTACTTTTCATTCAGCTCTTAGCTCTAAAAAAGGAAGAAAAACAACCAAAAGCAAAAGAGATAAACTCACTCTGCTAGCGTCAGGATCAAGGCAAGTCTGAGAATTCTGTGAATCAGAAACAGCTTTAGGAGTAACAATCACATGCTTGCGGATGCACCTTCCTCTTCCTGCACCACCAGAAACTGTAACAATCTTGTCTCCAGAGAGTTGTGATGATGAGAATGAAAGACTTCTTTGAATGGCTTTGTTTCTTACATTTGATGATGAAGAAGAAGAACAACGTGGTACTTTGATAACACCTGTAGTAGCCATAGAAGCCATTGTACAAATTGTTGTATCTATGTTTGTGTTACTTTGTTAAGGTTTGTGTTATGTGTGTTTTTGTGTGTGGTTCAGAATAAGAGTATGTGTGAATTGTGATCTTGTAATTATGGACCATCACCATAGAGTAAGATATTTAATATTTGAATTTTTTTATTATATGGTTTAATTAAAAGTTTGTCGTTTAATATATGATATTTCATGTGAAATTTGTCGTTTGATAAAGGACAAGGAACATTTTGTGTGATTGATGTGGAAGTGCAAGTGGAATGCAATAGGTGGGGAGACTCATCACTCAATCAAAGGGGTTTTTGATTTTTCCAAAACCATTTTGAGATTTGCACGAGTGTAGATAATTTTCTTTAATAAATGTGTTATTTAGATACACAAAAATCGGGTATCGTATCTGAGATATTCTAAAATACAATTCGGTTGTGAGTGATGTTGGAACCGAATAATGAAAATGAATTAACTACATATACATACCGCGTTAATGTTGGATTTTGTTCGAAAAACATTTCCCTTTCCATATTTTTAATGGGTTGAACGAGCACCGTTGGTGAACACTTCGGTTCCTATCATTTCCATGCATTTGTCTTGTTATTTCAACATCAAATCAAGTGTAAATGGAAATAATAGTATATGTACGGAAGAGATTTTGATATGATAATGTGAAAAAAAGATGAAGTTAGTAGGTGCTTTTATTTTAACAAATTCATGATTTATCATAGTGTATTTACAATCTCTATTTTTTATTTGTTAATTAATGATTGATATTATTCATATTATACTCTAAATGAATTATTCATTTTCATTAAGTGTTTTGTAAAATTCATTTGTTTATTATTACTTTTTGGATGAGTTGGTTTGTATGTTTTGGTCCAATTTAAGGGAAATGCTTTGTACAGCGAGAAATAATTTCCCGAATGCTTCCCGACGCATTAAAAACAATAGCAATCCCTTAATTGTAGGTAACTGGCCAGCATGCATGTGGGAATTTTTTTTTTTTTTGGCACCAAAGGAATTACCATTCTTGAGACTTTCGGGATAAATTTTGTCTAGATATATAGAATCACCCCAATTTAAATAAGGACATGGGTAGCTACAGTTTACTATGTAAAATCAATTCAAAATAGGATAACGTGCACTTGAAAAAAGAACTGGGTTGGTTGGGATTATCAAATTGAGTAGATTATTTTTTTCTTCATAGTTAGATTAAACTTTGAAAAAGTTATACACCTTTTGCATCTGTAGAAGGCTAGAAGCTATCAAGTTTGTTGAGTAAGATGTCTTTGACTTTGAAGATAGATAGGGAAAATAAATGATCTATTAACGATCATTTTGTAACAATTTTTATTGATAACTTTATCTTTTTTATTTATATTGTATTCTTACTTTTTTTCTATCACTTTAATTTCTTCATATATGTTTAATTGTCTCGTAAATTCTCTATAAAAATAATTGTTTAAATATCATTCCTAAAAAAATAGCCCCAGATCTAATATGAAGGTAAATCAGAATAATATTAGGCATCTTGTAATTTTTAATGATAGAATTACGACATGTCCAATGGGGTGGGGTGGGGGTGTAAGTATTCGAATATAAATAAAAGAAAGTCTGAAATATATAATGACTAAGCAAACCCACTCACAACAAAGCGTTTGTAGTCCAACGGTTAGGATAATTGCCTTCCAAGCAATAGACCCGGGTTCGACTCCCGGCAAACGCATTTTTATTTTTTATTTTGTTTTGTACAGTTCAAAATCTCCAATTCTGCGTCTGTAGTTCAGTTTCTCTGTGTCTTTTCCTATGTTTTGTTTATATATATGAGCAAAATCTATCAGACATCCAATCCATATTTCTCAGAATTGTTTTTATCTTTGATTTTGAAATAAATTAGGTCATGTGAATCTATAACAGCTTCAGCTTATACTTAGATCATAAGTGCATTAACCTGTGGAAAAAAGAAAATCATAAGCGCATTGCTGCACTATTGTAATCCTTCCATTTTAAATCATATATTTGAATGGAAACTATGTTGTGTTTTTTTTTTTTTTTTTTGGTGTTTCTTTACAAGTCCCATGTTGGTTGGCTTTGTAAACATTGAAATCTTTATATACTAAAAAAATAGTAAAAATTGTGAAATATAAGAATATATTAACCAAATGACCATCGACGGTTATATGTACAAAACAAATATAATTGGTGATGTATTATATGGTTAACATATTCTTATCTTTTTCTTTTTCTTTTCTTGCAAATTTTAATGAGTTAATGAATTTTAAATCACATGACGTTATATGTTCTCTACTATTTTTATTAAAGCATACCCATAAGTTATGGCGCGCGACTAAGTATATGTTTGCTTTTTTGGTAGAGATGACGCCATGACTAAGTGTGTGTTTGCTTTTCTAGTAGATATAATGCTACCACACGTTTGATTTTGTGACAATCAAATGAATTTGATTGCGAGAAAATCATTTCTTCTGCAAATTTAAACAATGGTTGTATGTTTGATTTTGCGACGATGATAATTTATTTTGCTGGAATTAATTTTGGTAGAAATTTTTAATTTTTTGTAACCAATAGAATTGGTTTTCGTTAAAAGTAAGTTGTGTGCAAACTATTTTTTTTTTTTTTTGTAGAGGAGTGTAAACTTATTTATGTTTAAATAAATTTTCTTAAATTTGATTCTTAACAATTCATATTGTTTAGATAGTTTGAAACAAATTTAATTTTGAATATGAAAATAGGCTTTGATTATATTTAATTGCATTATTAAATTTGATATAATTGTATAAAGATTAATAAAAAGTGATATGTGTGTGTTTATATATATAGAGAGACATGATCCGTTGACATCAGGTGTCAACGAATTCGTTGACACCAAATCTGATCCGTTCATTTAATTAATTTAATGGTGTCTAATTATTCCCTAAATTGCTAATGTGAGGTGACTCTCATACTAGTTGTTGCAGTTTTTTAATCTCTGACTAATTATTTCCTAAATTTTCTACAACATCTTTTTGGAGGCACACCAACGTTCATGAAATATTTCTCTTTCAAATGAATTACTCAATTCTACTTTGTAAGAATTAACTTTGTGTACCCACGCCCAACAACAATTCAGATTCTTCTTTACGGGTGGTGTGGTGCAGTAGGCATAATCAATTCAATATTTGTTTGCAAAAAAGTTATAATTTGTTTTATTGTTGACATGAGATTCCATTATTCGATTAAATTAAATAGTTGAACCTAATTAAGAAACATGGGATCTCTGAGATTGGGATCAAATTAAGGAATTGGATTTGAGAGGCAAGAAAGACCTATGATAGCAGATTCACGTTTTATTGCTATAGAAAAGAACGTATTCAGTTTATATTTTATTGTTATGATTCTATTTATATTGAATCCGTTTTTTTCTATGATCAATTGGTATTTGGTTGTGTGGAAGAACCTGAACTGTAAGAATACTAGACCTAGGGAGGAAGAAGATGAGAGTGTGATATGTTTGTCTTTGAAGAGTCTCCACCTTAACAATCAAGTGAATAAATGTGAGCCATTAAGAACAAAACAAAGAATGGTTAGGATTTGGTGTCAACGAATTCGTTGACACCTGGTGTCAACTGATCCTAACTCATATATATATATATATATATATATATATGTCAAATACCTTTTTTGTCCTTTAAGTTTGACAAAAATACCGGGTTAGTCCTTTAAATATTATAAGTTTTAAATAGGTCCTTTAAGTTTTCTTAAGTTTCAAATAGGTCCTTAAAGGGTAACAATGTATTAAATTAACAACTTAAATGACCTATTTAAAATTTAAAAACTTAAAAGATTAATCTGATATTTTTGTCAAACTTAAAGGATCAAAAGATGTATTTGGCCACACACATATATTTGTTTGTTTAAATTTCTATTAAAAAAAACATATTTGTTTAACTGTGTTATATATTTTATACACTAAAATAAATAAAAATATCAGTTGATTTTTTTGGTAACAAGCAAAAATGAAATATATTAGCAACGAAAAATCATTCTTCCTAACACAAAGTCTACCTTAAGTAGAATACCGAAGTTTAACAAACAACTACTGGTCGGAATGAAAAGAACTAAAAGAAAAGGCGAAGACTATTAGTCAATGCCTAAACAAGAAAAAGGACAAAACCACCAACTATGGTAACCATTCGCAATATTAACAAATTTTTTTCTTCAACCACCCATAAGAAAGCAACTTAATAACCCACTAGGGTGGTCTGGTGGTGTTGGATTGAGACATTGAGGTGTGCTTCTTCTCAAGGTCTCAGATTTGATTCTCCTTAATGTAAATTTGAGCAGGCTAGTTTAACTTCTTCTCATAGAGCATATGATCAGGAAGAACGTGTAGTCACTAATTTGAATAGTTTTTTTTGTTGAACCAGTAAACTAACCTAATTATAACCATGTATAGTTTTGTAACATGAGATATGAGCCCCCTTCGGCAAATTTGAGTATTTCCTTCTTGTTTTACGTAAATTTTGACTATTTTCTATATGCTGCAAAAATAATTGGCTAACCTCGGGTTAGGTGTAATTTGTTACCAGCGTCACATTTCACTTACATAATTTGCATAATCAGAGATAGACGGTATCATAGCGGACCAAAAGGGCCTAAGCCGTGGGGATATTTTGGGCGGTCAAAGATCCTAATTACGATAGATTAGAAAAAGTTACTCTTATGTCTCATGGGAATATTTCTTATTGTGGTAATTGTATTTTCATGATGTATGGCATATTGAATAATGATGTCTAGTCTGGATACTATGCAGGCAAAGGAGAACCTCTTATGAAGACAAACAAAGGGCTAATGAAATCATCATGCTTGTGGTGATTAAGAGCCTGTTTGTTATAGTTTTTTTTTAAGAAAATAATTACTTTTAAGAGTTTTGCATCCGTTTGTTACAAATTTTAAAAAAAATCAGAATCTAAAAAAAAAATCTAAAGTCTCTTTTATATAGTTGTATCCAAACAAACTAGATTATTTGTTTAAAAAAAGTGATTTTTATTACGGTGAACAAACGCAAAATAGATTCTGATTTTTCACACAATCTCTAAAATATAATCTCTAAATTATTTTATGTCAAAATTACTTTTATTTTAATCCCTAACAAACGGACCATAACTTTGCGTCATTGATTATTTTTTTGCTTAGAAAGAATAGAGTTCCCTCTTGATTCAGAACACCACATCCAACGCTTACATAAAAAAGCAATCATAAAACCATAAATAAAATGAGGAAATAGCAAGATGTAGGATAAGAGTCTAATGAAACTTGCACATGTTTAGTGAATTGATGCTTATATGACTCTGCTATAATACTTAGAATATGGATAAGTTATGCACCTTATATATGGACATAGGTACTCCCAAATTGATCTAACCTTCTCAGAATCAGCTGCTTGATAGAGACCAACTAGTTTTAAAGCAAAATTCGTCTCAATTCTAAAAAATCAAACCTCTTGACCTCTGTTTCACTATTGCATTTTGAGCATTATCAAAGCACTTTATTGAAGATTTATCCTTCATTGGGTTTAACAAGGCAAATTTCAAATGAAAAGGTGAATTTACCAATCATCAAACAAAAGTAGCAAATTACATGCAAACCGGTTTGTAAGGTGAGAACTACCCCATCACTAATAAACATATTTTCGGACTATATATCATCTAATGTACAACATAAACATTATATGATTTGGAATCAACGCATACACGAGTAGCAGATAATGATATCATTTGGAAGCAACACAGGTTCCAAAAACCCAATCAGCAGAGGGTATTTGCACAACAAATAAAAACATCAATAAATGAAGTCCAAAATATAAATTAAGAAGTGAGATGATAAACTTAAATAAAATATTCATTACTAAAAACAAAAAATTAAGCAAATTGCATCTGCAATAATGTTGGCTTATTCCTAATTTCCTAATAAAAAAGAACCACATGGTTGCATTTTCATATCATGCTATCTAATTTTGAAGGTATCCTTCGAATCCAATTTTCATAAAATGGAGGAAAAGGTGAACGGAACATTGGATGCCTTAGAAAATAAAGAAACCAAACAACGACAAGAAATTGGAAAGGAACAGCCAAAGCCACAATCCCTATTATCAGACACAAAAACATAACTAACATTGTAGCTGTTGAATCCTGGCAACTCAAAAGAGACAGCGGTCTCTCCATACTAGCGGAAAACTCGCCCATCTGTGTTACAACTCTCTCAGCAGCAACTCTTAATCGATCATATCTTTTCCTCGGTTTGACATCTTTGAATTTGGATGGCATTGGATCAAACTCTTCTTCCAATTCTTCTTTACTTGTTGCATGCACATGAGACAAATGCAAATCTACATGAGATAGTGTTTTTGGCTTTATTTGAAATTGCAGCAGCACATTGACTATAAGAGCAAGAAGTATTGCTGGCAACAACGATTGAGGGAGAAAAAAAAAGAAGAAGAGCAACAAGTGAGCTATAATTGGTGAAGCAAGATTTTTCCACTTGCATAAATACCAATCAAGCAATTTAGAAAGACTTTAATTCTCTCAAAATCAGCTTTACATCTTCTCAGACTCCACATGATTTCACGTGAATCTAGCATATAATCAACAACCTCTTTTCTCAATGGCGGTTCAGCTTTGCTCATATTTGACCGCACAAGCTCGATAGTTTGTTGCCTTAATCCGTATAACTGAGCTGGAGACAGCGGATCATTGAAATGTTGTGGAAAAAGCATTGGCATTGTGTACTTTTTATACAAATTAACTCTAGAAGGGCAAGTAAACTTGAAGGACAATTGAATTTCCCCCATCTTCTTCAGCCCAGAAGGTTGAAGTTGAACAAGAGGATAAGAATAATTGTAAACGGTATTGATTTCCATTTCTGATAGACTGATTCTCACCTTCCTTATCCTTGTATCGTTTGCTCCAGCAGATATATATTCTTCATTTAATTGACTATTATCAAACACAGAAATAATGAAAAAATGTAGATGGATCATAGACATTCCAAGAGTATTGCTCATTCCACTTTGGAGAAAGACTATTAACAACGGTTGTTGACCGAACCCATTTCGAGCCATATTTAGCTACACAATAGGCATCGGTGCGACTGCGAGGTTTCATCGCTGGAAGACCTGTAGCATTCAATATCCCCATCTCAAAAACTCCAATGTTTGGTCTCCAGAACCCATTGCATGTGGATTCACATCAGTGCTGTACCGTGGATCGTCTCTTCCCTTGATCCTCTACTACAAACCATTTTGGTAAAGATAAGGGGCAGAGCATATTTCCCTTATGTTAGAGGGTTAAAAGAGCATATTTCCTTAAAAATTGGGTCATTTTGCCGTTTTTTTTAAAAGGGGGCCAAAATCGTTACTTTTGCAAACTTAGGGGTAGAATAGTGCGTTTAAGCCAAGCTAGTATTATGAAAAGGGAAATTCTTTCTCCATGCGTCTCTTTCAATCTAACGATCCTTGTAATCATAAGAGTTTACAATTGCACATTATTCCTTCTATTGGGACTATTATGCAAAACCAGCTCCTCGTGTTCGTTTCTATGGAAAGAGGTAAAAAGTGTTATATTTTCGATGTATTCCTACAATATTTGGTTTTGAACCAAAAAATTTCAAAACTTATTTACACATTGTTAGTCATATTTGAAAAATGGGTGCTGATATGTTTTCCACTAGTGTTATTGTCCCCTCATTACAAATGTTAGAACTATGCTAATTGGTTTTCCAAAAAGGTACAAACACCAGAAAGGATTCCAAGGTGTTTTTTTTTTGAAATTTGTAAAAAATCCTGAAACGTTTTTGTTGTGAATTTGGGTCTCAAATCGCAAACTTCACACCAATGAAATTTAGATTCGTAGAGCAAGTATCAATGACAACCAAGAATCAAATGTAAATTATCACAAGCAACAACGACAATCTAAATCTAATCTAGAAACTAGGTGCATAGCAAAACCCACAATCAACCAAAAATTAAACAAGCTAAAGAGAGAAGAAGAAAAGATAACAACAAACATACTAAAGATTGTTGACCAGTTCGATCCAAGATGATCTACTCTGGGGGAGAGATTTAACTCTCCAATCCACTATCAATGAGTTCTTACAAAGAGATACAAAACGGGTTACAAGAAATTAGCTTAAACAAGCTCACAAAGAACAACCCTAATTTCTACCCATTTTCCCAATCTCATCAAAGAACAAGACACTCATGACTTTTCAATCTCCCAAGGTGTTTACAAGAGACTCTCCACTCATGTGTTTCCCAACCCATGAATCTTCCCAAAAGACACCAACCCTAATTCCAAGAGCCTCCTCTTTTGGTTCTCCAAGATTCACATCTTGAAGCTTTGAACCTCACCCAAAGACACTCAACATTTAGTATCTAAAACCCTAAGTGTTCCCTCCTTTGGTTTCCATGAGATCCACCAAGCTTAACCTTCAAAAAACAGCAGAAAACACTTATATACTAGTCACAAATGTCCCAAATCGTGTCACGATTCTGCTTATCCAACCGTTGTGACCAGTCTCTTTCAGGTAAATTTGATGAGGAAGTTGTTGAATCGTGTCACGATTTCCCATCTCAAAAACCATGCTCACTGCCTGGCCAAATCGTGTCACGATGCCCAAATCATGTCACGTTTTGGCACTTCCTCAGCTTCACATTTTTTAGTCACTTCTCAACAGTTTTGTTTTGTACGAGGCTTTCAGAAATATAAATACGAGTATTTCAAAACTTTATTCCAATCGAGAAACATTTTATAGATCTTTTCGAGGGAAAAATATACTCGTCATAATTGTTTTGAGTGGTTTTACTGGAAATAAATATCTGAAATGTTATGTGAGGGTGAATTCATAATGGATTAGAAAATGTTGAAAGTGAAGGTGTAAAATCAATGTATAATTAAATTGCAAAAGGGTAAAATTGAATTTTTTTATTTGTAGGGGTGAAAGTGCATATGTAGGGGTATATTGTAAAATTTCCACCATACAACTTATTTATTTTGGACTTCGGTTAACCTAAACTCATACAATAGACCCAAATAGCCTAAGTTGTTTATATAACCCTAATTAAATACATTGTTGCCGCACCACATCTTTCTTCATCATTCTCTCTTCCATTGTTCTCTTCTTTCTATCTGCTGCATCATTTATTCTGTCGACCCTTCACACCTCCATTGTTTTCTTCTCTCTCTGCATCCTATCTTTTGTCGATCCACTTTCTACTTCTTCTATTTGTATGATACATATACTCTCTCTCTCTCTCTCTCAACTAAAAAGCTGTAGCGACCACCTTTGCCCAAATTGACACTGCACCGCACCGACCATTTTCCACTTTCATACCACACTGACGCGACTATGCATGATGTAGACATTTCGGCCGCACCATCCACTTTTTATAATAGAGGTTGATAAATCAATCTTGTTTTAATTTTAATATCAAGTTTCACATAATTCGATTTTATATATTTACTATTTGCCTATATTTTAGATCTTCTAACAATCAAAGTAATCAAATTTAATTTTTGCGACTCTTTGATGATTTTTTTTAGGGTTTTGAAGAGCTTTGCTTCGTAATGGACAAGAACAATAATTCATAATGATCCGATATTGGAGGTAAATCATTTTCTCTCCCTTAATATATAATATTTAATCATGCTTTGTACATTAATCTGATCTTTTTTAATTTTTATATTTGCAAACAATCAACATTAACACCAACACATATTGATTGTATGATTTTTGCCAAACAAACAATGTATTTGCGAATCATTATTCCTCAAATTCAATCAACAATGAACCCTAAACAATAACCAACATCCACACACCATCTCTTCCTTTCTCTCAGGGGTTTCCCTCACCGCCGCCAGCCTTACCCTTCTTCTTCCACCATGTAGCCGCGGCTGCCGGCGATGCGATCAACCTCGCAACTGCGTCATCACCAAGCCACTCCTGTGTTGGTCTCAAAACCTATACAGGGTCGGTTGTTGCTTTTGAGATAATTTCCGTTTTGGATATGGTAGCAGATCTGGTGTAAAGATGGATGGGTTTCCTCATCCTACTCAATGGCGTTTGTGTGGTGGTAGGGGTTACGCCGTTGTGTTTCATCATGGTTGTGGATCACAATCCTCAAATCCCACGGTGGATGCCTTCATCGCCGTCTGAGATCGTGGTTCTACTTTAGAAATCCGACGTGTTGTGCTTGTGTGGTTCGCGGTGAGCGGGTTCCGTTGGCTCGAAAGGGCTGAAAATGCTTGTTTTGATTTGTCGCAAGGACTATTTGTACGTGAATCTTGTCCATGTTGGCGGTCAATTCAGATACCATCCTTAAAAAAGATAGGCTCATGCTTGTCTTTGATTAATTGGTCTGTTCAATTCAGAATTGTTGAGTAGATGTGTTAGATTTGACGTTTTCCTCTCCGACGGCAAGCTTCAGTTTGGATTCCTAACCTACCGTCGTCGTCATCCTCAAGGTTGTCGTCGTTCTTCAAGGTCTAATAAGGGACACACTGTTGTGTTGATCCAGGTGTTTCTGGATGGTGGTTGAGATTATGGGCTAAAGCCTCCAGTATTCCTCCCTGCGTCGGAAGTATGGTCTTATTTGATATGTACTTTGGGGCTCGAAAGAGTGTTTATCTTGTTGTGCTTTGTAGGGAGAGGATGATACGTGGATCTACTCCGTGTTGACGGTTGGTCCATTCACCGTGGTCTAGACCTCTAATTGAAAGTAGGTAGTGTTTCTCGATCATCATCATCATCAGGAATGGGTTCCTCCGAGTCTGGGAAAATGAGCGTGACTTTGATTTTCACAATATATATGTAACAATGTCGGTGTTCTCTTCAGCTGCCATTGAAATTTCAAATGCAGGGAAGAGTTTTTGTTAGTGATTTGATTTATTGTATAGAAGAGTAAAATGGCGAGGTGAACGAATCTGAGCAAGCTATTGTGCATGCATGCATTTAAGATCCTAAGACACTTAATTTGGGGACAATTGTATGTACTAAATTAATTTTTCTTGTTTTTTTAAGAGAAAAAAAACTATATACTTTCAAATTGCAAATTGACAGAGTAAATCATTCAACATTGCTTAGAACCTAAAATAAATCTGACAGCAAACTCACAACATCCAAACTAGTAACACACAAATGCCTACAAATAA
Source organism: Medicago arabica (assembly GCA_946800305.1). Classification (NCBI taxonomy): domain Eukaryota; kingdom Viridiplantae; phylum Streptophyta; class Magnoliopsida; order Fabales; family Fabaceae; genus Medicago; species Medicago arabica. The sequence goes on from OX326970.1 coordinate 1,545,603, forward strand.
TACAATAAAATTAAAGATGACCGAAATATTCATGGCTCCGGATCTGCAACGTTGATGTTCAGATCATTTATTTAATAATTGATCTTCAGTAGGAATCAAATGAACACATGAACACGATGGAATATCAAACAACAACGTACAAGCACCAAACAATACAACACCGCACTCAGACGACGAAATCACAAAGAAAAAACCTAGGTTTATATGAATATCACTTTTTTTTAGATTAAATTAGAGAGAGAAATATGAAGAGAGGTGATTTCGGATCAAAATTGATTGAAAACCACCCTCTCAATAAAAAAAATGGAAGAAAAAATCTACTGAAAAATTAGGGGCAACTTGTTGGACAATAAAAAAAATGGAAGAAAAAACATACTAGATAATTAAGTTTAACTTGTTGGGGCGGGAGAAGTTAGAGAGAAAGAGAACTATGATTTTGTTAGTAGCCATTAAATAGTTTATTTTTCTTAAAAAAATTAATTGATGATTCCATTAAAAATTATAGAGAATAGAGATTCCTATCGAGCCTTTCTTAGAAATATATGTTCAATAATTTTTAATGGAAACATCAATTAATTTTTTTTAAGAAAAATAAACTATTTATTGGCTACTAACAAAATCATAGTTTTGTTTCTCTCTAACTTCTCCCTCTTCAACAAGTTGACCTTAATTTTTTTAGTGTGTTTTTTCTTCCATTTTTTCATTGCCCAACAAGTTGTCCCTAATTTTTCAGTAGATTTTTTCTTCCATTTTTTTTATTGAGAGGGTGGTTTTCAATCAATTTTGATCCGAAATCACCTCTCTTCATATTTCTCTCTCTATTTCAATTTAAAAATGTGATTTTCATGATCTAGGTTTTTCTTTGTGATTTCCTCGCCTAAGTGCGGCGCTGTATTGTTCGGTGCTTGTACGTCATTGTTTTATATTCCATCTTGTTCCTGTGTTCATTTGATTCCCACTGAAAATCAATTATTTAATCATGATCTGAACGTCAACGTTGCAGATTCAGAGCCATGAATATTTCGGTCATCTTTATTTTTATTGTACTATTTGTAGACATTTGTATACTATTAACTTGGATGTTGTGAGTTTGTTGTCAGATTTATTTTTAGGTTCTAAGCATTTTTTAATGATGTGCTCTGTCCATTTGCAATTTGAATGAATATAGTTTTGCCTTTTGTTTTCTAAAAAAACAAGAAATATTAATTTAGTATAAACAATTGTCCCAAATTAAGTGTCTTAGGAACTCAAATGCAATGCATGCATGCACAATAGCTTGCTATAAGATTCGTTCACCTCGCCATTTTCATCTTCTATACAATTAATCAAATCACTAACAAAAACTCTTTGCTGCATTTCAAATTTCAATGCGGAAGAAGAGAGAAACGACATTATCACATATATTGTGAAAATCAAAGTCACACTCACTGTCTCATACCTAATGGAACCCATTCCTTGTGATGACATACTCATTTATGATGTGGCAACACTTGTCAGACATACTTTTGTTGACAAATATATTTTACGCTGCCTAATAAACGTTGCTACGTTATAAATGAAAATGACAAACAAATTGAGATGACGGACCAGAAAATCAATAATTAAAATAAGGGGAACAAAACTACATATTTTTTTGCTTAAATGCACTATTGGTCATCATGTTTAAAAAATTGGTTTTTTGGTTCCCATGATCAACATTTTTTGGACTCTAATATTATCAAATGGTGATTAAAAAATTGAAATCAAAACACCAAGTTTTAGGGTCTCAAATCAATGAAGACAAAGTTTTACATTTATCTGATGAAGACAAAGGAAGAAAACCTCTAAGGAAGGGCCAAAGGAAAGAAAACTTTGTGCCTGGAACAAATAATGAAATGAGCATGCTTGTGATGATTAATTTTGCCTCATTGAGTTCTTTTTATTTTTTTCTTCTTAGAAACAATTCTTACATCAAAATCAATCATAAAACCATAAATGAGGCATCTAACTATTTCATGATTAGACAATTGGTGCTTATATTACTGCCATAATCTTTAGAACATAGGTACTAGCCTTCTCAGAATCAGCTGCTTAGTAGAGACCAGCTAGTTTTAAAATCAAATTCCCTCAGTTCTATAAATCAACATTGAACACTGAGCAGATAACATATCTAAATCTTGGAAATCTGTTTACCACAAAGTATAGTTCTTTGAAATGATCATATATCAGAATAGATAGATATATTGAAATTGGTTAAGACATGATCAGTGCCAAATAAATTGGTTCCAAGTGAAAATCATCCTTGGATGGCGGTTCCTCAACATTCTCATTTTTGCCATCTATATTCAAATAAGTTTTTAGAATTTGGATTAAGCCTAACTCAGACCTTACTACCCCATCACTAATAAACACATTTTTCGGACTACATCCCATCTAAAGCATAACTTTCAATACAGCGCAACGGGAACAAGATATGATTTAGAACCAACGCGTAAAAGGATAGCAGATAATGGTATCATTTGGAAGCATTCTACTATGTTTTAGATATTACAATATTCTCTCCACTCACTTCACACATAAGAGATACATTATAGTGTTTTGTTTCATGTGAGACAAACTCCTATTTAAATACTACTATTTTAGAGTACCTTTAGGTGATAGAGATGATAGTCACGGCAGTGTATTTCTCCCACTAATCAACACACTATTTTTCCTTCACCTTTCTCACTTACTACTACAACGCATAAGTTATGTTTTTCCACTTTTGCTTCTATGCATTTCTCAATGACCAATACTTCTATTTATATGACAATGAAGGTGTATGAACAAGTTAGTAATTATTTCGAACATGTGTGATTGAGCACCACATGCTATATGCCTAGCCATGCTTGTGAAGAAAAGTCTCCGTGCATTGAATGCATCAAAGACCAGGGTCGTTTTTGAGATTTTGGTAGCCTAAGGCGAACCTATAATTTAGGTTTCAACTAGTAAATATATATAAACATCAAACTTGATACAAAAAACTTTGCAATTTTTTTTGAGCTTAATAGAACTCTAAAAAAAAATTTGGGGGCCAAATTTCGTATTTATTTTTTGGAGCCTAGAGCGGTCGCTCTGTCTCAAATATGAAAGACTTTGCGCAAGGTAATTTAACAATGCGTATATCAACTTGTGGTAAATTCATTTGGCTGGACAACACATGTCGTAGATCCTAAATTAATTTATTCTGCTATGATGTATTTATTTATTCTTCTATGCAGCACTGTATTTTGTTCAACATCCAGTTCTACGTTTGTAGTTCAATATCTCTGTCTTTTCCTGTGTTGTATCATATTCAAGGAAATCCTTACATTTTAAATCACATATTTGTTTAATTGGGAAAAAGGATATTGGTGTTATTTTCTGTTTTTCTCATCAAGTCCACATATGATAGTTTTATGAGTTTTTTAGTCTTTATACACTAATTTGTAATAATCAAAACCAAGAAATGGTGACATTCAAGATTTAACGGTCCTTTAGGATCAATCTGTGTATAGCACAAATTTGATTTTGATCGACGGTTAAGTAATACATTTCATTATTTCTTTTTTGACATGTGTATTATTTCATTTTTTTAGTCTCTTACAATAAAGTATTAAAAAAAAAATTGAAGGAAAAATATATTCAAATTAGTATTTAACATTTTTATACGGATGATAAATTAGTCAGCAACTCATTATAAAAGGAAAACTAATTTGTCCCTGATTTAAAAATGTCAGAAACTAGTTTGATATTATTCTTCGTCAAGCACAAAATAGAATCGTACGAGAACTTCCAATGACTAAGTTGGATCTTCACTTAGCACATTGATGTATTATTTTTTTAAAAATAGAATAGTACATTGATGTATTATTATTTTTTAAAATAGAACATGATAATAATTATTCCATTCATCCAAAATTATAAGTTATTTTTGATAATTTTACACGAATTAAGAAATATAATTCATTTGGTATGGAAAATATAAATTATGAGTTGTTTTACTGAATTATCCTTCATTAATTGTATTAGAAAGATAAATTATTAAAGAATTAAAAGAAGACAAGTAGTAATTTTTTTCTTGATAAGGCCAGAGCAAGATGACAGGTAAGGAATAGAGGACGTCTCAACGAAGTTGACACCCCACTCTAAGCCTACGTATGTCAAATGCTCATATATATTATTAAAAAAAGGGAAAAAAATACATAAAAACTGGGGGACATAAAACCTGACCCAGTGAATTCGAGTGTGTCAACCCTAATGGAAAATACAACCAAGAACAACAATACACTCGATTCTCCCCTAGTCAACTCTAACAAACGATGTTTGCCAGCACCAACCGGGTCTATAAGTTGGTGAATGAACCGACTGTCAATACAGAGCATATCACGTACCATCAACTCCCTGCACCATCCGCATCAAGCATTGACGACTCTTTCGAGTCCAAAACAATCTGTACTCCAACAATTCATGAACCAACAATTAATGCAAAGGATCAAAACGGATTAAAGACCCATATAGGTTGACGAGAATCAGACCAATATGAGTCTACTCTTCTCAATACGGCGAATGAATTGACTGCCAACACGATCAAATTCTCGTTCCAACAACCCCCTATTAGCCTATTAGCAAATCACAACAGGCATCAATGCTCTTTCAAGCCTACCAATTACGAACAATAGCAAAGATCGTCCATTTGTAACAACACTAGTAAATGAAATTGTCCGTCAACACGGTAACAACCCAATTTCATGTACACACCACTTACTGCGATGAAAACCACAACAACTTTACGGCCACAATCACAAGGCCATCGCCCTTTCGAGCACCACAGTCCAAATCACAACCCAAAGTTGAAGGACCAGCAAAGTGGATGCGAATAACACCCATCTGAGCCCTCATCACCTTTAAGAATAAAATAGGACGTTTTCAACCATAGCAGCCACCACAGACTGGCCGCATTTCTGGGATTTACCACCGCGGCGGTTGTAACGCCCGTTTTAATTATTTAAATTATTTTATATAGTATAGAGTATATTTATATGATTTTGTGTGAATTAAGTGATATTCGAGATATTATGTGATTTATGTGACTTATGTGATGTGTTGTGACTTATTTTATTGTTTAATAAAATAAGATTTGAAAATAAAATAAATGTTAAGTTGTGGGTTTGTTTTAGAATTAGATAAAGTTGTGAGGAAATAAGATAAAATAAAACAAACAAAAAGAGGTTTAAAAGGGGGAAATAGGTTTAGAATTGTACAGAACGTACAATACAGAGTTTTGGGAGAAAAAGGGAGAAAACAGAAGAGAAGAACCGAAGAGGCTGCTGCTCGAATTTCTTAAGGTAAGGGTGAGCCTATCATTACAATTTCATTAGAACATGTAGTTCATGATTATAGTTAACTATTCTAGGTTTAATTCATGAGAATTAAGAATTAAGAGTTAGGTCAAATTGTGGTGAATTGATGATTAGATGATGAAAAACTGTACCGTTGACGTAGGAAACTGTTTACAGACCATAGAATAACCCTTAAACATTGTATTAGTCGAAATTTGGAAGAATTAGGATGAAATTTGGGGTTTTGGGTGAAAACCCTCGTAACCCCGTAACTGTTCTGTCGTTGCTCGCCACAGCGAGCAGCCAACTCGCCACGTCGAGTATTCTTCAGCTCGCGAGGCGAGTCAAACAGCTCGCCATAGCGAGCAACCCCTAGAAGGTTCGCGAGGCGAACAACTTACTCGCAATAGCGAGTAACACCCAGGAGCCCGCCAGGCGAGTAGCCCAACTCGCCATAGCGAGTAGTACCCCTGATGCTCGCAAAGCGAACAACCCAACTCGCCATAGCGAGTTACCCTTGATGGTACGCGAGACGAGCAGTTCAACTCGCCGTAGCGAGTAACCCCTGTAATGGTTCGCGAGGCGAGAGATCCCACTCGCCATAGCGAGTAGTTCTGTATCAGACTACCTTTTAGAATAATGCGACTCTTGTCGCACGATTAGTTATGAGATTACCCCTGGTTTGGAAATTAAGTACTGAGATATTAAGAAGAAATGTAGAGCTGTTAACTGACATTTGATTCGTTATTGTGACCTATACATTTGTATATGCTTTCCTGAATTATAAGAGATGATGTATGTGAATATTTACGATTTTACTATGTTTGAGATGTTGATTGCTGCCATGCTGCCATGTTTTATTAATTAAAAACTGCATGTGTTGTTATGAGATTTATGATGTTGTAATCCAAACTATTGGAACTTATTTTGAGATGTCTAAGATTTAAGAAGTTGAGTCCATGCATATTCATCCAGAGACGAGGGCTCATGCCCTAGGAGCTTTTGCTCAATAGCGACGAGAGCTTATGCTCTAGGAGTATTTTTATGCTCAATAGTGACGAGGGCTTATGCCCTAGGAGTATATTTATACTCAATATGGTACCACATGCATGATTAAGATGTCTAAGTTGCATAAGTTGAGTTGAAGTTGCATTGTCAAGTCAAACTATTAAGTTGAACTATGATGTTGAATTATGATGTTGTTTAAGACGTTACTTGACTATTATTATGATATATGATGATGAAGTTATGTTGTTAATTGTAATTGTTGAATTATATGTTTAATTTTTTTGTTATGGGAATCTCACCCCTTCTGCTGGAATTGCCGCCTTGTGGGCAAGTGCAGGTGATTAAGCTTTAGTTGTTGTTGCTGTTGTGAGTGACTACCCTCTCAGTGTCCTTAGGTGCTCTGATACGTAACGGGATGGGAACCTTTATGTTTAATTTCTATTCCTTACGTATTGATTATGATTTAAGTTTTCAGTTGATTTATGTTGAGACGTATTTATGAGGCCTGCGTGCCAAAACGATTTGTTAACATTAAATTTTATCCGCTGCGATGTTAGAACAATTTTGACTAGAATAAATGTTTATTTATTCCCTTTTGAGAATTTAAAGAAATGTAGCATTCCGTTTTATATGATACTCTGATTTATTTATGAAATTTTGAATTTGGGAAAACGGGGTGTTACAGCGGTGCTGACGGTGGTTTTAAATAACTGATCCTCAGTAGATTACAACTTACCCAAAACCTGATCCAGATACCATGACAGAGCAACCCAAACCAAAAATCCGGCGAGCATAAGATAGAACAGGCCAGATAACAGTCACGGCGGCGCGATCTGAGCAAACTCAAACCACCGACTCAGCTGTCGGACAACACAGACGCGCCTGGAAACCCGCACTTCCGACGAACCACCTGAAGATCAGGGTTGAGAGGCGGTGTGGACGGTTGAACCATCGTCACACCACCACCACCGTCGTCTACATCGTGACCAGCAATAGGGGGAGGCGACGCGTTTCAATTGTAGAGAGAGGTCAGAGGAAGCGTTTCAACTCACGACAAGTAGTAAATAGTTAAGGGAATTATAAAAAAATAACATTAATGTTTAATTAGTATTTTAAAATGACTTATAATTTGAGACATTTATTTTCTTCTCAAAACGACTTATAATTTGCGATGGTGGGTAAACGATTGATCCTAGCTCAACCGACGAATAACAAAACTGTTAAATTGAATATTCGTGATGTTCCGGGTACGAACCCAAGATCTCCCATTTATGTAATTGAGATTCATGTGGTAATGTCAGCCGTCTAAAAAAATGCAATTAAAAAAGATAGATCACAAAACAAATATTAATTCTCTCTACTGTCTTTTGGGTTCGAATCCCGCTAGTACCTTCAAAGGGAGGTAAATGTAAATGCATTTTCAAATGCTTTTTGAGTCATAAAGAACTCCCTACCTTAGACTTTGGCATCATCCCGTCACCCTAAATATATATTTTTTTATAAAAAAAACCCTATAAATTGGTGTGTTAGGTTGAATAATTTCCATAAACAAAAATTGCTTTTCTATAAACAATCCAAACATCTTTTTAACACAAGCAGATGTGAGTTTAAAAGAGGTTTCGTGTGTGTTTGAGGATGTGAATGGAACATAAGCTAATATTTGTTTTGTTTATGTTGATATAAGCTTCTAGTTTGTGATAAAAACTCAAGTGAAACATGAAAACTAGGTGAAAAGAAGAGAAGAGATAAATCTGATAGAGATAGCAAAAGAGGAAAAAGTGGAAATATACAATGTGAAAATTTTATTATTTTTGTACAATGTAATCAACAATGATTCACATTCTATGTAATTGCCTTTTAGTGTTCCCCTTATATAGACATTAATGGAAAGCTTTAACCAACTTTCACAACAAAGAGCAGCAAACTAACTAACTTGTGAGACAACTTGAATAAACAAGTTATCTCCCACTAAGATAAATTACAATAGTTTTGACTAGGGATGATAAAATGGGTTGGACCCGTCGGGTTGGCCCATTTAACCTGTATTTTTAGTGGGGTGGGCTGAGATTTTAAATCTACCACAAGTAGGGTGTCGTTCCACCTAACCTGCTAAAAAACTAGGGATGACAAAATTGGTTGGACTCGTCGGGTTGACCCGTTTAACTCGCCTTTTTTAACGGGGTGGGTTGAGATTTTGAACCCGTCATTTGTAGGGTTCCCGCTTCGCCTAACCTGCTAAAATGTGGGGCGATGATGGGATAGGGCGGGTTGCCCTGTTGGGTTGATGTATTAAAAAGAAACTCTCTTTTTCACTTCTTTTATCTATAAGTCACAGTCAATTTTTCAATTTTCTCCGTTGTATAGTGGGGAAAAAAATCAATTAATATCATCACTTTGTTTCATGATTTTAGCCTCATATTTTTAATAGTTAGTTGATTGATAACTCGCGAAGTATTTATTTTGAATGTCTTATTAATTATTATAGATTTTTAGATGATGTAGTTTATATGTTTGAATAATTATTTTCATATATATAGTGGAGTCGTTAGTTATATATATTTTGATTTCATTAAATTAGCTTTTAATTTATATATTTTTACATTTTATATGTGAAATTTTTAATTATTTAAAAAAAACATTGACAGGTCAACCCGTCGGTCCGCCATAAAACGGGGTGTGGTGAAATTTTCAATCCTACATCTCTAGTTGGTCCGCCCCGCTCCGCCCCTTTTTAGACGGGTTATTGATGGGGCGGTGCGGTACGGGGCGGGTTGGCCCTTTTTGCCATCCCTCTAAAAAACGGGCAGTGACGTAGCAGGCGGGATGGATTGGCCCGTTTGGTTGATATTAAAAAGAAATCACTTGTTCACTTCTGTTTATTTAGGCTTAAATGCAATTTTGATCCCCTGTTTATAGTTTTGTTAACTTTTGATACCTTTTTTTTTTTTTAAACCAATTTTTTGGTCCCCCTATTTAGAAAGTCAGTTTAAATTTTTAGTCCCCCTCCACTTTGATTGATATAGCGTGTTTTTTAATGATGTAGATTCTACATGACATTGCTTACATGGTCTATCACGAGATACCTTTTTAATTCTAATTATTTAATTTTATGATTTTATTTTAATATCAATTCCTTCATCGATCATATCAACTCTTAATCGACCATATAAAATTGATTTGACCTTTAACACTGATTCTAACATAAAGCAAGGATTTGAAGTTGTTGACCTTAAAACGTTATTTCTATGTTCAAATTCACATTCAACTTATTTTTGCTTAAATATATATAAATATAAATCACTTGACATTCAACTCAGTTTTAACCAAAATTAAATTTGCAAAACCAATGTTTACCACCAAAGAACCAAACACACACTAAGTTGTTACAGCTTTAAGAAACTTGATTTGTTATACAATGTAGTTGCAGGCTAAATTAAAGTAAACATTTCAAGCAAAGGAATTGTTCTCAATGGTGGAGGGACCAACACTACTTGCTTAATCAGTATGTGTATACAACATTTCCATCTCCATTTTATTGTCTTCTCGGCATTTTAGGTGTCATGAGATAGATTGGCAATTCAAAATGCCTTGTTTAGTTAACAAATAGTATTATATAGTTTATTAAGTCCATGTTCCAATCATCTTTGAGCCATGTTAGGTATTATAAATGTAAGAAGAGTGAGCAAAAGTGCTCAGGAGCTAGTAGTTATTTTGTGACCTTTAACCATTACTTTATTCTGTATTGATTTGACCTTAACACTGGTAGATAATAGCAAACTGCTAACAAATTAATGACTCAAACAAACTAAAAGCAAACTTGACTTTGCAATGTTTTGTCGTAGTTACTATTTCTGTTGCTATAAGGAAGTTGTCACCAAAGGGGATATTATGAAGAATACTGCCTATTTTTTTGAAGGGAAGAATACTTATATAAATTGTTTGATTTAATTAAATGACTGAGATTTCTCATTACACTAACTTGGCCTAAACAACAATGCCAAAGTCCGCAAAGCTCCAAGGCAAAAAAACACCGCTATTCCAAGCTTCCTATGGAGACAAGCCCAACAGTTCCAAGAACAAAACCAAACAATTGTATTCCTGCATGAGCATAGAACCATGCAGGGTTTAATGTCTGAATTTGTCTTAAAGTGAAACGAAAGTGCCAAAGAAGACTAATTCCATTCCAAGGTGGAGCAATCCATGCTATGGAGGCTTGTTGTGTGGTAAGGTTCATGTAATGGAGGCTTGTTTTTGGATTACTGTGATTAGTTGGAACTTAATCTCGCAAAATAGGAGTACAAGACATTATGGCATCATATAAGATATTTTTTTTATGTCTAGTGAGGCTATTCCCTATTGTGGCAGCTATATATGATTTTCATGATATATGGCATATTGATGTCTAGCTGTGGTTGGCTGTGAAGCTATGCATAATTATTTAAGCAAAGGCATTAGAATTTCAGCATTGTTTTCCAAAAAATTATAATCACAAATATTGTAAGTATTTTGGATCATTGTAGCCTTCAATTATGTATTATTACCTTGACATGTTAAAAAATAATGAAGAATTAATATTAAATTCTTTCTTTTCCGAAATTTTCAGCAAATGTGAAGAAAAACTCATATCCAGTTACCAATTTCATGTAATGAATCATTCTTTTACATTAGTTATTTGTGCTTTAGCCATGAGCAGTTAAATCCATTGTGATTAGGTCAATTGATGAATCTGTTCTAGCTCTTTGCAATGTAACCTGTAACTCTTAATCTTTATGAATGTCATTCTAGTTTCTTCATTATAAATTATTCTTAATGCTTTTATGATTCTGACCCAATATAATTGATTCTAGAACTTAGATGACTGCTGACACCAACGTTTAACTCTGACATATTTATACTGTTCAACTTAACGAACAATTTAAGGATGAAACATTGTTAGGTTGTGATTTTTAAATTAACGTATCTAAACCTTGAATGAATATAGGTTCACCTGAGGAAATATAGTTAGGAAAGAGGGCTCAGAGTCAAGGGATTGACCTGAACTATTTTGTTAATTTGTCTTAAACATAAGGGTGTTAGTGAAGTTAAGAAGCAGGTTATAATTGAGTGATTAACAGATGAATCGATTGACCTAGTCATCTCTCCATATTGTTTCTCAAACCAAGTTTATTTAAGCATTTTATTTTAACTTGCAAAGCAAACCAATTTGCCTAAGCCAACCCCCATTTTACACACATCCTTAATAATAATGTTACTACCGAATAGAAGTTGAAACAGTCCCTGTGAATACAAATCTTATAAATTTTGTTACTTCGATATAGTTTAGTACACTTGCTAAAAAAAATTCAGCTACCTATTTATAAACATGTTTTTATGTCGTATCTCATTTAGTAAGATACTTATATGAATCATCTATTCTTGACTGAAACATTGAGATATATCTCCTTGTTATACAAATTTGGCCTAAACGACAATGTCAAAGTTCGCAAAGCTCCAACTCAAAACAACGCTAGCTATTTCATGTTTCCTATGGCAGTGTGCTCCACTCCCCTCGGCATTCCCCCTGAGTTGAATAACAATTCCAAACCCAACAGTTCAACGAATCTTAGACTACGAGCCACGGCGATGGAGATATGGTCTCGCAGCAGAGCACGAATGACTGCATTAAACATTTCTCATGTAATCATTAATTTCTCATTGAAAAATAAGGAAATGACTGGAAAGAACGTGTAGTCACTAATTTGAATAGTTTTTTTTGTTGAACCAGTAAACAAACCTATTTATAACCATGTATTGGTTTTGTAACATGAGTCCCCTTGTGCAAATTTTAGTATTTCTTATTTTATTTTTTTACGAAAATTTTGACTCTTCAATATATGCTGCAAAAATAATTGACTAACTTGGGTTCGATTGTAATTCTTTACCAGCATCACATTTTAATTGCATAATCAGAGATAGACAGTACCATAAAAAAATTGAGCACATTATAGAAATTCGTAATAAGTAGTTTCCTTTGTTTATAAAAAATAAATATTAGTAAGTTCGCTTTTCAAGTACCGTATAGTACCCAAAATGATAAAGATTAGTTATTACTAACCAAATACGAAAATCTAATTCATATTTCTCTTTTGAACTTCTGTCAATTTTTTAATTTAATTGTTTTATCTATGATCATGAAATAAACACGGTCACGTGAAGTTGCAACATCTTCAGCTTATTGCTACATTATTCATTCAAGGTAATCCTTACATTTGTTTTTTATGTTAACCTCGGTTCCTAGAGAACTTAGTAGGAACTGATTTTTTTATAATCAACATAATATATTGAAAACGAGCCCGACACAAGAAGTGCTAAACGGGACAGCAGCCACTACAACAAGACAGCACAGCTGCACTAAACCAGCAACAGCAGCAAAACAAAAGGAAAAAAAACAGAAAGTGCCCAGCACTAGACACCTATTAAAACCCTAGCACAACACTAAACACCACAGCTGCACTATTGGATCCTGTCACAGAACAAACCAACCGAGCAGCAGCAGCCATTCCTTCCAAAACTTGCAGAACACAGAAGCCGTAGAATTGGTATAAAGACACAGCACAAAACCAAAACATTCAACAGCACACCTCCCAAAAACAAGAAATCCACCCACCAAACTATCTCCGTAAACAATCCCGCGGATTCCAACACCACTCAAAAGAGGTAAGATGTAATCTTCAATCTACTAAATGCCCAATTCCATGAGACAAGCTTAATTTCTTCCACCACCTCATCAATATCCTTCCTCCTATCATAAGATTCATCCGTCACTTGAGTTCAATTGCTTGGTTGGTAATCCTTGAACATAAGTAACTTGTTCACTCTTGAAATCATACCAAAACAGCTTCCAAGGATTTACAAACAAGTAACTTGCATGATTTGTTGCCAACAGTACTTTACTCCGATCACTCGAATAACATAAAGGTCTCAAAGATACCAAATGAAAATTGAACCACGATTTAACCAATGTAAAAAGTTTACACCAACTATCTCTAGATCCATATTCTTTCATCACCCAAACATCAATTTTGAAAATTTCAAATGTTAGGTTAAATGCTAGGATTAAACACGGCTAAAAAAGTTGATCACGTTCCCGAGTAATAACTACCCAATGAAGAGAATTTTGAACTAGAAACGCAATGGTATAAGGATAGTGTATAGCGTAAGGCATACTAGGAAGTGCTTTCCATAAGTTTGTTTTTGAGCTGAAGATTATCACCTCAGAACGGTAAGTTCCGCCAAAACAAGTGATTCTAACGAGTTTGTAATCGTCAGTGAACTTATCGAAACCAAATCCGTGATTACAAATAGAAATGTGGATTTTTTTTGTTCATAAATGGGAGGTTTAGGGATATTCCTATGTTTACGGATGTTAGGGTTACAGAAAGTGATGTGATCGGGGAGTATGGAGATGCATAGGAGACCGTTGTATGAACCGAAGAAAGTGACGCGGTTGCTGTTACACTTGAGTGGAAGGCGGTTGTGTGAATATTCGATGTTTAGGTTATGGAAATCATCGAGTTTGTAGAGATATGAGTTGTAATGGACGATGAGGTTGAAGTTGTGGAAGTTTTTGAGGTGAAGGATGGTGAAGTTGTGACTATCAATTAAAGAACGAAGTGATTTTGATGTAGATCGAAATCGGAGGAGGGATTCTACAGGTAGCATAGAGAGAATGTCGGTGAGTAACTCCGACGGGACTTTCACCATCATTGGGAGGGGATAGCTGAGAATAATCGATTTTGAAGTTGATCTGAATGGAAGGAATTTGGTGAGCAATTCCTTAAGAAGATCAGCCATTGAAGGAGCAGTTCTAGGGTTTTTTGTTTTTTTGTGTGGCGATGTTGGTATTCACGTATTGCAGTTTTGCTGCCCCATCTATTTACTTTTGGGAAATGTTAACTTGTGCCCTTAAGACAAAGTTTAGAAGTCAAATGTAAAAATAATGTATTGAAATGCGTGCATTAAATTGAATCTTTAAAGTTTTAATGAATTGAATGCACAAAGTTTAAGGGAATATTTCTTTTTTTGGATTTCTTAACATGCGCCCTTAGGGCACAAGTTAACACTACCCTTTACTTTTTCTAATTTTTATATGTATTTTAATATTAATATTAATTAAAACTAAATGCCCTGTTTGATAAAAATAAGCTATAAGCTAGTTGATAAGTTAGCTGATAGCTAAAAAGATAACTTAAAAGCTAATTGATAAGTTAGTTGATAGCTGAAAAAGTAGCTTATAACTGATGACTAGTAGCCGATAACTTATAGTTTATAGTTGATTGAAATGCAATAAATAAGGTATGTTAATGGAAAAAATAATAAATGTTGTATTGATATTGTAAAATTGACAAATAATTTAAGATATTTTTGTTAGAAAAAAAGACACATGTTATAAGACGGAGGAAATATTAATAGTTCGCTTTCAAGTATCATATAGTACCCAAAATGATAAATATTAATGAATGATTACTAGCCAAATACGAAAATCTAATTCATATTTCTCTTTTAAAGTTCCGTTTTATCTTTGATCATGAAATAAACACAATCACGTAACAACTTCAGCTTATAAGTCACAAGTGCATTTACATTACTCATTCAAGGTAATCCTTACATTTGTTTTAAATGTTAACCCCCGGTTTCTAAGGGCCTTAGTAATCATTTGGTGGAATTGATTTTTTTATTTTTATAAACAACATAATATATTGAAAACGAACCCGACACAAGAAGTGCTAAACTGGACAACGACCACTACAACAAAACAGCACAACTGCACTAAACCAGCAACAGCAGCAAAACAAAAGGAAAATAAAAACAGAAAGTGCCCAACACTAGAGATACCTAAAACATTCAATAGCACACCACCCAAAACAAGAAATTCACCCATCAAACTATCTCTGTAAACATTCTCGCGGATTCCAACTCCACTCAAAAGAGGTAATATGTAATCTTCAATCTAATCAATGCCCAATTCCATGAGACAAGCTTAATTTCTTCCACCACCTCATCAATATCCTTCTATCATTAAAGATTCATCCATTTCTTTCTCTCCAAATGGTCCAAATAGTAACATGTCATATCAACAAATACCCTCGCTTGAGTTCAATTGCTTGGTTGGTAATCCTTACATTTTAAATAACTTTTTTTTTGCTGTGAAAAGGAGAATTATGTTGTGTTTTTTTTTATTTTGCAAAAGTTACAAGTCCCACATAGGATAGTTTTACGAGCTTTTGAATCTTTATATACTACTCTATAGTATGAATTGGAATATGAATGATGAAGTATGATTTTGAGTTGCTTATGGTGTCTATGGATTATTATCTTTCTAATTTGTATAATTTGCAGAAAATAGTTCATGGCTCCTACGCAATTCCACACATTCATTGTCTATATTTTATTGTTTCAACTTTAGGCCAACTACCTCCCTAAGTCTTTTAAGTTTCACGTCTGTTTTTTATTGTTTCAACTTTAGGCCAACTACCTCCCTAAGTCTTTTAAGTTTCACGTCTGTTTCGGATAGGTCCTTTAAATTTCTAAGGTTTCAGATAAGTCCATCAAATTTTTGTAGAAAATAGTACATGCTCCTACGCAATTCCACACATTCCTTGTCTATTTTTTATTGTTTCAACTTTAAGCCAAATACCTTTCTGGATTCTTTAAGTTTCACATTTGTACGAAAGGACCTATCCAAAACAAACTCGAAACTTAAATGACATATCTGAAACCTTAGAAACTTAAAAGACCTATCTGAAACAAACATGAAACTTAAAGGACCCCGCGAGGTATTTGGCCTCAACTTTATTATTCAACTTATTCTCACTTTAATCTATTTAATGACTTGTTCTCACGGGTGGTGGGACTGGCACTAGCAGCTTAATTTGTAGAAAATAATCCCGATAGCATACATAATTTCACACATACTTTATTGTCTATTTTTGATTGCTTCAAATTTATTATTCAACTCATTCTCACTTTAACATATACAAGCATCAACATAAATGACTTCACATTCAATTCAATTTCGACTATAGCTAATTTTACAAAATCTATTTAGTGACATGTTCTCACGGGTGGTGGGACCGACACTATTAGCTTAATCATTATGTGTATACAACAAACATTTCTGTGTCCATTTTGTTGTATTTCTGGTATTTTAGGTGTCATGAGAAAGATTGACAATTCAAGTTGCTTTGATTTAGAGTTGACTACAAACTTTTGGGTAATTACTTAAAAATGGTACATAGTATAATGTCTTTAGTAAATAGCACTATGGTTTAGAAAAAAAACCAAACATTCCGTTGTCCACTCGATATATAGTCTCATAGCGGACCAAAAGAGCTTAAGCCGTTGGGATATATTTGGTTGGGGTCAAAGATCTTAATTAGGATAGGTTAGAAAAAATTACTCTTATGTTTGGTGGGGCTATTTCTTATCTGGTAACTAATTTTCATGATATATGGCATATTGAAATTGATGTCTAGTCTAGATACTGTGAAGGCAAAGGAAAACCTCTAATGATGACAAAGAAAGATAAGAAAACTTTGTGCCTGGAAAGTGTAGGCCATAACAAATAATGAAATCATCATGCTTATGGTGATTAATTTTGCCTCATTAATTCTTTTTTTGCTTAGAAAGAATAGAGTTCCCTCTTGATTCAGAACACCAAATCCAACGCTTACATAAAAAAGCAATCATAAAACCATAAATAAAATGAGGAAATAGCAAGATGTAGGATAAGAGAGTCTAATGAAACTTGCACATGTTTAGTGAATTGATGCTTATATTACTCTGCTATAATACTTAGAATATGGATAAGGTATGCACCTTATATATATGGACATACATAGTTATAAAAAAAAAATCTTTAAATATTGGTATGCACCTAATACAATGTTGGATGGTGCTTCCTCAAAATCCTCGTTTTGCCGTCTATATTTAAATAAGTTCTTAGAATTCAGGTTGGCTCTAACTCAACCTTTACTAATAAACACATTTCCGGACTATATCTCATCTATTGTATAGCTCTCAGCATAGTGCAACAGAAACATTATATGATTTTGAATCAACGCATACAAGAGTAGCAGATAATGATATCATTTGGAAGCATCACAGGTTCCAAAAACCCAATTAGCAGAGAGTATTTGCACAACAAATAAAAACATCAATAAATGAAGTCCAACATATGAATTACTAAAAACAAATAACTAAGCAAATTGCATCTGTATCAATGTTGGCTTATTCCTAATTTCCTATTAAAAAAAGAACCATAGAGTTGCACTTTCATGTCATGCTATCTAATTTTGAAGGCATCCTTCGAATCCAATTTTCATAAAATGGAGGAAAAGGTGAACGGAACATTGGATGCCTTAGAAAATAAAGAAACCAAACAAAGACAAGATATCGGAAAGGAACAGCCAAAGCCACAATCCCTATTATCAGACACGAAATCATAACTAACATTGTAGCTGTTGAATCTTGGCAACTCAAAAGAGATTGCAGTCTCTCCATTGTAGCGGCAAACTCACCCATCTGTGTTACAACTCTTCCAGCAGAAACTCTTGATCGATCATATCTATGCATCAAAATGACGTCTTCGAATTTGGATGGCATTGGATCAAACTCTTCTTCCAATTCATCTATACTTGCTGTATGCACATGAGACAAATGCAAATCTACATGGGATACTGTTTTTGGCTTTATTTGAAATTGTAGCAGCATATAGACTATAAGAGAAAGAAATATTGCTGGCAACAACGATTGAGGGAGAAAGAACAAGATAACGAACAAGTGAGCTATAATTGGTGAAGCAAGATTTTTCCACTTGCGTATATAGAAAGACTTTAATCAAGCAATATAGAAAGACTTTAATCCTCTCAAAATCAGCTTTACATCTTCTCATACTCCACACGATTTCACGTGAATCTAGCATATAATAAACAACCTAACTTCTCAATGGCGGTTCAGCTTTGCTCATATGCGACCGCACAAGCTCGATAGTTTGTTGCCTTAATCCGTATAACTGAGCTGGAGACAGCGGGTCATTGAAATGTTTTGGAAAAAGCATTGGCATTGTGTACTTTTTATACAAATTAACTCTAGAAGGGCAAGTAAACTTGAAGGTCAATTGAATTTCCCCCATCTTCTTCAGCCCAGAAGGTTGAAGTTGAACAAGAGGATAAGAATAATTGTAAACGGTATTGATTTCCATTTCTGATAGACTGATTCTCACCTTCCCTATCCTTGTATCGTTTGCTCCAGCAGCAATATATTCTTCATGTAATTGACTATTATCAAACACAGAAATAACAAAAAATGTAGATGGATCATAGACATTCCAAGAGTATTGCTCATTCCACTTTGGAGAAACACTATTAACAACGGTTCTTGACCGAACCCATTTCGAGCCATATTTAGCTACACAATAGGCATCGGTGCGACCGTGAGGTTTCATCGCTGGAAGACCTGTAGCATTCAATATCCCCATCTCAAAAACTCCAATGTTTGGTCTCCAGAACCCATTGCATGTGGATTCACATCAGTGTTGTACCGTGGATCGTCTCTTCCCTTGATCCTCTACTACAAACCATCTTAGTAAAGATAAGGGACCAAAAGAGCATATTTTCCTAAACATGGGGTCGCTTTTGCCAATTTTTTTAAAAGGGGGTCAAAATCGCTACTTTTGCAAACTTAGGGGTTGAATAGTGCGTTTAAGCCAAGCTAATATCATTAAAAGGGAAATTCTTTCTCCATGCGTCTCTTTCAATCTAACGATCCTTGTAATCATAAGAGTTTACAATTGCAGATTATTCTTTCTATTGGGACTATTATGCAAAACCAGCTCCTCATGTTCGTTTCTATGGAAGAGGTAAAAAGTGTTTTATTTTCGATGTATTCTTACAATATTTGATTTTGAACCAAAATTTTTCAAAACTTATTTACACATTGTTAGTCATATTTGAAAAATGGGTACTGATATGTTTCCCACTGAATTATTGGCTCCTCATTATTACAAATGTTAGGATTATGCTAATTGGTTTTCCAAAAAGCTACGAACACCAGAAAGGATTCCAAGGTGTTTCTTGAAATTTGTAAAAAATCCTGAAACGTTTTATATGAGGCTTTCAGAAATATAAATACGAGTATTTCAAAAATTGATTCCAATCGAGAAACATTTTATAGATCTTTTCGAGGGAAAAATATACTCGTCATAATTGTTTTAAATGGTTTTACTGGAAATAAATTTTAAAATGTTGAAAGTCAGGGTGAAAAATCAATGTATAAAAAATTAAATTGCAAAAGGGTAAAATTGGATTTTTTTTAATTTGTAGGGGTGAAAGATCATATGTAGGGGTATATTGTAAAATTTCCACCATACAACTTACTCTTTTTTGGACTTCGGTTAACCTAAGCTCATACAATAGGCCCAAATAGCCTAAGTTGTTTATGTAACCCTAAATAAATACATTGTTGCCGCACCACATCTTTCTTCATCATTCTCTCTTCCATTATTCTCTTCTTTCGATCTGCATCATTTATTTTGTCGACCCTTCCCACCTCCATTGTTTTCTTCTCTCTCTGCATCATATCTTTTGTCGATCTACTATCAGCTTCTTCTATTTGTATCATACACCTATTCTCTCTCTCTCTCTCTCTCTCTCTCTCTCTCTCTCTCTCTCTCTCTCTCTCTAACTGGAAAGTTGTATCGAACACCTTTGCCCAAATTGACACTGCACTACACTGACCGCTTTCCACTTTCGTACCACACTGACGCGACTATGCATGATATTGGCGTTTCGGCCGCACCATCCACTTTTTATATCAGAGGTTGATAAATCATTCTTGATTTAATTTTAATAGCAAATTTCGCATGATTCGATTTTATAGATTTACTATTTGCCTATATTTTAGATCTTCTAACAATCAAAGTAATCAAATTTAATTTTTGCGACTCTTTGATGATTTTTTTAGGGTTTTAATGAGCTTTGCTTCGCAATGGACAAGAACAATAATTCATAATGATCCGATATTAGAGGTAAATCATTTTCTATCCCTTATTATATAATATTTAATCTTGTTTTGTACATTCATTTGATATTTTTTTAATTTTTATATTTGCAAACAATCAACATTAACACCAACACATATTGATTGTACGATTTTTTCCAAACAAACAATGTATCTGCGGATCACTATTCCTCAAATTCAATAACAATGAACCCTAAACAACAACCAACATCCACACACCATCTCTTCCTTTCTCTCAGGGGTTTCCCTCACCGCCGCCAGCCTTACCCTTCTTCTTCCACCATGTAGTCGCGGCTGTCGGTGATGCGATCAGCCTTGCGGTTGCGTCATCACCAAACCGCTCCAGTGTTGGTCTCAAAACCTATACAGGGGCGGTTGTTGCTTTTGAGATTGTTTTCGTTTTGGATATGGTAGCAGGTATGGTGTAAAGATGGATGGGTTTCCTCATCCTTCTCAATGGTGTTTGTGTGGTGGTAGTGGTTATGTCGATGTGTTTCGTCATGGTTCTGGATCATAATCCTCAAACCCCACGGTGGCTTCCTTTGTCACCGTCCGAGGTCGTGGTTCTACTTCAGAAACTCGACGTTGTTGTGCTTGTGTGGTTCACGGTGTGCGGGTTCCGTTGGGCTCGAAAGGGCTGAAAATGCTTGTTGTGATTTGTCTCTAGGACTATTTGCACGTGAATCTTGTCCGTGTTGGCGGTCGATTCAGACATCATCCCTCAAAAAGATAGGCTCATGCTTGTCTCTAATTAATTGGTTTGTTTAATTCAGAATTGTTGAGTAGATGTGTCACATTTGACGTTTTCCTCTCCGGCGGCAAGCTTCAGTTTGGATTCCTAGCCTACTATCGTCATCCTCAAGGTTGTCGTCGTTCTTCAAGGTGTGATAAGGGACACACTGTTGTGTTGATCCAGGTGTTTCTGGATGGTGGTTGAGATTATGGGCTAAAGCCTCCAGTATTCCTCCCCATGTCAGAAGTATGGTCTTATTTGATATGTACTTTGGGGCTCGTAAAAGCGTTTATCTTGTTGTGCTTTGTAGGGGGAGGATGATATGTAGATCTGCTC
The DNA here is from genome assembly GCA_946800305.1 of Medicago arabica. NCBI lineage: Eukaryota > Viridiplantae > Streptophyta > Magnoliopsida > Fabales > Fabaceae > Medicago > Medicago arabica. The sequence continues at coordinate 1,567,077 of OX326970.1, forward strand.
TGTGTTGACGGTTGGTCCATTCACCGTGGTCTAGACCTCTAATTGAAACTAGGTAATGTTTCTCGATCATCATCCTCATCAGGAATGGGTTCCTCCAGGCATGGGGCAATGAGTGTGACTTTGATTTTCACAATATATGTAACAATCTCGTTGTTCTCTTCCTCCGCCATTGAAATTTCAAGTGCAGGGAAGAGTTTTTTTTAGTGATTTGATTAATTGTATAGAAGAGTAAAATGGCGAGGTGAACGAATCTGAGTAAGCTATTGTGCATGCATGCATTGCATTTAAGTTCTTAAGATACTTAATTTGGGGACAATTGTATGTACTAAATTAATTTTTCATGTTTTTTTAAGAGAAAAAAAAACTATATTCTTTCAAATTGAAAATTGACAGATTACATCATACAACATTGCTTAGAACCTAAAATAAATTTGACAACAAACTCACAACATTCAAGTTAATAGCATACAAATGCCTACAAATAATACAATAAAATTAAAGATGATCGAAATATTCATGGCTCCGGATCTGCAACGTTGATGTTCATATCATTGATTGAATAATTGATCTTCAGTAGGAATCAAATGAACACAGGAACAAGATGGAATATCAAACAACGATGTACAAGCACCGAACAATACAACACTGCACTCAGACAACGAAATCACAAAGAAAAAACCTAGGTTTATATGAAAATCACTTTTTTTAGATTGAAATAGAGAGACAAATATGAAGATATGTGATTTTGGATCAAAATTGATTGAAAACCACCCACCGAATAAAAAAAAATGGAAGAAAAAACCTATTGAAGAAATTAAGGGCAACTTGTTGGACAGTAAAATAAATGGAAGAAAAAACAAACTAAAAAAATTAAGTTCAACTTGTTGGAGAGGGAGAAGTTAGAGAGAAAGAGAACTATGATTTTGTTAGTAGCCATTAAATAGTTTATTTTTCTCAAAAAAAAATTAATTGATGTTTCCATTAAAAATTATAGAGAATAGAGATTCTTATTGAGCCTTTCTTAGAAATCTCTATTCAATAATTTTATAGCAAACACAATCGGAGCCTGAACCTGAGCTTGAATCGGAGCATGAGCCTGGGTCGGAGGCTCTCTCACTGATGCAGCAGAAATGAGAATAACACGATTTTTGTCACCACCAACAACAGCAGAAATGACAATACCATTATGAAAATCTTCATGTGTACGAGCATCAACACAGACAGCTTGATGAACTCCTCCACCAGCACCAGCAACAGTAGGAACTCTGGAAACAGCAGATGAAAACGAAGAACCAACAATAGTACTACTCATACCGCTTGAACTAGACCAATTAACCTGAACATCATCATGATTATCAACAACATTAACAGGTGACTGAGGATTCTGAGCGGCCATGGCTGCAGTTTCAACCGCGATGGCAAGAATATGTTCAGGGATAGAAAAAGGTCATTAGTTCACCGGTTTCTTTCGACGAATCGACCCCAAGGTCGCTTCCTTACACCGTGGTAACGGATTTCTTTCACCCCCGTGGTAACCGTGCTCTTCATCGGTTCGGCAGTTGCTGATTTCTTCGCCGCCGCGGCGTAACGAGAAACCACTGGTAAATTCTTCCTTGGCATGTAATCTCTTCCTTACATGCCAAGGAAAAATTTACGAGTGGTTTCTCGTTATGCCGCGACGGCGAAGAAATCAGTAGTTGTCGAACCGATGAAGAGCACGGTTACCATGCGGGTGAAAGAAATCCGTTACCGCGATGTAAGGAAGCGACCTTGGGGTCGATTCTTCAAAAGAAACCGGTGAAACGGAGACCTTTTGCTATCTCTGAACATATTCTTGTCGCCACGGTTGAAACTACAGCCGCGGCTGCTCAGAATCTTTAGCCACCTGTTAATGTTGTTGATAATCATGATGATGTTCATGTTAATTGGTCTAGTTCAAGAGGCATGAGTAGTATTGTTGTTGGTCTAGTTTAGGGATAGCAAAAGGTCATCGGCTCATCGGTTTCTTTCGACGAATCGACCCCAAGGTCGCTTCCTTACACCGTGGTAACAGATTTCTTTCACCCCCGCGGTAACCGTGCTCTTCATCGGTTCGGCAGTTGCTGATTTCTTCGCCGCCGCGGCGTAACGAGCAACCACTGGTAAATTCTTCCTTGGCATGTAATCTCTTCCTTACATGCCAAGGAAGAATTTACCAGTGGTTGCTCGTTACGCCGCGACGGCGAAATAAATCAGCAGATGCCGAACCGATGAAGAGCACGGTTACCACGAGGGTGAAAGAAATCTGTTACCACGATGTAAGGAAGCGACCTTGGGGTCGATTCTTCAAAAGAAACCGGTGAACCGGTGACCTTTTGCTATCCCTGAACATATTACTATCGCCGCGGTTGAAACTGCAGTCGCGGCCGCTCAGAATCCTTAGCCACCTATTAATGTTGTTGATAGTCATGATGATGTTCATGTTAATTGGTCTAGTTCAAGAGGTATGAGTAGTACTATTGTTGGTTCCTCTTCTTCATCTGTTGTTTCCAGTGTTCCTACTGTTGCTGGTGCTGGTGGAGGAGTTCATCAAGCTATTGGTGTTGGTGCTTATACAAGTGAAGATTTTCATAGTGGTTGTGATTCTTCTTCATCTGTTTTTGGTGGTGACGAAAATCGTGTTATTCTCATTTCTGTTGCATCAGTGAGAAAGCCTCCGGCCCAGGCTCATGCTTCGGTTCAAGCTCAGGTTCAGGCTCCGGTTGTGTTTGCTATAATTCAATAATTTTATAGCAAACACAACCGGAGCCTTTCTTAGAAATCTTTATTAAATAGTTCAAGCTCCGGTTCAACCCTCAGGTTCAATCTCTAGAAGAGTAACCTCGTTGAAAATTTCAAATGTTAGGTTAAATGCTAGGATTAAACACAGCTGAAAAAGTTGGTCACGTTCCCAAGTAGTAACTACCCAATGAAGAGAATTTTGAACTAGAAACGCAATAGTATAAGGATATTGTATAACGTAAGGCATACTAGGAAGTGTTTTCCATGAGTTCGTTTTTGAGCTGAAGATTATCACCTCAGAATGGTAATTGCTGCCAAAACAAGTGATTCTAACGAGTTTGTAATCGTCAGTGAACTTATCGAAACTGAATCTGTGATTACAAATCGAAACGTGGATGTCTTGTTTAGAAATGGGAGGTTTAGAGATATTCCAATGTTCACGGATGTTAGGGTTACAGACAGTGATGTGATCGGGGTGTATGGAGATGCAGATGAGACTGTTGCATGAACCGAAGAAAGTGACGTGGTTGCTGTTACACTTGAGCAGAAGGCGGTTGTGTGAATATTCGATGGTTTGGTTATGGAAATCATCGAATATGTAGAGATATGAGCTTAACGGTCGATGAGGTTGAAGTTATGGAAGTTTTTGAGGTAAAGGATGGTGAAGTTGTGACTATCAATTAAAGAACGAAGTGATTTTGAAGTAGATAGGAATCAGATGAGGGATTCTACAGGTAGCATGGAGAGAATATTAGTGAGTAACTCCGACGGAATATTCGCCATCATTGGGAGGGGATTGCTGAGAATAATTGATTTTGAAGTTGAGTCGAATGAGAGAAATTTGGTGAGCAATTCCTTAAGAAGATCAGCCATGGAAGAAGCAGTTCTAGGGTTTTTCGTTTTTGTGTAGCGATGTTGGTATTGACGTATTTCAGTTTTGCTGCCCCATCCATTTGCTTTTCTAATTTTTATCTGTTTTTTACTATTAATTAAAACTAAATGCTCTAATTGGTAAAAATAAGCTATAAGAATAAGCTATAAGCTATTTGATTGTTGATAACTGAAACTGATGACTAATGACGGGCAACTTATAGCTTATAGTTGATTGAAATGCAATAAATAAGGTATGTTAATGGAAAAAGTAATAAATGTAGTATTGATATTGTAAGAAGGATAAATAATTTCAGATTTTTTTTTTTTTAGAAAAAAAAGACACATGTTATTAGACGGAGGGAGTATTAATAGTTCACTTTCAAGTATCATATAGCACCAAAAATGATAAAGATTAGTGATTGATTACTAGCCAAATACGAAAATCTAATTCATATTTCTCTTTTGAACTTCTATTTTATCTTTGATCATGAAATAAACACAATCACGTAGCTTCAGCTTATAATTCACAAGTGCATTGCGACATTATTCATTTAACGTAATCCTTACATTTGTTTATAATGTTAACCCCCGGTTTCTAGGGGCCTTAGCAATCATTTGGTAGAACTGATTTTTTTTTAATCGGCATAATATATTGAAAATGAGCCCGACACAAGAAGTGTTAAACGGGACAGCGGCCACTACAACAAGACAACACAACTGCACTAAACGAGCAACAGCAGCAAAACAAAAGGAAAATAAAAAGAGAAAGTGCACAGCGCTAGACACCTATTAAAACCCTAGCACAACACTAAACACCGCAGCTGCACTATCGGATCCTGTCACACAACAGACCAACCGAGCAGCAGCAGACATTCCTTCCAAAACTTGCAAAACACAAAAGACACACCACCAAACCAAAACATTTAATAGCACACCACCCAAAATCAAGAAATCCACTCATCAAACTATCTCCGTAAACATTCCTGCAGATTCCAACACCACTCAAAAGAGGTAAGATGTAATCTTCAATCTACTCAATGCTCAATGCCCAATTCCATGAGACAAGTTTAATTTCTTCCACCACCTCATCAATATCCTTCCTCCTATTTTTAAAGATTCACCCATTTTTAAAGATTCACCCATTTCTTTCTCTCGAAATGGTCCAAATAGTGGCATGCCATATCAACAAATATCATCACTTGAGTTCAATTGTTTGGTTGGTAATCCTCTATGAAGCAAGAACACCTCTAGGATTAGGCGTGTCACGGTGTCCGACACGTGTCGCGCAAGTGTCATGAATAATTTATTTATTTCTTTACTTCGACACTCCTTGTAACAGTGTTTGACATCTATATAACACTTATATGAGGCGTGTCGGACAACTTAAACCTTTTATTTGTCTTCTCTGCTTCCACACACAGAAGATTCAAGAGTTAAAGATGTGTGAGAAATGTTGATCAACAAGGGGTTATAGACATGTTTTTAAATTTTTCGATGGTAGATAGATAAATAAGGGCCAAATATATATAGGGTTAAATATGTTTTTGGTCCCTATAAAATTGGGACCCTTTAAGTTTAGTCCTTACTTAATTTTAATAGTTCTTTTAGTCCCTAAAACAAATTTCTACACTCAGTATTAATCCCTCCTCAATTCAAATTTGTTTAATTTATGCTTAAACTCTTGAGTTTTATTCAAATTTGTTTAATTTACGCTTAAACTCTTGAGTTCTTGAACAATTTTTCGCAGACGTGTTAAGAACATTACTAAAAGTTCCTCTGCAAAAAATTGTCGCAAAATTTGATTTCTACGTCCATATTTTGTTAATTTTATCTTAAACTTTTGCCGTTTTAAAATATTCATATTTAATTCGTTTCATGTTAAAAAATTCTAAATTTTAGTAAATGAACCTTTTATAGTGTTCTAAACTTGTCCAAAAAAAATCGTTCAAAGATTTAAGAGCTTAAGGATAATTAAACAAACTTTGGTGTAACAGGGACTAAAATTAGAAGTAATTTTTTTTGTAGGGACTAAAAAAACCTATTAAAATTAAGTAAGGACTAAACTTAGAAGTTCCCAATTTTATATGGACCAGAAACATATTTAACCCTATATACTATTGTGTCTTGTTATAGAACTTTTCTTGATGATAAATTGTCCATGTTAGATGCATATGTATGTATTTTGATTCTCAATTTAGACATTTTATAAATAAAGTAATACATAGATAGCGGTGTCAATATCCTGTGTATTTTACGCTACCGGTGTCGATGTATCTGTATCTCTGTCATATCTAGTGTCCGTGTCAAAGTATGTGCTTCATAGGTAATCCTTACATTTTAAATAACTCTATTTTACTATGAAAAGGAAAATTATGTTGTGTTTTTCTTATTTTGCAAAAGTATACAAGTCACAGCATAGTTTTACGAGCTTTTGAATCTTTATATACGTATATAGTATGAACTTGGAACTAAGTTATGAATGATGAAGTATGATATTGAGTTTCTTATGGTGTCTAGGGATTATTATCTCTATAATTTGTAGAAAATAATCCACATATTATATGGAATTCCACACATACTTCATTGTCTATTTTTTGATTGCTTCAAATTTATTATTCAACTTGTTCTCACTTTATTCTATTTAATGACTTATTTTCACGGGTGGTGGAACCGGCGCTACCAACTTAATTTGTAGAAAATAATCCAGATATCATACGGAATTTCACATACTTTATTGTCTATTTTTTATTGCTTCAAATTTATTATTCAACTCATTCTCACTTTAATGTATACGAACATAAACATAAATGACTTCACATTCAATTTAATTTTGACTAGAGCTAATTTTACAAATATCTATTTAGTGACTTGTTCTCACATGTGGTGGGACCAGCACTACTAGCTTAATCATTATATGTATACAACGAACATTCGTGTCCATTTTATTGTACTTTTGGCATTTTAGGTGTTATGATAAAGATTGTCAATTCAAGTTGCTTTGATTTAGAGATGACTACAAACTTTTGGGGTAATTACATTTTTTTCTTTAGTAAATAGCGCTATGGTTTAAAAAAAATCAAATGTTACGTTGTCCATTCAACAATTAGTCTCATAGCGGACCAAAAGAGCTTAAGCCGTTGGGATATCTTTGGTTGGGGTTAAAGATCTTAATTACGATAGGTTAGAAAAAATTACTCTTATGTCTGGTGGGGCTATATTTCTTATTGTGGTAACTGATTTTCATGATATATGGCATATTGAATATTGATGTCTAGAAGGCAAAGGAAAACCTCTAATGAAGACAAAAGAAGGGAGAAAGGAAATAAAACTTTGTGCCTGGAAGTGTAGGGCTGTAGGCCATAATAAATAATAATGAAATCATCATGCTTATGGTGATTAATTTTGCCTCATTGATTATTTTTTTGCTTAGAAAGAATAGAGTTCCCTCTTGATTCAGAACACCAAATCCAACGCTTACATCAAAAAGCAATCATAAAACCATAAATAAAATGAGGAAATAGCAAGATGTAGGATAAGAGAGTCTAATGAAACTTGCACATGTTTAGTGAATATGCTTATATTACTCTGCTATAATACTAATATGGATAAGTTATGCACCTTATATATATGCATGCTGAGCAGTGTCAGAACATATCAATCAAGATTTATCCATCATCAAACAAAAGCACGCAGGGTACTCGGGAATTTAATCTATAACTTAACTATTAGGTACTAAGAAGATAACATATCTAAATCTTGGAAATCTGTTCACTGCAAAGCATGGTCCTTTGAAATAATTACATCAGAATAGATAGATCTCGTGAAATTGGTTAAGACATGATCAGTGCCAAATAAATATTTGTTCCAAGTGAAAATTATTGTTGGATGGTGTTTCCTCAAAATTCTCGTTTTGCCATCTATATTTATTTAAATAAGTTCTTAGAATTCCGGTTGGCTCGAACTCAACCATTACTAATAAACACATTTCCGAATCTAATGTATAACTCTCAGCATAGTGCAACAGAAACATTATATGATTTTGAATCAACGCATACAAGAGTAACAGATAATGATATCATTTGGAAGCATCACAGGTTCCAAAAACCCAATTAGCAGAGAGTATTTGCACAACAAATAAAAACATCAATAAATGAAGTCCAACATATGAATTACTAAAAACAAATAACTAAGAAAATTGCATCTGTATCAATGTTGGCTTATTCCTAATTTCCTATTAAAAAAAGAACCATAGAGTTGCACTTTCATGTCATGCTATCTAATTTTGAAGGCATCCTTCGAATCCAATTTTCATAAAATGGAGGAAAAGGTGAACGGAACATTGGATGCCTTAGAAAATAAAGAAACCAAACAAAGACAAGATATCGGAAAGGAACAGCCAAAGCCACAATCCCTATTATCAGACACGAAATCATAACTAACATTGTAGCTGTTGAATCTTGGCAACTCAAAAGAGACTGCAGTCTCTCCATTGTAGCGGCAAACTCACCCATCTGTGTTACAACTCTTCCAGCAGAAACTCTCAATCGATCATATCTATGCATCAAAATGACGTCTTCGAATTTGGATGGCATTGGATCAAACTCTTCTTCCAATTCATCTATACTTGCTGTATGCACATGAGACAAATGCAAATCTACATGGGATAGTGTTTTTGGCTTTATTTGAAATTGCAGCAGCATATTGACTATAAGAGCAAGAAATATTGCTGGCAACAACGATTGAGGGAGAAAAAAAAAGAAGACGAGCAACAAGTGAGCTATAATTGGTGAAACATGATTATTCCACTTGCGTATGTCGTCAAAATAAGTGTAAATACCGACCAAGCAATTTAGAAAGACGTTAATCCTCTCATAATCAGCTTTACATCTTCTCATGCTCCACACGATTTCACGTGAATCTAGCATATAATCAACAACCTCTTTTCTCAGTGGCGGTTCAGCTTTGCTCATATTTGACCGCACAAGCTCGATAGTTTGTTGCCTTAATCCGTATAACTGAGCTGGAGACAGCGGATCATTGAAATGTTGTGGAAAAAGCATTGGCATTGTGTACTTTTTATACAAATTAACTCTAGAAGGGCAAGTAAACTTGAAGGACAATTGAATTTCCCCCATCTTCTTCAGCCCAGAAGGTTGAAGTTGAACAAGAGGATAAGAATAATTGTAAACGGTATTGATTTCCATTTCTGATAGACTGATTCTCACCTTCCCTATCCTTGTATCGTTTGCTCCAGCAGCAATATATTCTTCATGTAATTGACTATTATCAAACACAGAAATAACAAAAAATGTAGATGGATCATAGACATTCCAAGAGTATTGCTCATTCCACTTTGGAGAAAGACTGTTAACAATGGTTCTTGACCGAACCCATTTCGAGCCATATTTAGCTACACAATAGGCATCCGTGCGATCGTCAGGTTTCATCGCTGGAAGACCTGTAGCACTCAATATCCCCATCTCAAAAACTCCAATGTTTGGTCTCCAAAACCCATTGTTTGTTGGATTCACATCAGTGCTGTACCGTGGATCGTCATCAAACATATGATACCCGCCATCCAAAGTGACCCTCATACTAAGCTTACCGACAAAAAATCTTCCATTCTGTATGACATCCATGGTTTCAAGATGCGGAGCGCCTTGTAATGGTGTTTGTGCATTCTTCACAGGAAATTCACATGTCCCTAACCTCTTGCACCTTGCCAATGTTCCTTGCTCCACACTTAAAAACAATATTTGATCAAGTGGCTCCGCCACAGCAAAGAAAATATCTTTTTCATTCCATATTGGATTTCCATTATTGCTTTTCACCAACTTGCTAGCGAATTCCCCAGTCCCATTCCCAAAAGTAGCAGTGATGAAAATGTCAGAGCTTTCAGATGGGTCATCAACTTCAAGTATAAGTCCCTCAACTTGAACCAAATTAAGTCTAAGACACCAAACCCTAGGCATAATATATACCCTTGAGCAAGTATTAAGAGTATGACGAGCACCAATTAGCACATTATCTAATTGTAAATGCAAAGCTTCATGAAATGCTTCATCAGCTTGATTTCCTATCCAACAACACATCATAAGCTCTCCCCTACATCGTCTCTTATATTCATCCTCTAGTACAAACCATTTTGGTGCTAGTGCACTATCAGTTGGAAACCTTTTAGGAATATGAAAAATTTCCAATGAAATCATACCCAAAAATTGATCATACCTAGCAACATTATCCTTCACAAAAATCTCAACAAATTTTATCCCTTCCTTTGTAATTTGATCATTCTCAAGTGCAAAGACCTGGTCCCACTCTGGATTTGAGTTTCCCCTTAAGCAAAAGGTTCTCCCTTGAAACCTCCCAGCTCTCACCTCCACATAAGGATCCAAATTGTTATGGCCATTATATGCAAACAAATTTCTGGCTCTGACAATCTTTACAAATAAGAAGGGATTGATTTCAACAAGGTCAGTCTGAGATGTGATTCCCAAATTGCCTGTAATGGGAGAAATGGCCTTCAAACTGAAATCCACTTTTGCAACTGCCATGATTGGTAGTAGAAGCTGCAAATATAGCAAAAGGAAGTATTAAAACTAAATAAGTGGAGTGGCCATCCTAAAACCTTTGATAATCACAAAGTATACAAGCTATGTCCCTTATTATAAGCTACTTTTGCAATTTTCACATATATTAATAAAAATCAGCATTGTACTTATCGTATCCATTGTGTATGAATGTTGAGCAAATCAAGCTGTGTACTTTTATGTAACAACAAATCAAGCAGCAACAATGCCTAATTTTGAGCAAATCAATAAGTAATCAAATCAACAACAATGACCAAATCAACAACCCCCAATTTTAAAGATTGTCGAAAAAATCCCACATCAAGATACTTGGTAGTTTTTTATCAAGATAATTAGTGGAATTAATCAAGGATATATCTGGGAAAACAATTTTTCTTCTTCTTTCCAATGGCTTATATATTTGGGGACAAAGGTATGCTGTTTTTTAATGAGTATAAATTGAACCACGCGTAGGTGGTTTATGCATGTATGTAGAAGACATGAAGATTACGTGAGAGGGATAGTCGGATCACTAGAGGCAGACAAATCTAGATAAACTATATGTAATGAGTTGGATCAAAATATCATTTATGATAAAGCATTATGAGTTATGACAAAAATCATTTGTGATAAAAAAAAGCATTACGACGTGATTTGATCCATATAATAGACCCAATTAAACCGTCATATATCGCGCATCAACTAGTTGCCTAGACCTAGTGGTAAACTAATATATGAATAATTTATTGCTCACAAAAGCTATGAAGCCTTCATACAAGGGTACCACCATATGTCACATCTACGAAATACTATTTTTGGAATATCCATGCACGCGAACTTCTTTCATTCTAAACATTTTTTCAGAAACAGTCATCTAATAATAATAGGAAGAAAAAAAATAGTAGACAACAACAGAGAATGAAGGGGTGCTTACTTGCAGCACTATAGCCTTTGTTTCAGACTTGTGTTTATGGGAGAAGTTTCTAAAGTTGGTTTTTTTTTTTTTTGTTTATATATGTTTTTGCAAACATATAAGTATACAAAATCGTTGGTGAGATTCTGTTTAAAAATAAATGATCAAATATTTAAGAGATTCTTAACTAGTAAGATTTCTTACTAAAATTAAGTGATTTTATTACAGAGAAAGAATCTCAATCAAACCGTGGTTTGTGTTATTTTTAATGAAATACTAGATGCATGTCTAAAAAAATATTGTTAGTGCGTAAAAATTAATTTTATGATATTTTTTTGTCATTTAACTTGTAATTTTGGTCCGTAAAAAAAATTAATTTTCATCAAAGAGAAAAACTTTCCCTATAAAATGACATAATAACTTGTCACAATAAAATTTCGATTTACTAGATAAATTGTTGTATAAATATAAAAATATGATTCAAATATTCTATTTCTATATAAAGCAATGTAATTCTAGATAAGGTAAATTTCAAGTAGCCTTCTCATACTCCCTCAAAAATAAAAAAGTAGCCTTCTCATATAAATCCAAATTTTCGCATTTTCTTTTTGTTTATTTTATTAAAATTTTGATTCAAATGAATCAATAGTAATAATTATAAAAAATTAGTTTATAGAAAAAAAATACAAAATTATATGGAAGGTGATCGTGACAAAATCTCCAAATTTATTGTTGCGTAAACATTTTTCAAGTATCAAATTCAAGTAAAATCTAAAAATCTCTTATTTATACTTAACCCTAATTAAACCCTAATTTTAATCTCAAAATTTCCCTCCTTTGAAGGGATTCGAGCCAGAGCTTTATTGGCTTCTTCTCAACATTTTCATCACTATGAAAATTTTATTGATTTATTACCTTATTGAGCCTAAATTTTAAATTAACATTTTTACAAACAACCAATTTTATTAATGGTTAGAATATGAAAATCACATTTTTAATCAATTTTCTAAATCTCCCTTTTTTTTACAAAACACTAAAGATATATTAATTTCAATTACGGATCAAATCTATATTATGATATACTTTATTCTTATTCTTAAATATTATAGTTGATATATTATGATGGTCTAGTTATAAATAAAACAAGGTAATTCCAAATAATTAGCAAATGCTAAATAGGGTAGTTTTCGAAAGAAAAAAAAAATTGTTACAAAGAGGGCCATAGCCCACGTACTTTTTATATTTAGAATAAACAATAGTTTAGAGGCTATTTCGTTAAAAAAAAAATAGTTTAGAGGCTATTTATTGGTGAATTTTAGGGTGAGCGATCAATTAAGTCCCTCACCGGTGAACCACTTAATTTGAATGTTAGATTAAAGTAAGACTATGTGATCCTGATGGTCATTACCACACCAAATCCAAGTTGTTTCTCTCTCCTTTATTCTCTTTCAATAGCTTGAAAGATTCATCAATGTCGAGTGCCTCTTCCTATCATTGACGAGTAACTTTAATAATGGATGAGCTTTTGTATAGCAAAGATTACGAATTTAGCATATTTTTTAAGTTTTTAATTTTTGTCCTATTATTTTGTTTCAAAGAAGGATCAAATTTTAGGGATCCAGGGTTGAAGTTTAAGATATGGTTTTAAAGCTTAAAACTTGAGGATTATAGCATGAAAAACTAATAGAAAGATAGTCAAAACAGGATGAACATTTTATTATTAATAAAAAAATTGAAGTCCCATTGCCTGGCCACAAAGCACTGCGCATTTGGTTTTACAATGAGTTTGATCGAGGATGAGAAATGGATTTAATTGTTTTACCTTTTTATTTTTTATTTTGTTGAGATGAGAAATGGTGCAAAAGGGGGATACATCATGGAAGAGTAAGGATGAGCCACACTGCAATGCATTGGTTAGTTTTAAGGTTTGCGGTGATGGCAGTTGGGGTGAAAAGAAAAAAAAAAAAAAACTGAAGAATTTTTGTTAGATATTTGATCCTAAATGTTGAAGATCATTGAAAAGTTTCTGATTGTGTGGTAAAGTGTACATGTTCTCATTTCAATTTATGTTAGATATGAACCATTGATAAAATCTAATGGTGTTATTTTCGTGGTCCACCGGTGAGGGACTTAATTGATCCTCACCCTAGAATTCACCCTATTTATTATAGTTTTATATATACTACTTATATTTTTCAGTTCAAATTGTTTTTTTTTGGAGGGGAGGACTACTTATATTTTTTTTTGGACCAAATTGATTGTTTATTCGGTAAAGTACAGCAAGTCTTTCAAGGCCATCGTTTTATGAAGTACTTGCATAATTTAATAACTATTTACAAACTAAAACTCAAAGAATGCATGACTTTATGCATAACATTTACTCTAATATTTATATTCTTAGAAAATTGCTGTTGTCTTCATTTTGCATGTAGTATTGTCAAAGATTTCAGCCCTGGTCCTTCTGGATCACTTTGCCCTAATTACCATCTCAACTCACGAATATTCATTGTGAATTCTTCCAGAAACGATGGATGTAATAGTAGTATATAACCATTGTCAAAACTAGATTAACTATAACCAAACCAACACAAATTTTTTGATTTGTTGAAATATTCCCCAATTTTTAAGCTGCATATTCTTACGCATATATTCCTAAATACCCAGTCATACAGTTGCTAAAATCTAATAGCGCAATTGAGGCAACACTTCTGTAAAATTTTGGTACAAAAAAATACATCGTAAAAAGTATATACTGTACTACAGCGAAGTTCAACCTATCTTTTTGGGGTTTTTTAACAGCAAATTTAAACTATCAAAATCACAAGAAAAGCATATTTCAAAATCAACCTGAAGAAATGGTTATCTCTTACTGCCTCCAATCTTCACCAGCATAAACTGCTTGATCTCCAAGCTCTTCCTCAATCCGAAGTAACTGTATCAAATTTCAGATAGTTGTCATACTTTACCTTCACCGAAAAAAGAAAAAAAAAAGACAGAGAAACATGCATTCGTTGCATTGCAAATGTAAAGTCTGACTGCCTATAATGGACTCAAGAGGAGTTCAATACTTTTCCGAATCCTATCATAGTAAGAGTTTTCTAATACCATGTTCATTTTTTATTTATGATATTTTTTCTGTTGTTTCCCTTTACGAGGACAAACAAGAATATGTACATTGCTTCATAAAATATACACACACACACACATGAAAACATCAATATATACACACACACACACACACATGAAAACATCAATTGCTACATAAGACTCGCAGCTAGTAATAAGCTTCATGTAAAATACTTCAACGAGATGTAAAATACTTGAGGAATAGAGACAGTTCATCAGGCCAAGATATCCTAAAAGCAACGGACAGAAAACGTGCTCACAACACACGAAGTCCCCTAAAATCACCACTTAAAACCCACCGACATTGTGACTGTATAATTATCGCAGAAAACTGACATCATTTTTTCATGGGCGAGGTTTAATTTTTAAAAAAGTAGGGTTGTAATATTGTTTTTATTAGCCATAATCTATAACTGTAAACCATCAGCGTAAGAATGCGAAAGAGACCTGGTTGTATTTTTCTAATCGCTCTCCTCTGCAAGGAGCTCCTGCTTTAATCTGACCAACAGCAAGGCCAACAGATAAATCAGCTATGAAAGAGTCTACAGTTTCACCACTTCTGTGAGATGTCACCACCCCCCAATGCGCTTCCTTTGCCTGCTTCACCACTTCAATGACCTCAGTAACAGTTCCAACTTGGTTGACCTGGATCACAATGGGGAATAATCACATTTTCATGTTTCTTTTCTTCAACAAAATAGAAGGGAAGTACATAAGAGGAGGATTAAAATTGAAACAGGATTAGTTGTGTCATTCCATCAACAAAAAATTTAGCATTTACATTATCAAAAATGGAAAACCTCCAAGTTTAAACAAACTGAGAGATAAGATTAAATTTATTATTGGACAAAGCAACCCCTTGAAAGTTCATTGAAAAATTATTCAGTTACCTTAAGAAGAAGAGCATTACAAGCAGACTCAGTTACTGCTCTCTCAATGCGCTTTGCATTGGACATCAAGAGATCATCCCCTACTACCTGCAGAATCATTCAAATTAAGGGAAATTATATCACAACAGAAGTTCTAATCAGTATCCAATAAGCAACCTTGCTAATGCTCAACCCACTGTAAACTGACAACGATTATTTATTAGTTTTTTTCACCCCTTTCTTACCTAACATGTTAATGTGTCATCATGCCATTGCTACACTAATAACCTGTTTGTTATTAGTATTCATTAAAATATCCTATAACCTCCAAAATGGTAATGCTTACTACAGAATAAAAAGCATCAATCTTTGGATGCCCATCCAACAAATTATAGCTGCTTAACAGAAACTCCCTATCTTTCCTTTTCAAGTATCGGTTTTTTAGGAAAAAATATTATTATTTGTGTCAAATTCAAAGTTTAATCTTACATGAATTATTATTTTGTTAATTGTACCCTTTAATAGGGAACGAACTGTCAAGGGTATAACAAAAAATAGACCAATAATAGCATAAAAGAAAAAACACAAGATTTCTGAGGTTAGCATACAAAAACCTTGAAAGACTCTCAAAAAGGAAAGAAATGAAACTTGACTAATTCCAATAAAATATTAACTTTTCAATAAATAATACCTGGCAAATTCCAAGACTTGAGATATGCTTGATATGTTCCCAATCTTCCTTGTCAAATGGATCTTCTATTGATACAACTGGGTATTCTACAAATTCATAAAAAAAGATAAAATAAATAAATATGCAGTAAAGGCTAAATAATTTATTTGCAAAGGGGTAAATAGACTGATTTACCGGTACATAGTTCCTTGTACAATTCTATCATATCCTCTGCTGACTTAAAATTCTGCCCCGACTTTTGAGGAGATTTAAAGTCCAGATCATATCTTTTACCTGTTTTAGGGAAAAGCATGCATAGAACAACATAAACTGGTTAATAGTGAAAGGTAAAAGGTGTCAAAAGGCACCAGAGGTTTATAAATGCCTTGAGGTGAGATGCTTCACAGAATAAAGGTGTCAGCATTATAAGAAGACAACAGTGAAATATTTTGCTACATTCCATTAAATTAATTAATGACTCGAGCATAAAATTAGTGATTAAAATGAAATGTTAAAATAAGCCAATGACAAGCTCTAAAGATTGAAGTTCATAACCATTACACATTGTGCTTCAACCTACAACCTTTTTACCTTCAATTTATTTCTTACCTTTCCAAGCCTTAATTCTATTTCTCTCTAAATTTTGAACAGTGTGTTATGTAAACCAAAAATAACAAAATCAATCCCCCCCAAAAAAGAGAATGATTATGATCAGGTGGCAACAAAAATATTACCAGATTCAGCTGTAAAGATATGGACAAACGACATATCACCATTAGTGGTGGACTTTGGAATGCATGGCGCTATTATTAACACATAAGATAGCTAATTCTACAGCCCCAAACTAGACTAATATTGTTTTGCAACGACGGCAAAGTGAAATGAACTACTACTTTTATTTTATTTTTCTAAATGATGCTGCAAACCAGTTCATAACACTGCCGTAACACAGTTTCTCCGAGGAATTTGCAATTCCTTGCATTCAAGATTAAAGAAAAGGGGTCTATTCGCCGGTATAGTTTATGGATAGCAAAGGAAAAAGTTAAGAGAGGATTCTAATCCCCTCTCACTAGAGCACTCTCTAGTTTACAAACTTTCAATCAAAAGAATTGCCAACTCCCCAAAGTGAGGTTATCCCTATTATAATACGTAGGCCATAGGGTCAACTTCACGACAAAAAATAAGTAACCTAACAAACAAAACAAAGAACTAACTAACCTAAGTAATCAAGACTATGCAATGTTTCCTCTTTTTCTATAATAAACTCTAGTAATCCTATCAGTAGTAGGGGCAAGCGCCCTCTATCTTTTGTGAGGGAAAGGTAGAGTGACTTTAGACGAAAAATGGAGAAAAAAAAAGAGAGATAATGATATTTATAATGGAGGGAAAAGAAGTGAGAGAAATCAAATCAAGAGAGATATAGAAAGTTAGAGGATCCAAATCCTCCCGAATAGAGGGTTCGTGAGCTCCTAACAGTTTCACATTATAAGAGCAATATGCAATGATAAAATATGCAAGAATCGACAACTTTTACCTTCTCAAGAATCTAGAACCAAATAACAAACAGAAGAGTATAATTACTTACCAATACAAAAATTTGTACCAGCGACATCAAGAGCTATCTTTATTTTCTCATCATAACCGGTTCTACTAATGGCCTCCTTTACAAGATCCAGGGCTTCTCTAAAGCTGATGATATTTTAAAAAATCAGCTCAAAAGAAGAAATAAAGATTATAACATCACAAAATCTCTAGAAATAATTATTTTAGATTGGACATACTTAGTAATACATTACCCAAGCATAAAAACAAGTGATTTATACAAAACAATAAAAATACTTGATATAAAAACTATTAAATTAGAGAAATTTCGTACAATCCACTCAAAAATATTAAATTAGAGAATACTTTCTTAAGAGTGATCAAGTCTTGGTGTACTTTACCTCAATAATGACACATCATTCTTAACTTCTAAATTAAAACCAATATTTATGAACCAATTATTTTATTTTTTTAATGCAATATTATAAACTAATTAACCATGCCTTTTTTTGTAATTTTATTTTTTATACAGTTTTCTAATCTAAACTTTTTAGAATATGCCTGGATTAACTGTGCACACCTCCTGTATAATTTTGAACACTTTTCTCTTGAATAAATTTCTTTCTTGATTTATATTTTAGCTTAATTTAAAAAATACCCTACAAAGGCATAGGGATTAGTTTTAAAAAACTGCATTCATCATAAAATGATACTCTGACTCTAATTGTAATATGAAACGGTCCAATAGTTGCCTCAGAGCAAGTTAGATTAAGAAGCAAAATACAAACGGGATTCTTACAATAGCATATTATCGTATATTTCTGAAGACCAGAGATCTTATATATCCGACAAATCAGAGAGTAAAAGAAATAACAATAATAAATAAGCTACCAAGTACCAACCAACTTAATTGTTGACTCTAATCAGTCATCATATTATATAATACTGTAAAAACCAGTTTTGGAGATATTTTTTCTTGCCTTTCTTCTAAAACAGATTTATTTCCATTTCATATATTCATTTAAAAGTAAAGAATTTTAAAAACTGTACAAATCCAAAGAGTTTAAGATAAAATGCTTGCCTGGAGACATTAGGAGCAAAGCCACCATCTTCACCGACATTACAGTTATGTGGCCCACATTTTTCTGTAATAACAGCCTGCCCTTTTGTCATGAACAACAAATAAATGTATCAGCTTGAACAACGTATCTCAGGGACCTTAATCATTGTAATAGAGCTGAACAACATGGCACAATTAAACTTGATAATATTCGAGCATGGGAACATTACAAAGCACAAGATTATGAGAAAAGATATCTAAATATAGAAAACAAAAACTGAAAAATTAGGATAGTGGAAAAAAAAAAAGACAATCACCTTTAAATGATGATAGGTCTCAGAGCCCATTCGCAGTGCTTCATCAAATCTGCTTGCTCCAATTGGAAGAATCATGATTTCCTATAACAATAATGTAAGAAAGCTTTCACGTTTGAAAGAATTCAAATCACTAAGAAGCAGCAGAGGAAACACATAGATTTAATAGTAACTATACTTATTGATGGTTAAAGTTCAGATTATGAACATAATCAATTCCAACAATCCAACTTCCAAAGTTAAACAACAGCAAAAGTGTGTAAGCCCCGAGTTGTTATATAATTAGTTTAATATAAAATAAATATTTCCGCATTCAGTGGGCAATTAACTTTGATGCTCATGATCGAAAAATTGCTCACAACTCATAAGTGTCTATAGGAAAATAGATGTAAGATAACAGAAACACTAATGAGAATTTCTGAGAAATTTGTAATAAAAACTATACCTCAATTGCCAGATTATTTCCAGCATGTTTTCCACCACTTATAACAGTAAAAGCAGGAACAGGAAGCACTGGATTAGTTTTTCCAGACAGGTCAGCGATGTGCTTGTAGAGTGGAACCTGATAATTATTTGTTTTTAGATTGATGAAAGCTTGACAGAAAAATTAACTCATATCCAGATTAAAATTTAAATGAAAATAAAAATATCAAATGACAAGCCATACTTCCTTTTCAGCAGCCCCAGCTTTACATGCAGCAATGGACACAGCTAATATAGCATTTGCCCCAAGTTCCCCCTGCAAACAATCAGAAACAAAACAGATTAAAAATCAATAAATGTTGTAGAATTAAATTAGATAGAGCTGTAGGTATCTGTTCATAACATATGTAGGTCATAAGAATTATTGACTCAAGACTACTTTCACCAAGCACTACGGATGAAAACGGAAGAAAGAGAAGCAATCACTTGATATTTTGGATTTCGACTATTCAAATTGACCAAACTGCTGTATTTTACTCTCAGCTAATATAAAAGATATATTATGAATTCCCACCTTACTGAAATTCAAATCCTTTATAATATCCGTTTTGAACACAACACTTTTCTCACAGCCATAATAATCTCATACTAACCTAAGTATGCACCTTGTTAAAGAGATGAAAAGCGAAAGGAAAGAGAATAGAACAGTGAACATATATAGAGAATGAAACTAAAATATTTCCCTGAGTTGCTTACTTGTGAGTAAGAGCCAAACATTGTCCCAACTTTATTATTGATAAGTGTTATTGTTATGACTCGTATGCACGGGGGAGTCTGCTGAGTCATTAGTTCATAATGCAACTGTGGGGCCCAAGGTTTGGCAGGTTTATTCTAGAAGATGTAAGAAGGCTGCTAAGGGTTAGTTAGATATTTGGTGACGTGGAGAGAGAGGAGAGAACTAGCAATCATTTCCATTATATAAGGAGTGAGTGGGGTTGAGAGTAGGGACCCTTGGATTGTGAGTTGTTAGTATGTATAGGCAGCTGTGTGCTGGCCTATCGGAGCTTAGCTCTGGTCAGATCTAGGGATTCATACATTCCCCCTTTTTCTGTAAATCTCCATTATTTTCCATCAATTAAGTTATCTTACAATTATTTTTGTCTGATTATTGTGATATTTACTTGTTCTGTAAATTGGTTCCTAACAGTTAAAGTAAAATTGGCAAAGTTTTACATTAGCTACCCACTACGAAACAAAAGTGTATCTTAAGTTAACAACAACATGTCATAAATAAATGTTTAAGATAGACTTCATTTCCTTTCCTGCAACAGCAACAAAATGTTGATTTTGATGATCTGTGTTGAATCCATCACTATAACTAAAGAATGCTAAAACTCCTATCCTGAACAAGAGCAAGAGAGAAAATAACAACAACCATGCTTTACCTCACTAGGTGAGTCAAGCTTTTTTTCCCTACTCGGTTTCCAATTTTGTCTTAAAATGTGACATAGCAGAAGCATTGACATAACGATACACAATATGGATTTAACTATCAAATAAACTCGTGTTCTTCCAGCAGAGAGCTGTTGAAATACCTTTTTCTCAGTTTTGTCGAGGTCTATCATAGCATGATCAATCTGGGACTGCAGTGTTGGATCCATACCAATCAGCGCCTCAGATATTTTCTCATTTATATTTTTAACAGCTTTAGCAACACCATTTCCTAGATATACACCTTTGTCCCCATCCCGTAACTCAACGGCCTCATACCTGAAATGAATCATCAACCCGAACAGTCAATGTCAATCCAATTCTATAATTGATCAATAAAAATAACAAACTAGCTAGCAATGAATCATGATCATCAGTGTTATCAAACGAAAAACACATTCGAAAACTAAATTAACTGCCTAAAAATAGATTCAATGACCAAAATGACTAATAAAATAGACACTTATGGATGTGTTTTCAATGTTAGGTTTCAAATCTGGAGCAGCTGAAATTTAATTCTGCAGGTGGAAAATTGATTTTGAAATGTTTGTTTGCTCTCGAGTAGAATTGATTCTAACATGAAGCTAGAATTTGTAGGTTTTGAGTCTAAACATGATTTTTACACTGAAATTTCATTGTTCAACTCACTTCTACATAAATGTATCCAAACATAAATCACTTTACACTCAACTCACTTATAACTAAAATCAACTTTACATAATCAATTTGTGTCACTGCAGAACCAAACATACGCACATTCAGCGACTATATTGACAACTCCTTGCATATTAACGTATCAAAACTTTTCCCCCCTAATTATTATGGTTTAATTGATTCTGGAGATGTAAATTGATGTTGACATCTCCGGTATAATCAATTCTAACTTGAAGCTATAGTTTGTAGTTTTCTTATTGTAGAATTGATTTCT
Source organism: Medicago arabica (assembly GCA_946800305.1). Lineage (NCBI taxonomy): Eukaryota > Viridiplantae > Streptophyta > Magnoliopsida > Fabales > Fabaceae > Medicago > Medicago arabica. Next base: position 1,588,615 of record OX326970.1, read on the forward strand.
AAACTCAAACTTATCGTTCAACTCACTTTTATGTAAAGCTATCCAAACATAAATCACTTAGCATTCAATTACTACGCAAACTCGATTGAAATGCATGTAAACATATAATAATGAATTAAAAAAATACAAAACCAACATCTTACATGCCAGTGGAATTTCCAGATGGAACAGAAGCACGAAACATAGCTTTATTAGTATACAAATCAACTTCAACAGTTGGAATTCCTCTACTATCAAGAATTTGCCTCGCTTTCACTTTCGTAATCACCGATTGTACTCCTTTTTTCATATGATTTGACTGTGAAATTCAGTTACAAATTCAAATTCAAAAAACGAAATCAAAACTAGATGATTCTTCAAGAAAGAGTGAGAGGGAGATTACGATGAAGAGAACGGGATCGGAGGTTTTGGCTCTGACGGCGGCATTGACGGCGTCTTCGAGTTTACGGGAAAGCATGTATTTATCAAGATATTCTTGAACGGACATTTCTACGATCAATTCTTCGGTGTATTCGTCTTCTTCACGCGCTCGGAGATGAGAGTGGTGATGAAATGAATGAGGTCAAGGTTTGTTGCAACTAGTTTGGTGCTATTGCTTCTTCTTCTGTAAGACTGAGAAACTGAGATTCAGTTCAGTCGTGAAAGCCTACACAGAATGGTTCCGACCTTCTCAAACGTCGTCGTATTCTATATCTTTAAATATGTTTTTGGTCCTTATAAATATATCAACTTTTTGTTTTAGTCCTTTTAAAATTTTCCTTCAACTTTTAATCTCTATAAAATTTTCAATCATTATTTTTTGTCCCTATTTTAAAGTTTATTTTTGTATTTTTCAATGAAATTGTGCAGAAATGTGTATAATATTGTAAAAAAAAATCCCCAATATATTAGAATTTTTTAACAAAACATAAATTAATTATGAATTTTTAACCGTCAAAATATAAAAATTCATTGAATTCATGTTTTGTTAAAAAAATCTAATTTTTTGGAAAGATTCTTATAATATTATGAATTTTTCTGCAAAATTTTATTAAAAAATATGAATACTACATATGAGTTTACTTTAAAAGATGGACCAATAGTGAAGATGGAGAATTTTTGAAGGACTAAAAGTCGAAGGAAAATCTTAGAAAAACTAAAACGAAAAGTTGATATATTTATAAGGACCAAAAACATATTTAACCCTAAAATAAAACTTTTATCAATTATTGGTATAAATAATATCATCTATTCTATTTTTTTTACAAAACTTTAATCATTTTAATAAATAAAGATGAATGGTTGCCTAAAAAAATGATGATAGAGTTTACTTTCTCAAGTAAAAAATAAAAACTTTTCTATATTTAATTAATTGCATATTTGGATTTGAAGTGTGTATAACAAAATTACATTGGATTTTATAAAAAGCTAAACTTTGGAGTTCTAGTATAATCTCATCCAACCGTGATTTCAAACATTAATTTATTTTTAGTAGCTAATTTAACTTGCTTAAAAGTTCATTTAAATTGATAGAGTGATAATCGAACATGAAAACTTCAAAAGAATCACACTTTGATTCTGAGAACTTAAGGAGTATTATACTTTCAGGTCTCAAGTCAATGTTGTCATCTAATCCAAGTAGATGATTTCAAACATGCATTAAAAATGTGAATTTGTTGACTTGATAAACTTATGCTTAGTGTATGTTTGGTTTTTATTTTTTAAAGGGGACAAAATTGATTCTATATGTGTAGAATTAGTTTTGTCATGTTTTATAATGCGAACTTGTTGACTTGATAAACTTATGCTTAGTGTATTTTTTTTACTTTTTAAATTGATTTTATCTTTAAATTTACTGTGTCAATCCACTTTTAACGCATTTGCATGTTTCCACTCTTAAACTGCTAAGAATTAGCTGCCATCACACGTAAAATCTTATGATCATAGCACTGGGATAAAGTCTGCAAAACCAAAGGGATGCCTGCATATAAAATCTATGCGTTTGTTGAAATTATTTCATTACATAACTTGGTTCACAACCTTCTTCTTCTGAGTTACTATAAATCTAGGAGCATGAAATCTAATATCTTTCATTTTCAGACGGCTTAGATTTCTCACTCGAATTATGAACATTTTGGTTGGTAATACATGGAAACTTTCTATAGGTTCAATAGCTTATAAACTAACAAAGTTGCGGGCTCATTCTATTTCTTTCAACAAAGTGTTATATTTTCTAGGATTAAATATGTTTTTGGTCCCTATAAATATATCAACTTTTCGTTTTAGTCCCTCTAAAAAAATTCTTCAATTTTTAATCCCTATAAAATTTTCAATCACTTCTTTTGGTCCCTATTTTTAAATTAACTTTTGTATTTTTTGTTAATGATATTTTGGGGAAATGTGTAGAATATCGTAAAAATATTTCCCAAAAAAGATTAGAATTTTTTATAACAAAGCAAAAATTAAGTATGAATTTTTAACCGTAAAAAATATAAAAATTCATATTAAACTCGTGTTTTGTTAAAAAAACTATTTTTTTTAAAATATTCTTATAATAATATGAATTTTTTCTGCAAAATTTTATTCAAAAATATGAATTCTACATATGAGTTTACTTTAAAGGATGGACCAAAAGTGAAGATGAAATTTTTTGGAGGGACTAAAAGTTGAAGAAATTTTTTAGAGGGACTAAATTGAAAAGTTGACAAATTTATAGGGACTAAAAACATATTTTACCCTATTTTCTATGTATTCCTACAATGCTCGGTTTTCAACCAATATTTTTCAAAACATGTTTACACATTGTTATTCATGATATTTGAAATTTGACTAGTGTTATTGCCCCTGTTTACAAATGTTGGAATTATGTTTTTTGGTTTTTTGAAATTCGTAAAAAATCCTAAAACGTTTTATACGAAGCTTCCAGAAATATAAATATGAGTATGTCAAAAATGTATTCCAATCGAGAAATATTTTATAGACCTTGCCGAGGGAAAGATATACACGTAAAAAAATGTTTTAAATGGTTTACTGGAAATAAATATCAGATATGTTATGTAAGGGTAAATTCATAATGAATTCGAAAGTTAAATTGAAAAAGGGTAAAATTGGATTTTATTTTTTTTGTGATTTATAGGGGTGAAAGCACATATGCAGGGGTATATCGTATAATTTCCACCATACAACTTACTTTTTTCTTGGACTTCGGTTAACCTAAGCCCATACAGTAGGCCCAAATAGCCTAAGTTGTTTCTGACACCGCGCCGCACCAGCCGCTTTCCACTTTCGTACAACACTGACGCGGCTGTGCATGATGTAGGCGTTTCGGCCGCACCATCCATTTTTTATAACAGAGGTTAATAAATCCATCTTGATTTAATTTTAATAGCGAGTTTTGCATGATTCGATTTTATAGATTTACTATTTGCCTAGATTTTAGATCTTCTAACAATCAAAGTAATCAAATTTTTGGGACTCTTTGATGAATTTTTTATAAGGTTTTGAAGAGCTTTGCTTCGCAATGGACGAGAAGGATAATTCACAATGATCTGATATTGGAGGTAAATCATTTTTTATCCCTTAATATATTATATAATATTTAATCTTGTTTTGTACATTCGTTTGATCCTTTTTAATTTTTATACTTGCAAACAATCAACATTAACAGTAACACATATTGATTGTACGATTTTTGCCAACCAAACAATGTACCTGCAGATCAATATTCCTCAAATTCAATCAACAATGAACCCTAGACAACAGCCAAGATCCACACACCATTTCTTCAGGAAAAAAAAATTCAAACTAAATAATTCTTTTCTTTTCTTTTTGTCATAATATATAATCATTTCACACACATTCTATCAGAAAAATAATTCAAAATAACAAATTGATAAAAAAAAAAAAAATGTTTCATTATCCCGTTAATGGTTGAAGTAACACCTAAGTGAATTAAGAAAGAAAAAAAATGAATCTATTATTTGAATCAAATTGAATTGAAGAGAAAATAAATAAATAAAAGTTTCATTATTCCGTTAATATATAATTGAAGCAACACCTAAATAATTCATAGATTTAGCAAATAAAATAAAACTACCAATCAAATAAAATTGAAATTGAATTGAATTGAATCAAGGGTTTGAGTTGAACTATCTTGAAGCAAAATCAACAACTATAGATTATCGAAGGTTCTTCAACTTTAAAAAAATTTGATTGACTCTAACTGTCAGGATAGGAAAGATATATCATATCATGTTTTAATCTTTCATTTGATGCACCAATAGGATATGATAAATTATATTTTAATTTATCATATCCTATCACTCCTTTGTATTTTTATTTTTTTGAAAAAGCTAAAATGGAATATATTACTGAAAGCCTGAAGATTTCAGCACAATGAGTGCCGAAAACCCAGCTGAAAGAGTATCAATTACAATAAAAAACAAATGGGGAACAAAAACAGGAATTAACCAACAAAGAAAGCTACCATGTTACATAATAATTCCCAAGCAAGGTAAAGGATTTAGCCACCGTGAATGCTATGAGAAAATAAAACTAGGGCAATTTGCTTTCAGCCACCAGTTAGATTGAAGCTTAACTTTATCTAGCAATTGATTTATCGAAGTTTTTGTTTGGTGAAAAACCCGAGCATTCCTTTCAAGCCAAATCACCCACACACAAGATAACCATTCATAGGAGTACGTTTATGTTTTTGCTTTATGAATATGATATTTTTTGGACATTTCTAATAATATCGATCTTTATTCCTATTTTGGCATTTATGATTTCTGGAATATAAGATGAAAAGTGAAGCGATTGTTTTTTGAGAAGCCTCCTAAGGTGCCAAATTGATATAAATGGTCTGCCACATGTTCAGGAAACACTATGTGGTAACTAAGCCAGTGGGAAATACTGTACCAAAGTTTACCAAGAAAATCACAAGAGAGGAATAAGTGATATGCATCCTCCATCTTACCGCATCTACCCACGCATAACTGAGCATTTGGAAGTAAAATGTGTCTTTTAATTAGATTGTATGTTGTTGGTAGTCTATCCCGCAACAGACGTCAATCAAAGAGACTAATTTGCAGGGGCACTTCCTTGTTCCAGATTTTGAACGTAAGAGTTGCTGGCAAGTTGTTGTTGGTTGGTGCCAACAGATGGTTATAAGCACTTGTGACGTTATAAGTGCTGGAAGTATGTAAGTGTCAAATCCACCTGTCAGAATAATTAGGATGCAAAACAATATTAGGTAAAATATCACAACACTCCCGCACCTTCTCCTCCTCCCAAGCAAACAAACGACGTTGCCACTTCCAAGCTTCCCCCTCTTCCCCCCACCCAAGGGAATACATTTAAGCCACCGTTGCCATTTTATTATTAGCAAGGTCAAAAAGGCGGCCAAAACTATTTTTCAAAACTAACCCATCAATCCAAGGATCCCACCAGAATAAAGTATGAGCACCATCGCTTACCTCCCGTCCAACATTATCATCAAACCACCGCTCACCTCCCACATCAGCCCCATTTTTTATATGTAATAAATTATTCCACCAAACAGAGTTAAACAACCCCTCCCTTGCAATTGTACCTCCTACCTCCCCATATCTACATGCTAAAACTCTATACCACAAACTCCTATTTTCAACACGCATACGCCAACACCATTTACCAAGTAATGTCAAATTAAACTCTCGAATCCTCCGCACTCCTAAGCCTCCATCCTCCTTTTTGGAACAAATAGTGTCCCAGTTAATCCAAGAAATTTTCCTAACATCCTCACAACCCCCCAAAAAAAAAATTAGATTCAATAGAGGAGATGATGCATGCGGGAACTTTTAAGAAGGAAAGAAAGTAGACCGGAAGAGAGGACAAGACAAACTTTAGAAGAACTAAACGGCCACCTAAAGATAGATTTTTGCTCTTCCAACCCGATAATCTGGATTTAATACATATCATGAGTTTAGGCTGAGTTAAAATTAACCTAATACGTATGATAAAAGAAATTCTAATTTTACCCTCATCCTTATCCTCTTCAGCCGACGGATATCTTCCTCTCATCTTATCCCTCTTGCTCATACCAAATGTACTCTATTCTCTATCTTTTTCTTAATTTTCACTTTTTTTTAATCATCGATTTCAAAAATAAAAATTGTACAGATTCACTTTTTTTTTCCTTATGGATCCATCGATTTCACTTCCTTTTTTTTGAATTACCCTTCAATTCATCTTTTTGAAACCATTTCGATTCGTTTGAATTCATTAATTTCTGTTTTGTATAAAATTCAATTCAATTCCTCTTTTTTTTTGGTTTGAATTCCTCATCTTTTTTAATTGATTTCTCATCCGTTTTTTTTCATAAAGGTTCCTATTTATTGTTTTTCTTCTTATCGATTTCAGTTATTTTTCATTGATGGTGCTTTATTATTTTCCATTAATGATGCTGTATTATGAAAGTTTGTTACAAAATGCAATTGATTAGAAGGGTAATTACGACATTTATTATGATAAATTAATGTTATCCTACTTGTTATCATGTGCACATCAAACACATGATATGATAAGTGTTATCAAGTCTATATCATATCATGTCTCTATCCATTTTCATATATTATCTTATCTTTATCATATTCTGACCATCAAACGAACCTTAATATTCAAAGAAAAGACAATACATTGATCTTTTTTTTTTGGGTGAGATTTATACAAAATCTGTGATGAGAATAATTATTATATAATTGAATGTAAATTATATAATAAAATTTTGGTCAAAAAATTATGAACAATATAGTTTTTTTATATTTTACATTTGTCAAAATAAATTTATTGTTAACTATGGTGGTTTTAACAAAATAATATTACTTCCCTAAAAAACAATATCACTTTTTGATCAAATAAAATTATATTATGATGATAAATAATATTACGATCATAAATAACAATAAGTTTCAGCACAATATATTGAAAGTAGGTAGTGTTTCTCGATCATCATCATCATTAGAAATGGGTTCGTTTGGGTCTTGGACAGTAAGTGTGACTTTGATTTTCACAATATACGTGACAATGTCGTTGTTCTCTTCCTTCGTCATTGAAATTTCAAATGCAAAGAAGAATTTTTGTTAGTGATATGATTAATTGTAAAGAAGATGAAAATGGCGAGGTGATCGAATCCTAGCAAGTTATTAAGCATGCATGCATTGCATTTAAGTTCCTAAGACGCTTAATTTGTGGATAGTTGTTTGCACTAAATTAATTTTTCTTGTTTTTTTAAGGAAAAAAAGACTATATTCATTCAAATTGCAAATTGATAGAGTACATCATTCAACATTGCTTAGAATCTAAAGATAAACCCGACAACAAACTCATAACATCTAAGTTAATAACATACAAATGCTTACAAATAATATAATAAAATTAAAGATGATTGAAATATTCATGGCTCCGGATCTGCAACGTTCACGTTCAAATCATTGCTTGAATAATTGATCTTCAACAGGAATAAAATGAACACATGAACAAGATGGAATATTAAACAACGACGTACAAGCACCGAAAAATGTTTACCTAATCACATCTCCAAATTACATGAATATCTTCACTATCATCTTCTTCCTTAAACTCCAAATTCAAAAAAATCCAAAATCTCAAAAAACCCTAAATTTACCATACTCATAAAAAACCCCATAAATTTACCAATAGTCTAAGCATGATATAGCCTCTCACATTACTACAAGAACCAAATCAACATGAATGATTCCAAACACGTGACCCTACCACAAGATGGTAATGAAAACGCAAATTTGTTATACAACAAAGCATACACAAGAAAATACAACAGAGTACAGAGTGTGTTACTGAGGAATAACGTGATGAATATAGTGTTTGAATTTGGGGATTTTACTCAGTATGTTAAATTTAGGGTTTATTATGATTTGGGGATTTTAAGTTTAAGGAAAAAGATTGAAGTAAAGATATTCAATTTGAAGGTGTATTTAGGTGAACATTCTTGTGGATTTTAAATTTTGATTTAGAGATGAAGATGCTAAAATATTTTTAAAAAATAAAACTATTATTTCAGTATTTTTTTAAATAGAAAAATGATCAAAAGGATTGACTTGTTCATGTTGTGAAAGATAAAAGACTAAAATGGAAAAAAATAAAATAAAGGACTAAAGTGTTACAATTAAATAAGATAAAGGACCACCGGTCTAATTTTACCGGGAAAAAAACTAGGACCTTCCCATTAAACAAAAAGTCGACCCAAACCATAGAAAACTTTGTCATATAATACATAAGATATATATCACCAGAATGTCAAAATATAATTATTTTTTGGTTGACAGACAAAATAATATGAGTCAGTGAAAAACCACACACACAAGGAAAAGACTCGGGGTTCGAAACCCAGTTTGATGTTCTGTCTAACAATTTCAACATTTTTATCAGCTGAGCTAAGACTTATAGATGTCAAAATATAATTACACGTCTCTCATCTCTTTTGTTAAAATATAGACTCCTTGTCCCTCTTATGCAAAATATATTATTAAAAAAAAGTTCACTCCTCTCTCATAAGAGAAACTTGAATTATATTTCATCGTTTGTTTTAAAAACTACTCGTTCCTCCCCTGATAATTTTTATTTTATTTCTAATAATCACGAAAATCCAACACACTCTGAAGAAAAATAGTATTGCGGGTTCATTTTAATATAATCAAAATAAAAACACATAATTTTCTCTATTTTTGATTCACAATTTCATTAACATCTAGTTCTAAAGTCTCCTTTTAAAAAAATCTAGTTTTAAACCATATTATAAAATATAAAACAAGACAAAATAAAATTAAAATATGTGAAAAAATATTAAAGCCAGTAAATATGGTTATTTAAGAGTGAATTTTATATTCTAAATTATAAAATTAATAACAAAATATTCAAATTCAATTATTAATGAAATTATATAGAAATGAATTTCTTTTTCTTAAATGGTGGTTCAAAGTTAGTATATGTAACATCCCAAACGACTTTAAGTATTGTTGACTGACCCCACAAACCAACATGATTCTTTTTAGCGTGCTTTGTCCTCACTCATAGGCTTTCTAATAAACTTTCCAGGCTACCCATCCCAAAATTGATCCAAGTCAAGCACGCTTAACTATGATGTTCTTATGTAATGGGATACCGAAAAGAAGATGCATCTTGTTGATATATGTAGTACCAAACAATTCTTATAAGCCTTCCTCCAACCATGTAGTCACATATCTGCACGGTCTCAAGATCTCTTTCATTCCGATGTGATTTGGTTCGTCTAAAAGTTGTCGGGAGCCTCTCATTGTCATGCATTGTGCACCGGCGACCACTCCCCGCCCTCTATAGTCTCGGGCGTTACACTAGATATCATAAAAATATTTATTTTTGTTAAAATATATTAAGGTGTATTAATTGCATATTTAATTATTTAGAGAGATGATTGTAAATTTGTAATTCAAGCATCTCATAGGGGATGAGACTATAATTTTAACTTTTCAAGAAAGGGGAGAGTGTATATTTTAACATAAGAAATGAAGACATTGTAATTCAAGCTTATCTTAGGGAGGGATGTGAGTGTAATTTAATTTACTCTAATAATATACAAGGTGATACTAGACTTTTGAGATAAGCAATTAGTCTAGTGGTTAATCTACATCACCAAGATAAATTGTTCATAGAACAATCTTGATTAGACTTTACTTATCTTTCTACCAACCTTCAAAATATCAGGCACCCTTTTTCTTGAGAACCGGGGGATAAAAAAAAGAAGAGATCGAACTCCGAAGGGATAACACCAAATTATAAGAGGGTATTCACTTTTGTTAATCCACAAACAATGATGAACACCTCCAATAATAACACATGAGCACACAACCTTAGGGGCACAAAATTGCACTTCCCTCAAGGATTTACCCGTATAGCAAGTTAGCTTGGATCTTTAACTGGCCATTTTGTAAAAGCTCAACCTTAAACGATTTTTAATTGAATCCATTCTTATAAACTAACGATTTTTATTATATTCATCGATAGAAACAGTGATTATCATATACGTAGAAGTCATATACATCCTCCAATTACTATTATAACAAAAATTTATTTGTTAGGTTTATTTAATAAATAAATGATGTATGTGGCTATATAAACCACATAAATCATTTATCTAATGAACCTATAAAAAATAGATTTTTGCTTATATCAGTGACCAAAAAATGTATATCATTGATATGTGTTTTTTAAGATATCGCGGCTGTATAAAAATAGAAATCTCTTATTGTATAAAAACCACATTTGTCACTAAATAATCCTCACTAAATAGTCCTCAATATTTTTGCCTTTAAGTGAGTACACAACCTCTGTTATTAAAATTGTATCATTAATGTCCCCCATTATTCTATGTGTGACATAATGTGTCAAGTCACCAACGTCAACAATGTGTGTTCCCCAATATTCTATGTTTGAGATAATGTGTTGACTTAACAATGATTTTTTTTCTTCAATAAGATTGACTTAGGAATGTTAACAATTACCCTATGAGCCAATTGAAAAAGTGGGGTTGTATCGGCTCTCCTTATAAGATTTGAGATTTGAGAGTGTGTCCGTCCTTAACATTTTAAGTTCGATTCATTTGATGTCAATTTGGATGAGATATTTAACTTCTAGGAAAAAAACAAAACAATATTACCCTATGTTTGGATCACGGTTGGAATACTTTTCTCGCCCCACTTATGCAATACAAATGTGGATCCCCTATGCAATACTAATGTGAATTTGTAGAAGTAACAAATAATAGAGTTAGCTAAACGTGGTTTCTTGGTTTTCCAAAGAGACAATTTTTTTTAATTGGAAGAGACAAAGATACTAATTTGATTAATGTTGCGTAAAGAGTCTTGATTGAATACCACAAGACTTTTTTTAAGTTGCAGAGAGTTTTGATTGAATAAAACAAGACTTTTTCATTATAAAAAAGTCTTTTAAAATCTCTTAAAATCCTAATCCAATACACCCTCCTTATTCTTAATCCGATCAGCAACAACCCCAGTCAGAAACTCAAAAAGACTCTCCATATTCAAGTAATGCACAACAAGAAGAAACTCTTTCAACTCATCGTTATTCAGTTCCTCGACAGAGAATTCTTTCACCTTGCCATTGTCGGAGAGAGTTTGGTATTCGATGATCTTGTTGATGTGGCTGGAGGAAACGTTGAGGAGAGGAATGACAGAGACGTCGGCATCGGCTTCATCAATGATGGTTTGAACAGTTTTCATGTTCTTGGTGAGAGTTGGCGATGCTTCAAAAACGGTGCCGTCTGAGGTTTTGATGACTCCATCGTATTGTTGGGTTAGGGTTTCGACTTTGGAGGAAAGGGAAAAGTTATTTGTGGCAAATAGTTGTATTCTATTGCTCTTTTTATAGACGATTTAATTTTTTTTAATTATCTTTTTTCCTAATAATTAAATCTTTTTCTTCAAATTCTTTGTTGTGTTTCTTCGTGGACTAACTTTTCACAATGTAATCTATAACAACTAGTTGCTCATTTTTATTTCTATTTCAATTATATTCTTAAACAATCTCTAAAAAAAAAATATTTTTAAACAAATTTTCTTATGTCGTTGTGTAATTAAAAAATATAAGAATTTTTGTTAAATTTGTAATATTATTGTTGTTATCAAAAAAGATAAATATGGTTTGTTGAATTTGTTACATTTGAAAGTCATGAATATCCATACTTATAATTTTAATTTACATAATTTTTTTTATATAAAATATCGTTTGTAATTTACACGCAAAATTTCTATAAAATATTGTTGATAATCTACGTGTTAGCGCATCAGTTTGGTTTGGTTCAGATTTTATTTTAGAAGTCAGCCGAACCAAATCAAACCAAACCGCATGTTTTTTATCTTGCGGTTCATATGACTTTTAACCTTAAAATCGAAACAAACCGCACAAAGAACACCTCTACATGTAACGATTTAGTCATTTATCTTTTGTTTCAAATCGTTATAAAAAAGAATAACATCGTCAACATTTTAAAACATAAAGGATCAAATAAGGAAGAAAAAAAAGAGACTAAATCGTTACTTTTTTTTTTGAGGGACTAAATCGTTACATGAAATTAATGTGTCAAATAAGAAAAAAATATAAAGATTATGGTAATAGTCCAATTGTGTAATTTATTTATTTTTTTGTTAGGTTGACTGATTTATGTGGGTGGGTTGGGGGCAAACTGTTACCTAATATCTTTATCCGGTTTTGCAATTTTGCAAACTACTGGTATCCATTTATCCAACTTAAACCATTAAATTGGGTAGCACCGATTTAGCCGAGTTTTTCTATTTTATCTACATCCTACTCCATAGTAGAAGCGAGAACAGCTGAGAGAGAAATAATGTGTATGTGTCTTGAACCATGACACCTGCGCATGCATGCCATAGTTGTGAACACTTTTCAGAAATTTTCTCTAAGGAATCCATAGCTACAAACATTTTTCAAGAATAAAGGTGTAAATTTTGAAATAACCCTAAAGCGATTTGAAGGAAAATGAGGAAGAACAATAACCATATATGATATAATAGCTCGGAATTATATTAAACAAGGCATTTTTGGAATACATATTCGATCCTAATAAATATGTGTTCAGTGTACATATAAAAATACGTTATATATTGTTGCCACAATTGTTGTTGCAGACCGTAGTTTAAAACGATGAGTTGAATATAGATACTTTGCTTGAAAACTAATTGAATATGAAAATGTATCAACATAGCCTGATATATTTGTACATTTTCGTATAGTATACTATCAATCCAGATCCATTGCAGTGACAAAATGTTGTGGCCACATCAAACAGTAAATGTTGATGGTTATATTAAGACAAATACACAACTTGAAATTATAACCATCTGATCATCAACATATGGCCGAGATTAGTCCTTCCGAAATGCGGACTGCATATCATGACAGTGAAGGTTAATTTTTTATGGGTTGATGTTTGCATTTTAATTTGGTTTTAGCATTTTTTGTTACTTTGATCTAGATTAATTTTATTCTACATATTCTTTGACAGGACCTCTCATTTCTGAAACAACTTTGAGTCAAACACATTGTTGTTGGATGGAAAAAACAAAAGATAAATGACTCAAGTGTTATAAATAAATAAGATAAAAGACTTTTAAAGTAATTTTACCAAAAAAATGTTTTTTGTCCGGTGTATATTATGGCCAGGTGTGGCTATGGCCACACATGATTTTTTATTAAAACAAGTAAAAAATTCTTTAGCGACCGAATTCTCAGTCGCTAAGGTAGAAATAGGGATTGAAAATTCGGTCGCTAGTCTCTAATTCATTTTGCGACAGAATTAGTGACCAGGAAATTCAATCGTTAAAGTATAAAATATTAAAAATCAATTATTATTTTGGTTTCTACTTATTTAGCCACACTTGAAATGTATTGCTAGATCCGTGGAAGGGGATTTGTGTGGATATCTCGAAAGGTTTGGCAAATTCTGAAAATATGAAGTATTTAGACTATAGAGCAACATCCATTTGGTCAAGAACGTATCACTAAAAAAAAGTGAATCTTGTGATTTCTACCTCAAGGTTAGCAATAGCCTTTCTGCTCATCAACCTATAAAGTAAAAATATGGTTTCTATCAATTGGAATATCATCAATTTAGTTAGCCTGCTAGGCTAAACTGCTATATTAATGTTTCATTTTTTGCATGGTTGCATATAGAGTCCCCTTTTTGAGTATGGTTTTTGATTAATATTGGTTTTTCTATTTTGGGAAAAATGTAAAAGGGGTGAAGAATTTTGGAAAAACAAATCTTGTTGGTTTGGTTTTTGTAGAAAAAATTTCATAATGAATTTGATAGATTTGTTGTTTGATTATATATTTATGTATGTTCCTAAATTAAACCGTTACCTATACAGTGTTTTTTTACGAAGTCTACGTGGTGCTGTTAATGTCACATAAGATCATCCAGAATAGAGATACTCAATTTTTTGGGTGTTTAAATGGATCTCATGTGTACACGTCACTCATTTATAATTTTTTAATTGTAGAATTTAATAAGCATTCAATTCCTCCAACCCTCAATAACTTTATATCAACATGCGAAAAGAGGGGCACTCACGTGTCCGTCCTTCCAATTTTTGTACTGCTCTGAAATTTGAAAATTATGAATTATGTTTTTTTTTATAAAATTTTAATTTTGATTAAAACTAAAAATATAAATATTTGTTGTTTTCTAGTTATAAAAAACCGAATTAAACATGATTATCTATTTTGATAACAACAACAATATAACCAAAAAAATATAATCTAAATTCTTTTTTTATGACACAAACAACAATCTTTATTATAGAAAAAGTTGTTTAATGGTATAATTGGAATAATAAAAAAGTAAGTATACAAATATATTCATTTAGTTTGTTACACTTTAAAAAAAAAATCAGACATATATATATAGGATGTATACTATAAGAATGATTATCTTATATGAGAATGATGAGAATAATCCTCAACCATTAGATCAAAAATGAATGGTTGTGATTAAAAAGTCACATATGTACCTCACCTTATTACATCAATTTTCATAAACTCAATTCCCTTTTCATCTTCTTCTTCCCACAATTATAGCTAAATGAAATTAAATTAATATACTAGTATAATCAAATCATCTTGAATGCATGAGCAAATGAATTTGATTATTCTCGCTTGCTTCATCATGGTTTGCATTTTTTTAACGAATCCGCAAAAAAAACAAATTCAACTAAACATCCACCATTTCATTGCTACGGTCATCAACAATCACCATGGATAATTCATCAAACCTTTAAATGCTTTTGCAGTTTTGCAGATCTAAAATTGCTCGAATCCTAAAATTATAAATAGATCACCAAATTTCTGTAGAACCCTAATCAATTTCAATCGCTTATTTTTTTTAGGTAAACAACAACAGTGAGGGGTGGTTGGGGTTTCACGATTGAAGCATATAGGGTGGTTCCGATGACCCTCTTGGGGGCGACCATGGTTTCAGTGGTCTCCGTCACCGATGCTTTTGGCTTGCTTCATCTCCTCCATGGTCGTTGGTGTTTCCTGATTTCTACTACCTGTTTTCTTTTTATTTATTCATGTGTAAATGCAAAATTAAAGGAAAATCGAATATCATTTAAGGGAAATCAACACCTGAACAAGTTGCAATCAACACGATTTTATTCAAGAGAATCAACAAAATTGCTGCCACCGGTTTTCTTTTTATTTCTTCATGTGTAATGGCAAAATTAAGCTTTTGAATTAACGTTTATGGTGTGAAATAAATTAGTTCTAGGTGGGGTAATTGTTTCTTTTTTATGATCAAGGCAAATCATTTTGTAATTGTTTCATGTTAACTAATTTCACGTCTGCCGATTGGAAAAAGGAAAAAATGAAAGGGGAAATAAGTTTATGATAATTGATATAATAAGGTGATATAATCTCAACCATCTATTTTTGATCTAATGGTTGATAATCATTCTCATAATACTCATTTTCATAGTAAACATTCTCATAAATGAGAGGAGATTAGTTAAAATGAGAGATGAGAGGTACTTGGGAGAGAAAGCAATTAACTGGGAGAGAAAGTCACATGAGGTATTTAAAATTGTGATTTAATCTAAACCGTATATTAAATCTAATGGGTGACAATTAACCCTCTCATCTCTCATTTTAAAATTTCCTCTCATTTATATTGATGACATTTTTGAAAAAAGAAAAAGTCAGCTCAAAAGTAAGTACTGAAAGAGATTGTTTTCTTTTCATGTAATATAGAATAGGTACATGTCAATTTTTTAATATTAAAATAGTGTGAGTCCCACTTAAGAACGAGTTCTTAAATGAGACCCTGAATCCTATAGAATCCCAATTTTTTTTTATCCCCAATAGAGATACCTAATGGATACCAAATTTTAAATGTTTAAAAGCTTCCCATTAAATAAACAAAAAAAATAAAAGAATAATCTTTGTGGCACAGATAGTTTAGATCATACCCGTGTCAAGTGGCTGATGAGTATTCGATATTGAAAATTTGACACAGGTATCGATTAAGAGTTTATTAGATTTCTCAACAAGTTTCATGCAAACGAGAAATTGGTTAAGACTTTAAGTGGAAGAAAATATTATTACGAGAAATTTTAAGGTGGATTTCGAGAAGGAATATGAATCGGTGCGATGGGAATTCCTAGATTTCATTACGAGAAAATGAATTTCCCTTGACAGAGTTTTATGAAATATATTCACTTCATCGTTGATTCTGGATTATCAGGGTCTTTCCATTGAGAACTAGAAGGTTACACACAAAATATATAAAAGTAACTTTATATTTATATATTTGATATTGAAGGAAGTGTTATTACTTATTGAATAATGCTATCAACACTTATTTTAATACACTAATTGAGTGAATAAATGAGGGTCACACTACCTTGGAAATGAGTCTCAAAATAAAGTGGTGGATTAATCCACGTACATATATTTTATCCGATGAAATAGTGAATGTTATTAGAAATAATGTGTTAATAAATGTTGTGCATTATTCATTACTTACTATTAAGTCACGTTTAAAAAAAAGTTGTATCCATAAATATAATATAAGTTTGTACATCTTTAAACAAAAAATGAGTTTAAAACAAGAAAGAAAAAAACATAAATTTGTTATCACATGAGTCGCGGTAACAATCCGAATCAATTAGCTAATTTTTTGGTCAATTTCTTAAGTAGGGTAACAAACAAAATTATGTCACAATAGTCAAGCTTTTACAATAAACAAATGTATGCCATATTAATTCGCAAATTGATGCGCTTTTACAATGGACGTTTTTTGAAATGTTGTCCATTCGTTGACTCAATGTTAACAAGTTCTTGACAACTTTGACTATTTCCTTCAAAATCATCCATTGCTAATTTTCATTAAACTAATTTTTTACAGTAGTTAGTACACCTTTTAGTTTAGTTGCTCGGTCAAAGTGCACATTGTTATATTACCAAGTCAATTCTAAAACATTGCATTTACCGTTTTAGTTGCTCGGTCAAAGTGCGCATTGATATATTAACTGATAAGATCAAACTGCACTGTTCTTACCAAGTATATGTATATAGAGCATCGGTAGACTTCTACCAACAGATACGAAAATAATTTTTACTCTTTCTTCAAAATAACGTTACTTTATTGACTCTCACTCAAATATTTTCAAGCTGTTGTTTACTTAGCATTCAAGAGTGGTTCGAACCCTTGCTAATTTTTCCTTATCATATTGATATTATAGTGAGAATGATAGATTGAGAATCATATTTAATTTGTTTGCAGTTATATTTTTGTTGTTTTTCTCTTGGACAGAATTAAGATTTTATTGTTTTTTAGTTATTGATTCTATGCCCAAATTTTCCCAACGCATCTATGGTTGGATTCATCTAAATTATTTTAGTTTTCCTTAAATCTTTTCTGATGATTTTAAATTTTAAAACAAGTGCATATCTTCGATTTTGATTAATATTAGTATTAATAGTGTGTTCTTGTCCTTGTGAGCTTAACTTTGTTGATATGGACAATGCATAATGCCACCAAAAAAAATAGTGTGTTGTGTTTTATGGGTAATATTTATTTAAAGTCCATATACCTTTATTTTATTAAATAAACTTCAATATTTGCTTAAAATATAGAACAAATAAATTCTAGTTTTTTACAAATAAATAAATAGATTTATGTTATCTAAATTGAAAATTTTATCAATTATATTAGTGTTTGTGTTATATGTATAATATTGGTTGAAAATTCATATTATTCAAAAGTAATAAAAGAAAAAGATTGTTCGTATTATGACACATAATTTTTTAGTGGTGATATAACCCCCTAAAATATGAATTTAAACGGTGTCTTGTGAATGTACAATGGGATTTGACCTCTCTGATTAGTTAGTCATTGAGCCTGATGCTGAGTTTCCAAAAAAAAAAAACTACATAAAATATAAAATAAATAAATCCTAGTTATCTAAGTTGAAAAATTATCAAGAGTGCGTGTTTAGAATGAAAATAATTAACACATGTAGCCAAATGAAATTATTTCCTTATAAACATATAAAATTTATTAAAATAAATAATTTAATCAAATAATCATCTTAAATTTTCTGTATCAATTTAATATTTAAAACAATGAGTGAATTATCTATTAAATTTGATAAAATCTATGTTAAATGAATATAATTTAAAATGAAATTTAGTGAAGGAGAAAACTCAGAACAAATAAATAGATTGAAATAAGAACTAAATTCATGTGAATTTCTTTATGTGTTTTTCATATGATTCTTGTTTAAAATACACTTGTCATGAGTAGCTTATTTAGGAACCATATGAAAAACACCTAATAAAATGCACCTAAGTTTTATGCTAGAGTTAAACTAAGAATAAAACTTAGATGCATTTTCTTAAATATTTTTCGTGCGGTACTTCGCATAAAATACTCATAACTGCCTACGATTTATCAAATCCATTTTTTTTAAAGTTTGTTATAACCACATAAAATGAATTTTATTTATGGGAAGAACCATACAAAAAGCATATAAGAAAAATCCACCTAAGTTTTGTCATAGAAAAGAAACACTTCAAAGAGCTTGGTTGAAATTTGTGACCATATATTGTCATACTTCCTCTCATCATTATTGTAAGCAAAAAAACTATTTTTAGGTTTATTGAATGAATGATGTATATGGTCATTTATATAGACCACATATATCATTTATTCAATGAACTTAAAAAGTAGTTTTTTTGCTTATAACTAATAGAATTAGTTTTATCTTTGTTTAAGAGAAACTTGCATGAGAAGTAACTAACTCAAGTTACTTGCACGTGAAGCAATAAGTTTGTTATGGTTGTTTGTTACATCAATTGATGTATATATACTCCATAGCCTTTGTAAATACTTAGTAGTTCAATTCATAAATAAAATTGCTCAAGCTTTTCTCATATCTCTCTCTCTCTCTCTCTCTCTCAAACAAACTCTAGAAACCCTAATCCGAGTTTCTTCAATTTGTGCACAGCTTTATTGTTGTTATTCATTCAAGCTTTACTCATTGTTCCATCAATAACAATGACAAGTAAAAACAGATAAACCCATTTGAGGTTGGTTCAAGGTGCTGGCTTGAAATATTGGATGTACTATTTTCAAAATCTTTGATATCAATTTTGGAGGACTAGATACATAAAGATCTATCTCTAGCTTTAAATGAAACTCTACAAATGAAATAGTTTTATTGAACCCTTGGACCCAAAGATATTTACATGAATCTCCCTTATTAAACGAATTTAAATAAAAAAAAAACTAAATTTAACCACCGAAACCATAAAGAGAAAAAAATCCATAAAGAGTTCTTCATTGCCTCTTCAAAGCATAAAGAATATCTATGGTAGACAACGACATCGCGAATCACGTTCATGAGGAAGAACTTGAAAGCACCATGCGTTTCTTAGCAGATCATGTTCTAATCAAATTTATGTGTATTTCAAAAAGTTTGACTTATCATCTTCAACAACTTTGCCATTTCTTTGATTTAAATCCTTTCAAATGGACATGGATATCCATCATCAATCTAATATCGAAAAGTTCTCCTAATAATTAAGGTTCCTCACATTTCTCTCAAATTTTTATTCAAATTACCCATTTCTACATTTCGGTCAACCATTCCCTGATTTTCTCTCAAATTTTTATTCAAATCCTTCTATAACAAATGTTGATTTGGTTTCTGTGAGCTTAACTCAGTAGATAGGGTTGAAGGCGTATGTGTTGCTGGTAGAGAGGAAGTTATAGATTGTGGATTATCAGGACTAATGCTTCGGGCTTCCATAATACAATGAGATCCACGTAAAATCGATAATTATTAGAGTTATGAGGAATTTAATTGGGAAGTTCAATGGCAAAAAGAATTAGATTATATTGCATAATATATGTAGGGTTAGATACACTAAATCATTAAATTAATAGTTAACTGAGAAAAGGATGGACAACATGTATCATGTAGGATTTGAATAAAAATTATATATTAAAATATCATAAAATTAAATTACAAATTAATATTGAAATAAAAGAAAAGAATTGGAGGAATAAAATTAGAAACCATAAGTTCTATTGTTCCTAAATTCCCAAATTTAAGAAAAAAAATCTCAAATTGAAGAACACAAGAACATATTCAAAAATATTCATCTCTGGATATGTTTTTTGTGTTGGGGATAATTCAACAGATTAATCACGATGGCGAGGTTAATAGAGCAAGGTATATACCTTCATAATAGTTTTGTGATTGCTACTAAGACGGTAAGTGCTGAGGTTTGTGTTTGATTATAGCAAACATCCTTCCAAGCCTCCGATTGATGGAAGTTGTAACTCTAATTTGAGGTTAAGAGGGAATCACACTGAAGGGTATGGTTTGTCTTGGAGTAAGTTTAAACAATGACATATTAAAAGATATTCATCTCTTGATGTATTCCTTATGTTTTTCAACTCGAGAATATTTTTCTTCAATTTAGGAATTTAGGAATAATAGAATAGATTAGGGATTCTTCAAAAAAAAAATAGATTAGGGTTTATAATTTTATTTGTCCAATTCTTTTTTTTTTATTGCATTTTTAATTTGTAATTTAATTTTATGATATTTTAATATATATTATTTTTAATAAAAATGACATGGAAATGACGTGTCAAATGATGTACAATGTAGACAATGTCATGTGGGACCCACATCATTAATGAGCATGCCGCATCATCATCAGAGGAGGATGACCAATTTTTTTTGCTTGACTTTGAAGCTAAGGGGATCAAAATAGTAGTTTTGGAAAATATGGTATCAAAAGTTAACAATTTTTAAAATAAAGGGATTAAAATTGCATTTAAGACTAAAAATTCTTATGTTTTCTTGTGCACCACATTGAGAAAATTCAACGGAACACCAAAAAATTTGAGTGTATCGTTACACCAAATCATTAAATTAATAGTCAAATGATTTATTTTAAAAAATATATTTTCTTTCATTTTTTTTTTGAAGAAGCTAAATTAACCAACTTAAATTGACACGGGGAATCAAACCTAAGTCAATACCACCGGACCAACCCATGTGGATGTATATTTTCTTTCATTAACAATTATAATAACTAAATCTTATTTATTAAAAGCATCGACGAAATATAATATAATTTTTATAAATTTTTAATAGTTATAATAGAGAATATTGATTATTTTTTACTATAAAATGTAAAATAATTACTATGATTCTTATAAACAATAAAATTATGTTTTTTTTTATGAAATAATATTTTCTAAAATATAAATAACAACAAATAACCATTGTGAAATGATATTTTCTAAAATTATGTTTTTTCTTTTGAAGTAAGAGTATCGCTACACCTCACTTTGTGAGTGTACATGTACCATCCTACTACCCGGAACATTATATACATATGTATGTTATAATAATTTTCTGACAAAGCTAATTAGTTCACCATTCAACAACTGTTTGTTCTTCAGGTAGCACTTGGATGACATTGTAGTTGATGACATTGACCAATTACAATGTCACAAGTGTACAAAAAACAAAAAAAATACCTTATGAAAGAGAGAGAAGAAAGTCACTTGTGACATTGTAGTTGGCTGATGTCACCCAAGTTATCCTCTGTCCTTCATAGTACCCCCATAATCAACAAAAACACACCACATGCAAACCTGAGGCAAAGCTTTGTTTGTGAGTTTGGAGGGAAAGGAAATGAAGGGTTTTGGAAAAAAGGAAGGAGAAAGTGGAAGAAGTCGAGGACATTGGGAGGGGAGGGTTTGAGGGTTAATTTTTCTTCATAACACAAAACTCTACTCATTTGGGGAACTAAAAAGTTGTATTAGAGGAGGGTTTTGAGAGGTTTTGGAAGATTTATATGAATTCTTTAAATTTAATCTATGTTGTTATAATATTCTTAATGTTTAAAATATATGAATTTTAAACATTAATTTATCATTCTTTAAGAAAATACTCTTTCAAAAAAAAAGTGTGAAAGATTTCACCATTTCCATTTATTTCCCACCTCAAAGCCCTCCTCTCTAAACTCCCAAACAAAGCCTAAAGTAACTGTACCAGAACCACGAATGAAGCATCCTTTCAGACAAACACGCAACAAAAAGATGCCCCTTTGAAGAATAAACTCCACAACTATGACTGCATCACCATATTGCACGATTCCAGAACTCCAAACAACATAAATCCAGACTGGAGCCACCATTCAAATCAGAATTCCACAAAGTTGTGCAACACCATAGCCGAATCCCTGCACAATATTAGACAAAAGCGACCTAATAAAGGAGAAATTGAACATACCAGACCATGCAAAGAACTGACAACACTGCACTTTATAAAAAAAATTAGGTTTTTTTCACTGACATGAAAACTTGTAATCTAAGCAATTAGAATAGATGCTAATATGCATCAATTTTTTTAATAACTTAACTGTTCAATGATTACGCTGTCATCTTCTATTCAAAGAGATTGAAGAAGTTGGTCTAGTCAAACGTACCACAGTATGATAGAGAACTTGAAACAAACATGCATTTGAATAGATTGGTTGTTATACCTAAGATGTTGGTGATTAAATCGACCAATTTTTACATTATCAAAAATGTAAACTAAAGACTTCATGGATTTCTGTTGTTTATAACTGATAACTAACATGTCTTTTTCTTTCCCAGAAGAAAGCTTTGGTTTCATGGCCGCAACTTGAGAATCAGGAAAATTTTCTGAAGACACCACCTTGGTGGAGATAACACTAGTCTGCAATGTGTTCAATGAATTAAAAGTTTAATTTTAATACTCAGTCACAATTTTACATTTTTTTAACAAGTTATGTTTGACTTGAAAAGAGTGTATGATTAAAGTTAAATGGCTTAAGTAAGAAGTTTACGGACACATCGTACAACTGACAATAGTTTGAGAAAAAAAGGTATTCAAATGTAATCATATGTATCTGTGTCGGATATCATAATTTTGTAGGAAAATGTTGACCGTGTCATTGATTATTTGATGAGATACATGAAAAAAAAGGTTGATTTTCTATTGGGTAAGTACTACTGAGAACTTCATCCATTTTATTTCCCTTACGAATAGATTGTTCTCTTGGGAATCTGATTTGGTTTCATTAAATCTTGTGAGATTTTGAGCAGCTATGTTGAGTTATGTCTGCATTATTTTTATTGAGTTGTTTTAGGCATGTAATCTTTCTGGTGTATTTCATAGGGTTATAAAAGTTTTCACATCATTAATTCCATTTATTTGTGGTATTATGGTTTTAAATTGTGGTTGATGCTGGAAATTATATTGCAGAAAAATGTGGTAAATTGCGGTCAATGCAATCAAAATTATGGTTGTGAATCATGTCATTGCAGAGACCTCAAAATAATTTATATTGAGGCCACGATTGTTGTATCGTACATTTTAGTATGTTATATATTATCAATCCGGATCGGTTGCAGTCGCAAAATGTCATGGCCACATCGGTCAGTAAATGTCGATGGGTTACATTGAGATCGAACGGTTTATGTTTAAACATTTTAAATCTGATTTACAACACAGCTTGAAATTATAATCATCTGATCATCAACATACAACCAAGATTACAGTCCTTCGGAAGTGCTGACCGCATATCATGAGAGTGCATGTTAATTCTTTATGGGTTGATGTTTGCATTTTAATTTTTTTTAGCATTTCTGGTTACTTGTGACTTGTGTTAAACATTGATCTCATTCCACATATTCTTTGACAGGACCTGACACGTTGTCCTTGGGAGAAGGGTTGTTACAATGAGTCAAAGACATTGTTGTTGGATGATTCTCCCTACAAGGCACTTCTTAATCCTGTAAATAAACTAACTAATTCTTTGTATTTTTCTTTATTTATCATGCTACTAAACCTTGTTTTCTTAACATATATGACATAGATAGTTCATGAATGTAGAGCATAAAGAAATTCATATATATTCCTTATTAGACTGTATGGCTTCCTAAACATAATTTATTTCTACATAAAATCGAAGGCGATTGAGTAAAGTAAAAATATCATTCTTACAATCGAATAGGAGTCATATTAGTTTACAGAAAGAGAGAGAGCTAACCATAAAAAAAAAATTGATAAAGCGAAATTCATATGCATGCACTTGCTCATAATTACAACATGAGCTTTTGACAAGCCACTTTTATTACAAATTAGAATCCTTTTATTATTTTTTTGAAGAAACAAATTAGAATCCTAATAACCATGATCATATATATCTTATTAGAAAACAATGAAAAGAAATTAACTAAATGTTCATCCAATTGGAAGAATGCTTTCTCTATGGAATAGTATGTCACATCTCTCTCCTGTAACACCAATCTCCTCAATCATCTCGGTAGTTAAGTCAAACCAAGCTAGTTCACCATCTTTTTTTCTAAACAATATATTCACCATCTCGGTAGGATTCATAAGGCTAAGTAAGGGCCCAACAATGAAGAGTTTAGTCCACGATTCTTTTACACCAAGTTCTCCCAAAATAGAAATGTGATATGTAGACGTCTCTTCATAATTTAAAATGAAAGCAACAAACCTATTCAATATCACCAAGTTTCTGCATACCAAAAAATTATAAAAACAATCATCTATATCAGAGGGTATGGTTGTTTTAACGGGAGATTCATTGTTGAACTCAAATGACAACAAATATGTATGTGTACTTGTTTCATCCAACCAATGAGACACTCCATCCATGTACACTTCTTCAACTCTTGTATAAGATGGAAACATATCAATATCAATTTTCCTCCAACAGTTACTTCTTAGGCTATATATCTCCCAAAAAGAAACAGTTGAATTAGGAAGGTCAAATGATGTACCAGTTGTGAATCGAACCACCTTATAGTCATCTCTAACGCGGTCATAACCAACTAGATGATGAGTGTGATTAATAAATGACTGATGGGGTACAGATAAATTAGGACTGGAAGGAATGACCTTTAATTCGCTGGTTGTTGGATTCCACAACATAAGTTTCTCCTTTGAATAGTAGATAGAATGGAGACAAAGAGTGCCATTAATACTCATTGTACCTAAAATTTCATAATCAAAGACATCCTCATCTGAGTCATATGGTGCGTCATCATCGTCCTCTTGAATTTGTAGTGGGTCGACCTCATCATTTTCTGGCCAATCTAATTTGACTCTGTTCTCAAACCTTTCACCAGAAAGAGAATACAAAACATATTCGTGACCTTTTTTCAAATTTAGGAGAAGGGATGTATCATGATAGTAAGAATGATCCTTTGATATGAAATTGTTGCGGTACATAGTCAAAAAATCCGGGTTGTCATATAAGAGAGACCACGACTTGCGTGCACATCCAAATCGTTTCAAAGATTTGATAGGAAGTTTTGACAGAATTGAGAAGACAATATCATTGGGTATATGATTGTTAACCTCAACATTTGTTGGAGTCATCAGGGATATCTCCTTCATCTCCAACATGAACATAGATTAAAGGAACAATAATCAATAATAAATTTGGATAAAAATTCAATTCCAAATAATCAACAAATCAAACTAATTCAATAATAACGAGAAAAAAAAACCCTCCGATTAACAAACCAAAATCTTTTTGCATGGTTAAAAATCCAAATTTATATCAAAACTTTAACAAAAATATCTATCAGCTCCAAAATCATAAATAAAAAAAATCCACCAAAATACGAACTAAAAAAAATTAATAAAAATCATTTCACACGTATTTGTTTTGATCAACAAAATCCACTGATAAAATCATGAAAATTACTAACGGTAAATTTTAAAAAAAATCATTATTCGGTTAATGATTGAAGCAAAACCTAAATAAATAAATACATAGATATAGCAACAAAAAAAAATCAACTTAAAAATTCAAAAGAAATATTAAAAGCAAGCAAGTGAAAATTTCTCAACCAAAATTACAAACTTTTAAACAACCTAATATCATTTTGCACAATTCTATCAAGAAAATCTTTCAAACGAACGAATCAATAAAACCATGAACACACAATAAAAAAACTAGGGTTAATAGGTATTTATCCCTCTTTAATATAGGTCATTTCCGGTTTCCCCCCTGTAAAATTATTTTTTTGATTTATCCCTCTGTAAAATATTTTTGTTTTGATTTACCCCATAATAGGCCAAACAAAAACCATTTTTTTTCAAGAAATTTTTCGTTTTTGTTTGACCTATTCAAGGGGTGATTCAAAACAAAAATATTTTACAGGGGGTAAATCAAAAAAATAATTTTACAAGAGGGAAAACCGGAAATGAATTATATTAAAGGGGGTAAAGACCTATTAAATCAAAAAACTATTCAAAAAATCATTTCCATTAACAACTGAAGCAACACCTAAAATAATTTAGCAAATAAAATGAATCAATTAATAAATTGAAGTCAAATGAATTGAAGCTAGGATTTGAGTTGAACTACCTTGAAATGAATCTAACCCAAGTCAGGTACACTTAATCAGTTCAAAAGCAAAAACCATGCCAATGCCAAAGATGTTGTTGAATCATGATCAAAATCTGCAACAAGAGGTTTATTTATATACAAAAACTATGATCATAATAATTAATATACCATTGACTGTAAAATATATTATAATTTTTTGTAAAAAAATGTTGAATAGTACATTGATTGTTATTTATGGCGGGTCAAAAATAATATTATTTTTTTGGTCAAAAATAATATTACTTTTTGGTAAAAAAAATGATATTCTTATAATAAAAACGAAAGGTAAGATATTGATTTTTCTATGGCTACGAAAAATAGTATTACTTTTTGGTAAAAAATAAAATAATATTTATGGTGAACCAAGTAACATAGGCGTGCAAATGTAAAGATTAATCATTCAAGTCGGATATGACTACAATGGATGACCAATCTCTTCATAAATATTGAATTGAAATTTTAGTCCTCTAGCTAAACTGAAAGAGATCATTTACTATATCATCCAAATGCTTTTGGGTATATTGATTTATGCAAATAAGATATGTAACCACCTTCCTTTTAAAAAAAAAAACTAGCCCTACAAACAATAAGATGAATCATTATGTGAAAACATGCATGAATGATATGTATCTTATTTATGGAGTATGTAGAGGTATGGAGCAATAAGCTCACTTTAACATTTTTCTTGATCGAGTGATTTGGTTGCTCCTTTAAATATGATTGATAATTTTTATAAAATGACAATTATAAAATCAAATAACATGGTATATCATATATAGCCTAAATACCAATTTTCTAAATTACCTGATAATCCAAATTATCAATACAACATAACCAATTATAAATCACTTCATTGTTCATTGAAAAATTAAAATTGCTAAAACATGTAGCCAGATAAACCTTGTCTTAATATTTCTCTTTAAATACTACCTACGTTATCACGTTCACTCTTCAAAGTGAGAAGTAACCACTAGTCAGTATTTCACCTATGTAATAAAGTAATTTTCTATATTTAGGACGGGTTTGAGTATGGGTTCGAGGTGGATACCTATCCTTGTTACCCATCCCATACCCGTATTTTCAAATATGGGAAAATTCAAACCTAATCAACGCGGAGAAAATCTGTAAAATCGGGATGGGTTAAAACGGGTACCTGGGGTATTGTTTTTGCCGCCATGCCTAGTTTTTCCCCATCGGTTAGTAGTAATGGAGGTAATCAGGGTAGAGTTCATTACTAATTTGTTCATGGACTCTTTTCAGAATATATCGACTTTAGACAGGGTTGAGTTTAGTAAGATCTCAAAGGACGATAATTTGGCTTTGGTAGCCTTGTTTTCGAGTAGTGAGATTGAGTGATAAGGATTTTCGATGCTAACAAGAGCCCGACGACGAACAATTTCAACTTTGCTTTTGTTAGAATATTTTGGTCCCTTATTAGTCCTTAGGTAGGGATTATGTTCGAATATTTTTTCATGCATAAAAGTTTCTCTATATTCTTCACTTCCTATTTTGTTACTTTAATTGCCAAATTATACTCCCCACTCCATATTGGTGAGTTCTGCCCAATTTCTCCTGTAAGATTTTTATATTAGTTGGTGGCTAAGGTGATGGTTGGGAAGTTGACAAGTGTTATCAATAAAATTATCTCATTCAACAAGTCATCATTTATTAGAGGGAGGAATCTGATTGATGGACTCGTGGCAATCAATGAAGTTATGGTTCTGGCCAAGAAGTAAAAGCAAGATTACTTGATCTTTTAGGTGAACTTCAAAAAGGCCTATGATTCAGTTAGTTAGAGCTTTTTGGGTTATGATGTTAAGTGGATATCTTGGATTATTCGTGTTTGCGTGTTATCTATGCGGCTTTAGGTTCTGGTCAATGGATGTCCGACCTGAGAAATTAATATAAAAAACGATCATAATCAGGGTGGTCCTTTAGCCTTGTTTCTCTTTCTCTTGGTGGTGGAAGGCTTGAGTGCTGATGAATAAATTTGGCAAGTTTCAAGTTATAAAGTAGTAAGTAAAATCGTCTACACATGGATTCTCGTTTCAACTAGACAACTAACTCAACTTATTAAAACAGTAAAAAAAAAAACCAGTAAAATGAGGGGAGTTTGCAAATTTGATTGTCCAAAGCAGTTAAGTTGTTTACACAAAAGTAAAGGCTTTTATTTAGCGTTTTAGATGAGATTAAGATTCTTCAAATCCCCTCTATTTCTTTATTGGGATTAATGCAAATGCAATTAGTAGTTAAGAACTAAGAGGTTTGATTTAAGTGGTTAGTTTGGTGGAATCTAGCGTTCCTCCAGATGTCAAGTTGCTCCTAAATCACCATAAAGGTCATATATGATATACAGGCACATGGTAGTTAATCCTATAATATTTCATACACAATCAAATAGTTATTATGGTGAAGACTTACTCTCTAACATGTAATTGAAACATAAGCATATTAAATATCCTTAATTGTCATATAAAGGAAACACTTTTACATATCAATCTTAGAAGTTCTCCATATATCGCTTATCCCTAGTGGATTAAATGGATAGGCCTAACCCTATCTTACTACGGGAAGAGGATAAAGTTCACATGCAAAGACTCTAAATATAAGTCACAAAAAGTTCTGTAATTCTAAGTTCAATCATAATTCCTAGGTATGTCACACTCCATACGGTTACGAAAGCATTAATTAATGTAGATGCATACCAAAATTGAATAGATCTCAAATCATAATTGAATAAAAAACTTGTATAAATAAAATCAAATAAACAAATAGAGGTACATCTTAGAACCATAATCAAAAGGTGTTTAGTTATTCATGATAACCAAAGACAAAATACAAAAGAAATAAAACATACTTTAATAACAACGGTCAAGGAGAGACTCCTCCTCGATGCTCCTAGCGCTTGTCTTTCTTTTGAACCACCATGCTTTGAAGGAATATTTGTGAATGAGAGCTCTTGTATTTATAGGCAAGTTTCCAACTAGGTTTGGGTTGAAAGACTGAGCTTTTTCCTCAAACCACTAAAAAAATAAGACAAAATGATGTTTTTTTTTTCTCCCAAAATTACACGCGTGGAAGAAAAACAACAAGCAAACACTCTCTATTCAATGAGCCACACATATCGCTTCATCCTTCTGTGTCGTTTTTGTCGTTTTCTTCTTTTTGAGTGATTTCTTCTTCCGAACTGGTCTTGAGACTTGGGACATAATTTCCTCAAATTGTAATCTCCTTAGAGACATCGTGAATCTTCATTCTATGTCTTTCATATCTTCATGAGGTGTCGAAGTACATGATTTTTCGATGCAATGCTTCAAAAACACCTATGAATTGGTTGGTTTTGGGAAGAACTAGAATTTCATGACTCGATATGTAAAACATAGTAGTTAATAGCGGATAACGGCGAGTAGCTGCCGAACCCGAAAATGCTATAGCGGGATAGCGCATAGCGCAATGACCGCTATTTCATAGAGAGGAGAATAGAGTTTTATATGAACAAAAACATAGGATTGTTTGTACAAACTATAAACAGAAACAGAGAGAGTAGAATGGAGTCTGGAATCAATAATAACAAAGAAAACTAGAACAAAAATGTAACAGGACAACAAAGTTTGAGATTGTTAAACAAAAAAATAACAGGATAACAGAGCAAACACGACAAAGTAGAGGAACATTTACAGCAGAGGTGAAGAACTTTCACAAAACAGCAGAAAAGCAGAGAGAATGTGTGTTTTGCGGATAAACACCGTTTTGCGTAAGAAAGAAAGAAGGAAGAGAGAAGCTGAACTTTTTAGGGTTTGATGAAAATGTCAAAAATACCCCTTTTTTTAAAAACCAAGGATAATTTTGTATTTTCTCTTAAAATGAAATAGCGGTTCTAAACCGCAAAACCGCTACGAAGTATTGCGCCGCTATTGGCCGCTATCTCACACCGCAATACTATGGCTTGTTGCGTAGCGCTCCGACACCGCACCGCACCGTGCGGCTACTATAGCGCCGCTATTGACTACTATGATGTAAACATTACAAAATATCCATTAAACCATGAGTGTTTTCTCTAAAACACCTCTTTATTAACTTAAATCGTTAATTAAATGACTGAAAAAAAGCATACTGAAAATAACGTAAGATGACGTGTATTAGATAGAGAACCATTGTTTTGCATCAAAAAGAGAATACAAAACATATTGTCAGATGTAGGAGGACATATGTATATCATCACCGCCATTGTAAAAACAATTTTTTGTTAGTGTTTTTTTGTCAAGTAGTAAGTTTACAATCCCAAGGATTTTATACCATGCAACATTGTTCACAAGAATTGTATTCACTTTAAAGTGTTTTTTTTTTCAAGTAGTCTAATAGTTAGATTCACACATGAAGAAATGAGGGATCTGGGATTCGAATCCCACCCTGCACAAATTATCCCTAGTTGCTAGCAACTGAGCTACACTTATGAAACCATTTTAAAGTGTTTGGTACGTAATTTAATTTCCTAAGAATATTTATAAAATATATTTAATTTAAATTTGAAACAAAAAAAAAATGAGTCAAAATAATATGGTAGTGGAAATGGGTGATTTTTTTAGGAAAGTTACGGGTATTTATCTCTTATTTTCATGGAATAAAAGATTCTCATCCTTTTTTATGGGATTAAAAACCGAAAAGTCATGTGTGAATAATATTTTATTTTTGACACTGTGAATTATATTATTAGAAATACAAAGTAGTTATTTAGATATAATTTTTGAAAACTTAAAACAAACATGAAAACCAAAGATTTTTAATGTCACAATCCTATGAATTGCAATCCATGAAATAAACACGCTCTTAGTAAATTATTGTGGTACATAGTCATAAAATAGTTGTCATCAAACAAGAAAGATCACGATTTACATATACATTCAAATTAGTTTAAAGATTTAAGAGAAGGTTTGGAGAGAGTAGAGAAGACGATATCATCAGGTATATGATTTCTAATCTGATCATTTCTTGGAGTCATCGGCCATATCTCTTCCATTTAGTATTGAGAGCGGTGCTGCTGGAACTGTTCTTGCTTGCCAACTTTTCATTTGCCTTCCAAATTTGTTTAGATGGATAATTTTGATATGTTATTTTTCTTTTATGTTAATGATTATTTGTTTCATGCTTCTTTAAAAAAATATTTTATTTTAAAAAAAATAATTTGGACTATTATATTTTAAAATTTATATTGTTGTTTTATTTCATGCTTTTTAAAAAGAATGTTTTTATCTCAGTCTGATCCACGTTCTACTATATTACTTTTTTCGACTCATCGTTAACAAAAAGTGGTTGTTTTATCATTAGCTTTGAGACCAAATGAACCGGATAACTTATCTAGACATGGCAACTAAAACCGTCCCCGCCAGTTCCGGCCGTCCCCGCCCCGAATTTAACGGGGAAAAACCGATTTAACTGGGTGCGGGTGCGGGGGAAATCTGAGTTTTTAGTACGGGGGCGGTGCCGGGGCCGGGGGATGCTTACCCCCGCCCCGCACCCGCTCTTTGAAATTTACTTTATTAAAGTTTTTAATCTTATTTCCATAAACACCAAACTATTTTAATATATTATTACTCTTTAGAAACATAATTATTATAATTATTTTACTCTTTTAAAAAAAAGTTTATTGGATATTTAATTATTAATATAATTATTGTATTTTATTGCTATGACAAAATGAAAAAATATGCATTTTTTAAATATTTTATAAAAAATAGAGTTTTCGTTGGTGGGGGTGGGGGCGGGGTTGGGTGTTCAATTTTTACATCCGATATATTTGAGGACGGGGGCGGGGACGGGTGCATGCAAGCGGAAGCGGGGACGGGGATGCTTAAACCCGCCCCCGCCCCGCCCCGTTGCCATGTCTAAACTTATCGGCTGTGGCGAAATACTCTTAAATTTAATGTTTTTGGATGGCTCAGTCAAATTCGATAAAAAAAAATTACTCTCCGTAGTTTTATTTTACTTAAGGGTACGTTATTGGAGAATTAAGGGTACGTTACTGTCTCATATTTCATAGATGTAGTAGAATGAAGCTTCAAAGTTTTTTTTTTTTTTGAGGGAAATGAAGCTTCAAAGTTACTTGCTATAAAAGTGGTATTTTATGTCCAATACTCTTTGGCTTTGCAATTTGTGGTTGGAGTGTTCAATTTTATTTACTTGGGTTTTGAGAACTAGATTTTCATTTTGCCTGATTACATTTTATAATTTGATTCTACCTTTATTTTTTTGTTACTGCTCGTTGTGATTGTTGATGCAACGATGTTAATTAAGTCACTTAAGTTCAGAGTATATAAACTCTCCAAATTGATGTTAATTGATGCAATGATGTTTAAAAATCCGAAAAAACTAGTGAAACATTCTTGGGGTTATTAATGTTTTTCTTGAGTAAACTTTGCTATAATAACTTGATAGATTCATGCTTTGGGAAGTTTTGAACAAGAAGTACTGATGAAACTGACACTAAAATGTATGCTAAGAGCCTCTACCTCAACTAGCTTATATGTTGTTTTAAAATTGTGATCCGCAATCACAATATAATGTATTTTAGGTTTCTACGACCATAAATATGACCTCAAAAGCGGCATTTTTTTCCGCATTTTTCTACTTTATAAAAGTTTGCAGCGTAACTACAACTTGAACTTAAAACCATGGGGTGTGTAGCTGCAGGGTTCCACTTTACAGAACAGATCTTCTGAATAATTGATTCTAAAGTCATCAATTTTTTATTTTATGAAGCGGAATTTTTTTTAAAAAGTCTAAAATTAAAACACAAGACGTGTAAGAAACGAGGAAGGAGTGTACAACGATTGTGAACTGTACTTACACAAAGTCGCGATAGACAAATGCAGGAAGACATCAAATTAAGGAGAGAAAAAAACTTCAACCCAGAACAGATAGACAGCCACTACACCCCAACACCACAAAACCAAATAACCAAAAACCAAATAGGCCAAGTTACCCACACTAGAAACTCAGCTGCGACGATACCAGACGAAGACAAACCAAAACTGGGACAAGCTAATTAGTTCACAATGTGAAAAAAGTCCAACCAATAGTCAGAGAATCTGCAGCTACCTTAAGACAAAAACACAACTGCCTACTATGAAGCACGGATACAAATACAAACAACGAACACGACACGGACATTGCCAAGCCGACACCGATAATAATTTCAGAAAATCACATAATTCAATGGAATCATATGTGTTGGTATCGTATTAGTCTCAAACACCGACGCGTGTCCGACACTGGGACACGCATAATCCAAGAAGTGTCCATGCTTCATAGACTGCCGACTAAGCTATTGACCACAAAAGTGGAAGAATATCTTTCAACAACTGCATGTCCTTCAGAGTATGCCACTTAATTAGCAAAAACACACCACACACCAACCTGAGACTAAAACTAACAGTACAAGGTCCACAAATGAAGCACCCGCAGATAAAAGACACACAAACTGCGCGCGACTCCAGAACTCCAAACAACAGATAAAGAGTACTTTCTTTGAACATGGAGGTTCTTCAACATTGCAATTTTTAGGAGTGTGCAAAATATCCATGAGTGAAGTGAAATATATTCAAAATACAATTATATTTCAAAAGTGATAGAAACAGAACAAGTTTGGAGCAGAACAACGTGTTAGGAAACATAATAAGCACCATATATTGATTAAGCATAAGCTAGTAAAATTAACAAAAATAAGTGCATAAGAAAATGTGATAATCAACAACGATTTGATAAGGCGAAACATAAAATGAGTCTCTAGACGTTATTTTGTGAAACATGAGAAGCCAAACACACACAACCCAGAACAATAGTCATTATTTGAATAAATGATGAGAACAAAAATAAAAAATTGAGATGTAACTTAGAGATGATCACCATATACCATGCCATTTTTAAATGCCGAAACCTGAATTCCACAATATAGCATATTTGCTTGCATACAAATGAAATAAAGTAAACTATTGTTCACCAAAACATCTCAGTTGAGAAAGTGATCATTGTCATTGATAACAAACTAAACAGAAAAGCTCCATTTGTTCACCAAAACTATTATTTGACTTTCAACAACTGCACACAATTTCTTATTATTTGACTATCAACCTTCCCAAATATAAGTTATTTCAACATAAAATCAGAGGCGACTGAGTAAACCATCAAAATATAACTAATAAGGCATACACTTAATCATAATTATGATATGAGCATTTGACAAGCCAATGTGTCTACAAGGTAAAATCCTAATAGCCATAATCGTATATCTCTCTTGGCGGAGAACAAGAAAAAAATTAATCATATATTCCCTCCAATTGGTAGAATGCTTTCTTTATGGAATAGTATATTACAACCAAATTTCTCTGTCTTAGTACCGATCTTATCAATCATTCCGGTACTTAAATCAAACAAGGCTAGTTTATCATTTTTTCTTCTAAACACTATCTTGCCTTTCTCCCCTGCTCCGATAGGATATTCAAGCTGATAAGGTAAAGGCCCAACGATAAAGAGTTTAGTCCACGATTATTTTATTCCAAGTTCCCCCAAAATTGAAATGTGAAATATAGATGTCTCCTCATAAGTTAAGATGAAAGCAATATACCCATTCAAAATCACCAAGTGTCTTTTGACCATACCTTTATCATCTATGTTAGAGGGTATGGGCGTTTTACACCAAATATGTACCTTTTCTACTTTCACCCAACCAATGAGACACTCCATCCATGTACATTTGTTCATTGATCCTATAAGAGTGAGGAATATCATTGTCCAATCTCCTCCAAGAGTCACTGTTAAGGCTATATATCTCCCAAAAGAGATTATCTTCGGTTTCGTGGTTATGAGATATCTCCTCTACAAAGTGAACAAACTTATAGTCCTTTTTAACATGATTATAACCAAATAGATGATTCCTCGTGAGAGGTCGCCAATGAGATCCAGGATACTTAAAGCTGGAAGGAATGACCTTGAATAGTTGGGTTCCAAATTATAAACATCACCGAGCCATGGTTGTAAGAACGGATACAAAGGGTGCCATTAACACTAGCACAACTTAACAATTTAGACGAAAGAACACCATATTGTAGTGGGTCCCCTCTAGTCTTTACAAATGGATTTGGCCAATCTAATTTGACTCTTTTCTCAAATCTCTCTCCAGAAACAGAATACAAATTGTATGGAGGGTATTTTGTATCTCCTCCTCTTACATGTAAAAGGAGAGATGAAGAAGAATCCTTTGATAAGAAATTGTTGCGGTAGATATTCATGAAATATTTGTCATCAAACAAGAGGGAGCATGATCTATTCACGCATTCAAATCGTTTTAAAGATTTAAAAGGAAGTTTGGAGAGAATAGAGAAAACAATATCATCTGGTACATAACTGCTGATAACCTGAACAGTTGTTGCAGTCGGTGATATCTCCATAAGAATAAGAAGTAGTTGCAGAAGACGGCTTTTGTTTTTAGTTGAGCGACCAAGTCACTCTGTTAGGGTTTTCGCGACCTTTTATATGATTTCCAAGTTTTATTTTTTTGTTAAATCTTCTATACCAATTGCGTAAAAATAAAAAAATAAAAAGGCTCTTATACCAATATATAAGTTATTGAACAATTTTTTTTTTGAGTCAGGCTTAGAAGATTGTGAAAAAAATTCACCGCAAACATAAGCTCAAAATTTTAGTTTCCTTTACCTTGAACTTTTAACGATTAAAAAAATTATGGATTAGGCCATATGGTAGTGGGTCCGCTTTAGACTCCACACAGATCGTGCTTGGGAGTTTTTTTTTTATGCACCTGACACAAAAATCTACCAAATGACCTAGCTTTATCAAGTTTTTTTTTTTTTTTTATACACCTGAATTTCAATTATTATTCCTCGTATGTTTCCCTTTAATCGATTGTATACTTTTTATACCTCATATATAACTCACATTTTCCTCAATGCATGTCTCCGGCTAAGGTTAACGACGTGATGCACAATGACAAATAACATATTGTTTCTACGACATAAGCTCGAAAAGTTATACATGAATATAGACCTACTCGCTCTCTCTCTCTCTCTCTCTCTCTCTCTATATATATATATATATATATATATATATATATATATATATATATATATATATTTGTTCTGAATTTACAAGTGAATACCCGTTACAAATGATCTTAGAGGTTTTGAAATCTTACATTCATTAGGCGCATAATGCTTGCCTAGCGAATCGAGGTTACTTCACAGGAGAGAAAAATAAGTTGTCTTCAGATATTTTTCTTGAATTGTCTTAGCTCTCTTAGTGGTCCATTGTGTGCTTAACAAACCGCCTATGAATTTTTCTTTTGAAACTCTCTGTATTGGCTCGCTTTTGCCTCGCCTAGCTCACCTAACAAATCATGTTTTCTCCATATGTCTTTATAAGGTTTTGCCGTAGCTTATGGCAGGTGTCCTTACCTTCCTTTACTCTGTATTGGTGTAGTCATGGCACAATTTACTCATGTAAATGATAATCATATCAAATTGAGGATTTTTATGATATATTTCTTGCAAAACAAGTTAATAAATGCAATAGAAAATAACGGTAATTTGGCACTTATCATTTCTCCAAACTTAGAACTTTGTTTGTCCACAAACAAAAGTCTTCAAAAAGATGATTAATTGAATGCTAGAAATTATTCAAAAGGATTTTCGGTGAATCAATCAGTTTTGAAAGAATCGTTTGAAATATGCATGATTCAAAGTTGAATTGTACGACAAGTCTTATATTTACCACAAGACTAGAATAAAATAATGAATATAAAATTTATTCAAAACACAAGATTCATTTCATACATTCGAAACCAATAACACAATTAATAATGAATCACACCTGACACACTTCTTTGTAAGTAAATTATAACATCCTGAATACAATAATATTCTATCGACCCAACATTTGATACT
Source organism: Medicago arabica (assembly GCA_946800305.1). Lineage (NCBI taxonomy): Eukaryota > Viridiplantae > Streptophyta > Magnoliopsida > Fabales > Fabaceae > Medicago > Medicago arabica. The sequence continues at coordinate 1,626,117 of OX326970.1, forward strand.
TGGATATTGGATATGTAAGATTATAGACAGAAACATCAACAACTTACAATTTGTAACAGCTACTATTCACAATACTTAGCTTGACTAGTAAAGTAGTACAAGCCTAATTTGATATTTTACATTGCTCGTCTCAAAACATAATAACCTAATAATTCAAAACTTATAATCAATACTTATATACTATATCTATACTATATATAAAGAAAACTACCTCTTCCAGCACGCTTTTGGGTTGGACATTTCTTTCCAAAAATATCCTTAATTTTTAATTTTAATTTTAAATAGAAATAATACATGTAACAAATAGATAATAATAAATTTAATTTAAGGAGAAAATTTACACACAATTCCTTATGAATTGTTCTTATTGTTAACCAATTATAAAATAACACGTGAATTATTAATTCATGTCATTAATTGTTCCCGTTAATTCTCTTTTACCTCCGTTAACCCAGATCAAACTCACAAAAAACTAACACAAAACAAAATTTCATGTTACTTTTTTATCGGCCGATTTTATGTTGTACTTCTGTGTTGTTCCCCTCAATACAACCGATAAAGATTGTCAAATATTTTCATATTCATTCCACAAAAAACAGTATTTCCATATTATTTTATTAATATAAGTTACTCTTCCTCAGCCTTTGATCAATTGTAACAAACGTGAGCAAAAAATAATGGTAAAGATTTGACTTTAAATCATCTAAAAAATAGATTAGTAACAAACGTGAACACAAAAAATAATGTTAAAGATTGGACTTTAAATCCTCTAAATAATATATTAATAACAAACGTGAGCAAAAAGTATTGCTAAAGATTGGACATTAAATCTTGTAAAAAAAAGATTAGTAACAAACATGAGCAAAAAATAATGGTAAAGATTGGACTTTAAATCTTCTGAAAAAAATATTAGTAACAAACGTGAACAAAATATAATGTTAAAGATTGAACTTTAAATCCTCTAAAAAAAGATTAGTAACAAACATGAGCAAAAAATAATGTTAAAGATTGGACTTTAAATCCTCTAAAAAAAATTAGGACTGAAAATATTTTAAAAAAAGATTTGTTAGTACTATATTAAATATTAATTATCAATCAGTTTTCAGAAGAAGAACATAATTTGTTGTCATTTGACGATATTGAAGGGGATACTCATAATTCAAGAGGAATTCCTAAACTCAATTGTTCAAGGAAGTATCACACCACATATGGTCTGTGTAATGGGGGACATGACTGTTATGTCGTGGTTTATTTAAAAATATGTTGGATGTGGAAACCCTAACAGGAAGCAATGCTGAAAATAGAGCATTTTTCCCTTTGTGCTTAGTAGAAAATAGTTTCCCACTAAGTTAGTTTCCCACTAAGTTTTGCTATTACCAACCGCTCTTTCTACTGCGTTAACCCATGTGATTATTTTATTATGTTTATTTGTATAATTTTTTTAAATTTTAAAATATTTTATAAAAGATTTAAAGTCCAACCTTTAACATTAGTTTTTTCTCTTTGTGATCTTCCCTAAAAAATACATTAGTTTTTTCTCACGTTTGATACTTTTTTTTTATAGCATCTAAAGTCCAATCTTTAACAATATTTTTTGCTCACGTTTGTTACTAATCTTTTTTTAGAGGATTTAAAGTCCAATATTTTACATTATTTTTTGCTCGCGTTTGTTACTAATCTTTTTTCATAGGATTTAAAGTTCAATCTTTAACATTATTTTTTGTTCACGTTTGTTACTAATCGTTTTTTTTAAAATATTTAAAGTTCAATCTTTAACATTATTTATTGCTCACGTTTGTTACATTTGTTTTAATATTTAAATTAAATTTATTCTTATTTATTTGTTATATGTATTTAAAATTAAGGGTATTTTTGGAAAGAAAAATTCAACCCAAAAGTACTGAAATAGGTAGTTTTCTTTATATATAGTATAGATAAATAAGTCACAAGGGCATATCATTCCTAATGTCAGAATCTATCTTCCACGACATGTTTTTAGCCATGGTCAATTATATGTAGTTTTATCAAGAGGAGTTTCTCAAAATTCAACGTTAAAGATTGGACTTTAAATCCTCTAAAAAAATGTTAGTAACAAACGTGAGCAAAAAAATAATGTTAAAGATTGAACTTTAAATCTCTTCTAAATAAAGATTAGTAACAAACGTGAGCAAAAAATAATGTTAAAGATTGAACTTTTAAATCCTCTAAAAAATGATTAATAACAAACGTGAGCAAAAAAATAAAGTTAAAGATTGTACTTTAAATTCTCTAAAAAAAATATTAGGACTCAAAATATTTTAAAGATTTGTTAGCACTATATTAAATAATATTAATAAGTAGGGTTCTCACAGTATGTTACCGCATTGTTTAGTTTTTCTCAACCTCAATCATCCCTCTTCATCATACTTCATGATTAACCTGAAATTGTTTACCTACTAATAATAGTTTGATAGTAATTTCGATTTTGAGTGATCAATCCGCTCTGCACTTTTCGATTGTTTTTTTTTTTCATAGTGTTATTTGTTTTGAGTAGTCAACTACATGCACAACAACCACTGTTAACAGGACTAACAACAACTACAACAAAGAAAATAAATCAAACCCCTTACCCAAATCCTCTAAGAACTTATCCACGATTATTTAATAAAATCATCCACGATTGGGATAGATTGGAATTAATGTTAGAAATCATCCACGATTGGAGTTTTTTGGTTCTCTCTAATTTTTGTGTGAACCATGAACCCTATTTTTTGTGTTTACAATTTAGATAAAGTTTGTTGCCTTAATTCTAGGTAAACAAAATATTGCTTTTTTTTTTTTTTAAGAAAAAAATTGGTTTGTTAGAAAAATTGTAACAGTCTTTATTTGCGGTTAAAAAAAAAACATAACTGATGCAACGAAACAATAGAGATACAGAATTACAAGTTAGGGGGAAAATCACGTAAATTATTATTATAGAAACAATTCAAATGATCACATAATAATAATTAAGATCACCATAACTGAAATACATGATCATATCGACTTTACGAAATTAATTTTTTCCAATCATATCGACCAATTCATAGGTTAGATTTAAATTCATTTTTTTGGTCTCACCACCATTAAAATATTGGTTCGTTGTTATGGTTTGCTACTTTGGATAGAAATATATTTATTGTTACAAATCTTTTTTTCTTCAAAAAAAATGGTTACAGGTCTTTTTGATCAAGGACTGTGTCTTCAATTTGAAAAACCAGTCATAAAAACCAATAACAAATTAAATAGAACGATTTGACCCAAAAAAAAAAAATGAACATACGATTTTAAAAAAATTCGGCGTTTGCATCGTATATATTGCTAAATCAATCTAAATCCAATTTAATTATCTCCCATCGGAAAACTATAATAGTGGCTTTTCTTTCGTTTAAAGAGATAGTTATCTTTATATATATAGTATAGATAAACAATAAATGATCATTATTTTATCTTTAACTTTTTCGGTCAAGTAGTCTAACGGCTTTTTTTTTATCTTTTTATCTTTATTTTATATGCAGTTAAATAAAAATATGTTGATTTCATAAATAATTTTATTATATATGTCTTGACAATATTTCGTTTATAAATCAATATATATACTATATATAAAGAAAATTACCCATTTCAACACGCTTCAGGGTTGGACTATTCTTTCCAAAAATACGCTTAATTTTTAATTTTAATTTTAAATACAAACAAGACATGTAACAAATAGATTTCTATACTATATTACTATATATAAAGAAAACTATCTCTTTCAACACGCTTTTGGGTTGAACTTTTCTTTCCAAAAATACACTTAATTTTTATTTTTAATTTTAAACACAAATAACACATGTAACAAATAGATAATAATAAATTTAATTTAAAGAGAAAATTTACACACAATTCCTTATGAATTGTTGTTATTGTTAGCCAATTATAAAATAAAAGTTAGATTATTAATTCATATCATTAATCGTCCCCGTTAACCCTCTTTTACCTCCGTTAACCATAAATCAAACTCACAAAAAACTAGCACAAAACAAAAACTAATGTTACTTTTTTATCAGCTGATTTTATGTTGTACATCTGTGTTGTTCCCCTCAATACAACCGATAAAGATTGTCAAGTATTTTTCATGTTCCTTCCACAAAAAACAGTATTTCCATATTATTTTATTACTTCCACAAAAACCAGTATTTTCATATTATTTTATTATAAGTTACTCTTCCTTAACCTTTGATCAATTGTAACAAACGTGAGCAATAAATAATGGTAAAGATGGGACTTTCAATCATCTAAAAAAAGATTAGTAACAAACGTGAGCAAAAAAAAATGTTAAAGATTGGACTTTAAATCCTCTAAAAAATTAAAAATATTGCTAAAGATTGAACTTTAAATCCTCTAAAAAAAAGGATTAGTAAAAAACGTGAGCAAAAAATAATGTTAAAGATTGAACTTTAAATCTTCTGAAAAAAAGATTAGTAATAAACGTGAGCAAAATATAATGTTAAAGATTAAACTTTAAATCCTCCGAAAAAAGATTAGTAACAAACGTGTGAGCAAAAAATAATGTTAAAGATTGGAGTTTAAATCCTCTAAAAAAATATTAGGACTCAAAATATTTTAGAAAGAGATTTGTTAGCACTATATTAAATATTAATTATCAATTAGTTTCTCGGAGAAGAACATAATTTGTTGTCATTTGACGAGGTTGAAGGGGATACTTATAACTTATTTCAACAGAAATTCCTAACTCAATTGCTCAAGGAAGTATCTCACCACATATTTTAAAGGTAAAAAATAATGAACCTTTGACGTTGTTGCGAAACATAGACCCTAGATATAGCATGTGTAATGGAACATGACTGTTATGTCATGGTTTTATTTAAGAATATGTTGGATGTGAAATCCTAACAGGAAGCAATGCTGGAAAAATAGCATTCTTGCCCAGAATTAAATTAAAAACAAATGCGAGTTCAGGACTTCCCTTTGTGTCTAGTAGAAAATAGTTTCCTGTTAGACTAAGTTTTGCTATTACCATAAATAAGTCACATGGGCAGATCATTCCCAATGTCAGAATCTATCTTCCACGACATGTTTTCAGCCATGGTCAATTATATGTAGTTTTATCAAGAGAAGGAGTTTCTCAAAATTCAACAAAAGTTCTCATTAAAAAGGGGAAAATAGAAGGACAAGATAGAGACTTTACGAAAAAATATAGTTTTTAAGGGTATTTTTTTATCATAATCATAGCAATGTTTCTTTTACATAACATGTCATTTATACATTTATGTTATGATGTTACTAATTACTACTATTAGAATAAACAATAAATGATTATTATTTTATCTTAATTTTATATGCAGACAAACTAAAATATGTTGAGTTCAAAAATAATTTTGTTATATGCTTTGACAATATTTTGTCTATAAATCAATATATCGATAATTTCCAATAATATTTTAAAATTTTAGTCAAAATTATACAAACAAACGTAATAAAATAATTAATCATATGTGTTAGCACAGTAGAAAGAGCGGATAGACGGGTTCCATTAATATTTTAAAATTTAAAAAATTTAATCAAAATTATACAAACAAACATAATAAAATAATGTGTTAGCCAATTAAAATAATCATATGTTAGCCAATTATAATATGTTCGATGGCACATTTTGTTTGAACACTCAAAAAAGATTATTATAATATAAACATCAGACGATAGTCCATAACACTTAACATTGAATACATTTTCATCTAAAAAATAAATGGAGATGAGTGAAGGTGAGAAAAAACACAAGAAGGGGGGTTAAATTGTGTTTTTTTTTTCGCAACTCTTGAAGAGTAAGAATCTGTTTTCCAGGATCAGAGTCTGAATGAGTTCAGGACCTGATGGAAGACCAGAGTCTGTCGCAGCAGAAATGATAAAGAGATAAAGGAAAGAGAGAACACAAACAATTATACAGAGAGTTTCACTAAAATGTAATTAACAATTACAAGTTGCTCAAACACACAGTAAGAGACTTTCAATGCTCAAAGACACAACTAAGAGACTTCTTTGCTCAAGGACACAACCAAGAGACTTCTTTGCTCAAGGACACAACCAAGAGACTTCTTACACAATTTACAGAAAATTAAATAGAGTTTGAACACTTGATAAACAATCAAATGTGTTCCAATTACAAAACAAATAGACTCTATTTTCTGATTAACTTAGAAATTCTAGGATATACGGTTTGTAAGAATTTCCTAAGTTGTTGATATGTTTTTGGCTTGACTCAGAGAGAATACAACTTGATGGTGTAGTTTTTCAATTGTAGATTCCAACATATTCTTCAAGTCTTCTATCCTTTATATAGGCGTTGGAAAGAGACGTTGAGACAATCCAGCACATCACAGAGTCTTCTGGAAGCTTGATCAATAGTTGTTGATATGTTGCTTGATATGGTAACAGCCCTTCAAATACAGATTTTTAATCTCATTCCTTTTGAGGCGAATTACCGGTAGACATAGCTGCCAAAATATACGAGGTAGTGGAGTAGTGGAAACAGAGTTCGTACAACGTACTCTGTCCTATTTTGCATTCTTGTCGTTGAGCATCTCATGCTCAAATTTACTTTGAAGCTAGCCGTTACTCCAAACGAACGTTTCTTATGCATCGAAATGCCTTCAGAAATCCTTCTAAACAAATCTTCAATTTACAGTCTTCAGACTCTCTGTAGAACTTCAGACTCTGATGAACTTTAGACTCTGATGGGCTTCAGACTCTCTTCAGAACTTCCGACGCTCTTTTGTTTTTCAGGATCTCTCTGAGTCTTCAGAACCTCTCGAAACAGCTTCTGATGATTCTTCAGACTCTCTAGGACTTCAGAATCTCAAACAACTAGCTTCTTAGGAATTTTGCTCTTCATTTGTTCTAACAGAATGTTTTATAAGATTAAAATCTTGATTAAGATCCTGCACACTTAAACAAATATTAGTATATCCAATTGACAATTTTTAATACTTTGTTATCATCAAAACTTAAAAATGGTATTGCTGAACACACTTGTTCCAACAATGAGATTTACTTATCTCAGTGAGTTCCTACTAATCTATATTTTTTAACACTTGGTCATCAGATTACAATATAATATGCATATTTCAGGCTGACAAGATCATTAAATCAAAAAAACTTAAGATATTCATACAACTTTATTCCTTAATAAACTATTCAATCTTATTGCTGACAAGATCATTAAATCAATAAAACTTAAGATATTCATACAACTTTATTCCTTAATAAACTATTCAATAGGTCAAAGTAACTAAAATTAAAAGTTCACTGACATATTTAGGGATGAATACCAAACATTAAACAATTCAATGTGTGAAATGGTGCTGAAGAATATCCTTTACAATTCAAATCTGGCACTCAACCTTCTAGTTGTAACTGATCCATCTTTGTATTGTATAAACCCTGTAATAGGGTGTGCCAATAAGGAAACTAATAACAGCGTGTACAATAAGTTTCCCCTAAAACCTAAACTAAGGGTAAGGGTCTTGGAACTAGATTCTAAGTGTAAAATCAAGGCACGTTTCCAAGCTTCGAATTCTTCTACTTTCGTATAAAATTAAATATGCCAAATGTGCAAAAGCACTACTCCATGAACTTACATGTATGTCTGACAAGAATCTATAATTACTTTTATCTCACAAAAATGAATTCAAATATGAACTAAATACTTCAGCCATTGAACCACAGCTAGATACTTCGTCCATGACTGATTCACTCAAGGAGGCATTAGCGGAGTTGTATGAGAAAGCCTACTCATTGTATGCAGATCTTATGAAGCCAGAAGTATTTGATTTTATTGATAAACACAACCTACATGATGTAATTCAAGAAAAGGTTGTCCAACTGATGATGCTAGATTGCAAGCGTGCAGTTCCTATGTATATCCAGAATAGGGAATTAATAAGTCCACCTGAGGTTGTGAAGCAACTTCTAAACAAATCTGATTGCAGGCATTTTTTACATTTGTATCTCCATTCACTATTTGAAGTAAATCCACATGCTGGGAAAGATTTCCATGATATGCAGGTAGAACTCTATGCGGACTATGATCCAAAAATGCTGCTACCTTTTCTTCGTAGCAGTCAACATTATACCCTTGAGAAGGCTTACGAAATTTGTATCAAAAAAGACCTGATGATGAAAGCCCTAGCTGTTACTAGAAACAAATTGGGGGATATAGAGGAGGCTGTAGAGTTTGTTACCATGCAGCATGATGATGAACTCTGGGAAGAATTAATCAAGCAATGTATTCACAAACCTGAGATGGTGGGCATACTATTGGAGCACACAGTTGGAAATCTTGACCCCCTCTACATTGTAAATAAGGTTCCCAATGGGTTGGAAATACCTCGGCTGAGGGATCGGCTAGTTAAAATTATCACTGATTACAGGACGGAAACGTCACTCAGACATGGGTGCAATGATATTCTTAAGGCGCATGCACTGTGTCATGGTTTTCACACAACTTGTCTCACTAGTAGCACAAAAGAGATTGAAGCCACTCCCAAAGAGGCAGAATCACGTGATGATTACAATGGTTATGCAGATGATGCCAGCGATGCAAGTCGGATGGTCCTCGTATGCGTTGTATTTTGTGTACATTGCGTTCATATGGTTGATGTTTTTGTTTATAGTTCCATTCACATGTGGTTTCATTTGTCCTCAAATACTATTTTTTTCTAAATATAATCGGGTTTGTTTTTCCAAAAAAAAAAAAAAAAAACTAAAGTAGAAACTAATAGGACAAATATTTATCATCATATTTATTCCAACAACAACCATGCACCATACAAATATTAACACAAACATGCTTCATCAACATTGCTTTTTTCTAGGAATCTGATTTCAAAATAAGCAAGAGTGAAGTGATATATATTCAAAATACAATTATATTTCAAAAGCGATAGAAACAGAAGGTTGGAGCAGAACAATGTGTTAGGAAACATAATGAGCATCGTATCTTGATTAAGCATGCTAGTAAAAATAACAAAAAATAAGTGCATAAGAAAATGTGCTAATCAACAACCATTAGAAAGGCGAAACATAAAATGAGAAGCCAAACACGCACAATCAAGAAATGATTACTTGATACGGTAAGGAGGACAAATACAAGGAAAAAACCCTAAATTTGATTAGGGAATATAATCTTAAAATGAATAAGTGATGAGAACAAAAATAAAAGAATGAATGTTTGTGTCAATGAATACACCTGATGAAGTACTCACAATGTATCTGACCAGAAATCTGAAGATTTCCTTTTGAAGATTATACCTTTGCTAAGATGTAGATGACAACTTATCTGTTACTTGGCTTCTTCTTGGCGGTCAATGTAAGCAAACATTTTTTTTTTTTTGCATCATTGACCCTTTGTATAGTGCCCCTATGCACAATCCGAGAAATCGAACATTAGGGCCTAACTTAGGTAAGGAATCAATGACGGTTTATTTTTCACATCATCGCACTATACCATGCCATTTTTTAAATACACAAACCTCAATTCCAAGCAAACAATAATTTGTCATTGCATCCGCTGCAGTTAAAGCTTGTGCGATTTCCAGGGTTCTTTTCGTTAGGGTCTTCATTCTCACTTCTCCTATGATGTATTCATTTATATAAACATATGATGATGTTAATGTTATGTGTTAACCAAGTTTATATTGATGGTGAAGAGGCCTACACCTTGTGAGAGAATTGAGAGCAGAGTTGGAGATTATTTCTTTAGTTACATCCTTCGAAGGAGGTTCAACAAAGATGGGTTCCAACTTTGAAACCCTTTTCGAATTCCACGAACTATAGGAAATCCGTCATGTCCATATTCTGAGATTACTCTCTTTTAGCTTTTGAGTTCAATCCAAAAAAACAGAATTTGCATCCCCATTTTTTATTTTTATTTTTTATCCTAAATTGTTAAATTTTGATCCTAGCATCCCCATTTTAAAGACAAACTATCTTTCAAAAGAAATTATATGATCCAACGAAGTTGGAACACTTGATAGATGATGTCCAACTTTTGCTGCAGCAGCAAAGGCATCTTCTCATCAAAATAAATAACAGAAATCAACTTCATGACATGCTGCTTAATATTTTACCTTAATTTTCAAGTAAAAAAATATAAAACAGAAGCACAAAACTAAGAATGGATGCATAGATATTTCATGTAAAATGTAATGGAAAATAAACAAAGATTTGTTGCTCAGTAGACTATCAAGCTTCCCAAATATAAGCTAGTTCTACATAAAATCGGAGGCAATTGAGTAAAGACAAAAGATCGCTCATGAAATTGAAATAGAAACCATATCGTTTGCAGAAAGAAAGCGATTAAACCGTCCACATTAAATTGATAAAGTGAAATTCATAAGATCAAACAGTTTCTTAATTTGGCATATACTTTATCGTAATTATGAAATAAGCATCTCAAGTAACTCTGTATAAAATCCTAAAGGGCTAACAGCCATAATCATATATCTCTTTGTGAAAATGGGAATAGAAATCAAATATGTATTCCTCCAATTGGACAAATACTTTCTTTATGCAATAGTATGTTACAACCAAATGCCGGTGTTGTAACACCTATCTCGTCAATCATCCCGGTACTTAAATCAAGCCAAACTAGTTCATTGTCTTTGTTTATAAACAATATCTTGCCCTTTTTCCCCACTCCAACAGGATAACAGAGGCGAGGTGAGGGCCCAATAATGAAGAGTTAAGTCCATGATTCCTTTACACCGAGTTCACCCAAAATTGAAATGTGAAATGTAGATATCTTTGTATAATTTAAGATGAAAGCAATAGATTCATTCAATATCACCAGGTCTCCCAATACTGACCATACCAAATAACTATCAAAAAAACCAACTACGTCAGAGGGTATGGGTGTTGTAATGCAAGACTCCTACAGAAGTCAAATAACACCAAATGTGAATTTGTTCTACTATCATCCAACCAATGTGACACTCCATTCATGTAAACTTTAGTTTTATTTTTTAAATAAGATGGAGGCATATCAATATTAATTTTCCTCCAAGAGTTACTTCTCATGCTATATATCTCCCAGAATGAAACACAAGAGGTAGGAAGGTCGTGTGGCGTACAAGTTGAGAACCGAATCACCTTATAGTCATCTTGGACGTGATCATAACCAACTAGATGATGAACGGAACAAACATGCCACCGATAAGGCTGGGATAGAACCAAACTTGAAGGAATGACTTTGAATTCGTTGGTAGTTGGGTTCCACAATATAAGTTTCACATTGCCATGGTAGAAAGAACGGAGACAAAGAGTGCTATTAATACTTGAACCCAAAATTTCAAAACCAGATTCATCCCCATCTGAGTCATCATCCTCCTCTTGAAATGGTAGCTGGTTACCCTCATCCTTTGGAAATGGCATTGGTGAATCTAATTTGACTCTATTTTCAAAATTCTCACCGGAAAGAGAATACAAAACACACTCTTGATCTCTTGTTATATGTAAGAGGAGAGATGTATCATCACCGTAATAAAAACAACCCTTTGACAAGAAATTGTTCAGGTACACAGTTATGTAATAATTATTATCAAACAGTAGGGACCATGATTTGCGTACGCATCCAAATCGTTTTAATGATTTAATAGGTAGTTTCGACAGAATAGATAAGGCAATGTCATCTGGTATATAATTGCTAACTTGAACGTTTGCTGGTGTCATCGGTGAAATCTTCATCTCCAGCGTGAACAAAAACACAGGTTATCCTTAGTTTAGTGTGAGACCTGCGCTGCTAGGGCTTCTGCAGAAGTGCTCTTGTGGGCTTTTATTTTTTATTTTTATTTTTTAAATTTAAAATGCTAATGAGTGTTTAAGGGCACTTTTTAACAACTTTAAATAGCAAATTATTATATAAACATATATCGAAAATTGAAATATTGAGCTTTTTTAATGAATAGTTTTTTAATTGAGTATCCTTAAAAGTGTCTTAGACACTCGTTAACACGACTTTTTTTTAGATTTTGCTCGTAACATGATATAATTTTTTACGTCAATATGAGAGTTTTGGTCCGTTGTGTCTTTTTTTTTTTGTTCAAGTCAAATCAACCTTTAACGTGGTAAATAGACATGGCAATGGGACATGGTTGGAATAGGTTATACTTTCCTCGTCCTTCCTATCTAACGGGGATAAAAAATTAAATCTCAACTCTGTATCCGCTATGAAATCAACCTCTTTTTTTTAGAGGACACCGTAATTTTGTTAAAACTTTAAAATGTACTTTTTATCTAAATTAAAGTGCCTTACTCTAATCTTAATCGGTCAATCCAATAATGCACCAAGTCAAATGGTAAAAAATAATTTAAGATTGTATAGATATATGTAATTGTGACTTACAATAAATTTTAAGTTAAATTGTTTTTATTTTCACTAGAAACTCTAAATCATAATATATCTCAATGTCAACTCTATAATCACTTTTATCTCTCACAAAAGTGAGTCCAGAGATATACACTCAATTGACTACTCTCAAGTAGAAATTTGTAGGATTCAAATTTCAGTTCACCTCGATATAGGAGACTAGTCATTTTTACTAGACTAAACCTCTGGTTAGTATTATCGGTCTAAGACTAATAATAGAAAATGTGATGCAAGGATTTTTATTTATTTTTTAAATAGGGATAGTTCAAAATATTGTGGTATCAAGATTAGTACTAAAATTCTTAACAACAAAAAACGTTAGCAAAATTGACCGGTCATAATTTTCTTTTGGTCCAATGACATAGAATGTTTGATTTCATTATTTAGAATCTGGATACAGCATTCATAAATCTTCCTCAAAAGAGGACTTGAACTGAGAGGAGAGACATTTTGAGGACTTGAACTGAGAGGAGAGACATAGGAATCAAAGAGGAAGGGAGGAGAATAAGAATGTGTAAATGGTGCACCATACTATTATGTGGATAGATGAAGCAAAAGTTTAAAATTATTGATGCACCATGCGCCATATCTTACTTGTGAATATTAGCCAAAGCCCACAAAAAGATTTAATGAAATCGGTTATCTGTGAAGAATTTGTGATATGGAAAAGCAAATAAAAATTTCTGGATAACAAAGGACATGTGATTCAATCAAACCTTGATTTAATTTATGTATTCTGATAAACTTAAGTACAATAAATCCCAGATTATATAGTAATAATAACTTTTTTAAGACCATTGAACATGTAGAATGAATCAGTGCGCTCCCCTTCCTTTAGTGTGCTACTACAAATGCACTAGATGAACCTGTAAAGTGTCGAATTGACCCTAATAAACCCTTGGCAGCTCCAAAATGTTTTATTCTGTATACACCAGGAGCTACATCCAGTGGTATTCTCCATTCTATTGCGGCTTTACTATGAGTGCTTAGTTTGAAAGGCCTTGACCACTTGAAGCGCACGCAAAAATCATCGTCGTCGTATGCAGGAACCCAAGTATCCTTCCCTTGGAGATATTCCACCAGAGAAAATGTACCTTCGGTCATAAGGTCATTCCGAGGGCAAGCAGACCAGAAAGTAACAGAAACTGTATCACCTCTCTTAAAGGTGGAATTTTTTGGCACGTCGGAGCTACAATCCCCAAAACTTGCCCCAAGAGGGGTTCCATCCATCACTACTGGTGTTAGTAAGCCTATTTGCTTGTCCAGGAGGTCTGGTGGTTGTGGGCCTGATTCTACAGGCTGGCCGTTGATGAGAGCGTGTGCAAGCTTCTTGAATTCCTGAATGTATGCACTCAATGTGTGTGGACCATAAAGCGTGGAAGCACCCTAACAACATGAATAATTGAAGTTAGAAAGTTGCACATAATAGTCATATGCTAGAAGAACAGTATTTTCATTTTAACAGAGTTGTGAAAAAAAGGTTAGCGACTATGATCTTTGTCGAGACATCAACGTATAATATCACGTTTCGATATGTCTGCCAATATTGCTTCCTAGGCAGCACAAGGATCTAGAATCATGTAGAACTAGGATAGACAGAAGTAGACAAATACAGGTACTCTATATGCTAGGAAGGTCTGTCATTTCTTTTAAGTCTCCATCTCTGCGTGCCAAATCAAAGATACTTATTTGATATTAAAAATAAGCATCACTCAGAGTAAACTTCAACAAATGTTTCATTTTCTCTTGCTACTGCAATCTAAAAAAGGTTCATGTCGCTTTCCACAAAAGTTACAACTGACCTCATATCTTTGCACCTCGTACTCCTCGTATGTGGTCACATACTGTGAATAAGTATTGGTCAACCCTGCTATAACAACATGAATGTTGCTACCTAAGCTTTTGTCCCCGCTTAGCACTGTCTTCACTGCATCACGAAGCCGCCTCCCAGCCATTGTTGTGAATTCTGTCAGAATTAAAACAATTACAACAAGCATGAAGCACCCAGAGAAATACATAGGTGATAGGACAACTTGGATAATCTCAAAAACACTTGTATGCATACATAGTAACCATGAATTTCCAAGAAAAAGAAAAATGAACATATAATAACACTGCAATGTATTAAACAAGACATGATCTTAAAGAAATTTGTTTGCACATAAAAAAAGTGAAGAAGACTCGAGCAACTAACAAGCAGCTATGATTTGAATTGCACAAAGTAGTGCTGGAACTCAAATAGTCAAAATATCGTGATCAGGAATAGTTCAAGATATTCTTGTCTCTTCATTCTTAAAGATGTTCGACAGCTAAGAATGTATGATACACTATTTTTCATTGATTCGGTTTACAGACTACTCATTAGACCAAGGTCGTCACACTTGAAACTTAACATTTTAAAATGTAAAGGACAGAAATTACAAAGTATCATAATTACAAGAAATTAAGAACCATACCTCCTGGTACACTAAGAATAAAAAACTGCCCAATTCGGAGGATTTGGATTGGAAGAATAGTAGGCTGCAAGGAACACAACGAAAGAAATCAGAATAAGTAAATGTTATCATAAATCATATTGTACCACAGAAAAAGAAAAAAGAAAAAAAGTAGACATACATATGGAAGTCATCAAATACATGTCTTGGAAAAAAATCATAACTGATGTATAGTACTCTCCGAAAAAAAAATAACAAAACTTCATTGAAATTAATTGAATTTACTAAAGTGGACAAGCCAAGAAGATCAGGTCATGCAATGCTCTGCCATTACAAATTTACTAAAATGAATATTCATGTTGAGTGAAAGTTAACAACCTCTTAAAAACAGTATCTATCCATTAATCTTCCCTCTTTTTTTTTCTTCCTAATTAACCATAACTAATCTGAGCTTGGAGACCATAAGACATAATATTCAGCATAAAAGAGTAACTTACAGCCCAATCATATGGAAGCTTCATTTCACCAGTATCAAGTAAAATAGGCTTTGGCTGCTGACAGGCTATTTGCTCCTTGTCAGGCGTTTTCAGTAAATTGCGGACCAGTTTCCAGAAAGGGTTCCCCTGATACACACAAAAAAGTAAGCATATATAAGAATACAAGTCTAGGATAATTGGTAAGCATATGATATAAAAACATTTCTTACCTGATCATCACCTTGCTTAAAATCAAATGCTCCGGGTCCATCAGTTGTCCCAGCAGCAAATCCAAATCCCATTGCAGCAGGGCATGTCTTTACTACCTTTGAAGCTCCATTGCTAGAAACATTTACCTCGAGCTTGGAAAAATCTAGGAAGGCATGTCGAAAATCCACCTTTCCTTTAATCTGTTCAGATGCTCCATTGAATAGCTCCACTGCTTTTTTAAACTGTCTCTCCCCTATAATACGTGTACTTTCAAATTCATCTGGGTAACTGCAATATTAGTTACAACAAGAGGTTTATAATAATCGCTAGAAATTATGTAAATTTGCAAAAACTACAGAAAACAGAGTATGTAATAAATAATTACCCAGGTCCCCGGCCATAGCATAACTCATTCTTCCCACCACATGTGCTGTGATTGAAGTCACAAGGTAATCCAGTGTCTGAACAAAAGGCTCCAAGTACATTTGGACTAACATCCCCACAATTTGATTGACAAAATGCAGATACAAATTTAGGTTTGTTAACCTGTCTAAGGGCACCTCTTACACGTCTAGCAACACTTAAAGTTTTGGTCGCTGGTCTACCAGGAGGAGATTGGAACGATGCAGCAAGTTCCAGTAATTCATGATCTATACCAATAAATTTCATGTGAGATTAAAAAATCATTTATTAAATATTGACATCAGATATCCCCTAAATCATATCCAAGAAAATATAATTCATTAAATATTATCACTTATATAAAGTAAGGTATCATTCAAGTATGTTTTGCGGACAATTCCATTGAAGTCAACCTACATTGAGACTTTAAGAGGATAAGTAAACTTAAAAACACTAACGCCAGAACTGTGAAGTTGTCTAACTATATGATGCAACCCAACACACCACCAAAGAACAAAATTAGTGCAAGTTGATGCACATTTCCAATGCAACAAAGAGAAATAGATGGTTATAAGTTATAGGCATCAAAATACCAATAGAACAGCTATACTATATTTTAAACAATTTATCACTGCATAAATATGATTCTACCACACTGTTTATCACCCCAAAAAAGAATCGGTGTGTGATTGGTTTTCTATGTTTTCATGATATTTGCTCACATCGAATGAAGCTCAAACTATTAGCGTCCATCTCACTGTGCGTTGATTTGTTCACACGGCAATTCCAAACATACTATCAATTAATAATTGGACAATTATTTTAGCAAGACTGAATTATTGCAGCCAAATACATTAATGAAAGCTTACGATTATTATGAAGACTGGGAATTATGTTTGAAATTCTTCGAGGTAAGCCGTCATCTTCAAATCCAACAGAATCCTTTCTTACAGAACTTTTTCGCTCAAACCAGTCTTCCATAAATCGTGCAGCAGCACCCTTATTATCCCCACTAATTAATGAGTTTGTACGACTCATTGAAGTACCATGAGTAGCAAACCAGTTGAAGCTTCCCGAAGGACCCCATTCATCATCAACAAACTTCAAAAGAGACATTTCTTTATCAACATTATAATTGTATTTGCTTCTCTCTGCAGCCGGATTGTTGAGATAAGCGCTGGGACTGCGATTAACACCAGCATCTAAAAGCTCTCCTGCAAGATGAAGATGAAATATTTACAACCATGTAATATCACCAAAGGGGGGAGAAATTTAACCATCTCGTAACACTCATTTTCTTTGTCTTTGTATAGTTTTTCAGGGTATCTCAATTTCTATGATACAAGCAGGGGGGCTATGAAGCACTGACACTGATGCATCCACCAGACACTAACACGTCGATACTGATAATAATTTAATGTAATGACATGTGTCGGTGTCATATTGATCTCGGACACCAGACACACCTTTCATCAAAAGTGTTGAGCGCTACAGAGGTTGGGGGAACATCAATTTCTTATCTGGTTTTAGTCAAGACTGTGGCATCATTTTTTCATCTCTTACATAAAGATTATGAGAGAACAAAAAAGGTAAAGAATGCACACATCATAGACAATTGAAACCGAAAGGTAAAGCTAAAACTGAGCAACTTGCTTCCTATAGATTTTCATCTTTTTCTGAAATGTTTCAACAGTATGCAAAACTCCCACAATTAAATAAGATTGAAGTTATCCATTATAAATACCTAAGGGAAGAAAACAAATGCTAAGTCATTCCTTACCCTTATTGACAAATATTGATCCTGGGCGGAGATTTTCATGTGCCTGAACAATGCTTTTCTCAATGCCATCAACAAGGGCATCAAATGACTGGCGAACGAATCCCAGAGATGTTACAATATACACAACATACTGAAGATACCCCCCAGGACCAGCATGGGTGTGAATTCCACTAATCGCTACATTATTTTCTGTATATACGTCACCATATCTGTCAAACAAAATAAAATGTGATGTCAGGACTGTAAAAACAGGGGAAATATCGTGCTACAGAACTCCCACAATAATGGGATTCAGGAAAAGGTTGGACCTAAATTCGCTGCATCAAGAGAATCAAGAAGTCACGCTCACGTAGGCATGGGATAAGGGTTGTTGGATGAAAATCAGATGGCTCATATTCTACTTCACGAAATCAGCTATAATTTGGAATACAAGCCGTCTAATCTTCATCCAACGACTAAGATAGGCAACTGTGGATATAAGGAATCCTATTCTGAAAAGGTCAATTTCTTATGGGTTCATCGTAAAGAGGTTTACCTTATATTATATATGGGTCAATTGCATGTTACTCAAAGCATTAACAACTATACTACTAGCAGAAATTATCAAAAATCTCCTTGATAGTCAATCTATTGTAATAATATAAAAAAGTAACTATCATGGTACCTTGCTTTAAGCCTCTCAAGTACTTTGATAGTAACAAGCTGTGCACCCATACAAGCATCAAGATTAACAAACACTACCCTATTACCCTTAGGCTCGGCAACAATAAAAGCACGAGACCGCAACCTAAAGTGAACCCCAGATGCAATCTGTTCTGTGTTAGCATAGCCCATCATGTTAATATCAGCTGCAGGACCGGTAATGTCATAGCTTCCAAGACCAATCAAGTAGTTACAATATGCAACATCACTCTTCAGTAGTAGTATTGTGAGCAACAAAAATGTCCAAACTGCCATAGTTGCAGAAACCCTCCAAACATTCAAGTTAGAGAGTGAAGGGAACTGCATCACACATTCACACCCAAGTTCAAATCAACCAAAAAAGACCAATTTTTCAAGCTTAGCCGGTTCTTCTCATTTCCCTTCACAAATCAAACACACAAAGCTTGCAATTACTATTAAAGAACAAAAATAAAAGAGTAAAACCCATTTTGATCCTCAAAAATTTCTCGCCACTCAATTTAGTCCCTGACAAAAAAAATAACACTCAAACTAGTGCACTGACATTATTTGTAGTCCCTCTGTGATAATGAATCGAAGAGTCCACGTCAGCGACTAATTTAGGTATCATATTTTGTGAGTGGTTAAATTGGGTGCAAAAAAATTGTGAATGAGCAAATTGCTTCACTCAAAAAAACATGAAATGTAAACAATGAATTCCAATTAGGGAATTCATCAATCATGGTTATGGCAAAAAAATAACTGCTTATTTCAACAAAAAAAGTTCAATATTCCAAGTTTAGCTAGTTCTACTCATTTCATAACACAAATCAAACCCACAAAACTTCCCATTAAAGAACACAAAAACAAAAATAAAAAACATGAAATGTAAATAGAAATTTGGGAACTTTTTTTTATAATCAGAAATTTGAGAACTTTAAATGCAGAGAATTCTAATTTGAGAATTAATTAATCATGGGTATGACATAAAATAAACTGTAAGCACAGATTAAATTAAATTACATAAGCATAAACACATAATTAAGAGAGGGTAATTGAGTTTTTCTCACCACCCAGATGTAAATGAACATGCAAAGATGAAACCAAAGCTTGCAGCAAGTGTGGGTTGATATATATATATATATATATATATATAGATAGAGAATGTAGTAGAGAGAGTGATGATGAAAGGGAAAGAGGAGTGGAGGAAGGGGCACGAGAAGACAGAGTTGTGGAGTAATGAAACCAACTACCCTTCCTCCTATTTATTTATCGTATTTGAATGAAATGAAGGTTCCTAATTTTGGAATTGCATGCTTCAGACACAATAAAATACCAAAATTAACAATAATAGTACTCATTCTCATAACAAACAGTGTCAGATAGATAAGCATGCCTTTGTTTATTTTTATTTATTTTCCTTAAAAATAAAGATACTACTTTTTGTCTTATATTTTCACATCTATTATCCATAATTCATGCCAACATAACTTTGATCATATATTGCGATATGTAAGGGTTGCATTTGAATTAAAAATTCCTCACTTATTTACATTTTACCCAAAAAAATAGAAATTTATAGTAGCTTTTAACACAATTGATTATACTACATTGTTATTGTGGTGTATCGGTATCTTCCATTTTGTCTGTGAATTTAAAGTGGTACTTTGATTAGTCCGTAAAGTCTAGTTCAATTGATAATTTAGTCTATAAAATCTAATTCAAAGATTCAATGAATACTGCTCTTCATCCAGTAAGTTTCGCTCCCACTTAACTAAATTGACCAAAATACCCATGCGCTAGTTAAGTTAACTAACGCAAGTGCAAAAAAAAAAAACAAGACTTAATTTTTATACATACGTGACTTAATCACGCTGCGTGAGTTAACTCACGCTGAAATTAACACCTGTGTGAATTAACTCACGGAGGTTCTGCTTCTGCATTTTCACATATGGGAAACGGACGTCCTGCAGTATGAAATTAAAAATGATAAAATAAGTAAAACTTGATATACAATGGAGTTGTTATCTATGTATTAACTAACTAATTCTCAATCCTTACATTCCATTTCGTGGGTTCCGAATAACAACTCCTACACAGGCTGTCGCTTCATCAGTGCCAACAAACTAGTGATACATGGAAAGGAGAGAAAAAAGAAAACAGATAAATACAATGTTACTAAAGAACTGTAAGCCTTAGAACTACCGGTTGAACTTGAAATGTAAAAGTATCATGATACAGCTACATTTTTTAACTTGCTTAGGTAAGTAAAATAATAATGTGATGGAGTTAAGAAAATGATGGAATAGTTGCGTACATACAAATTATTGTAAATGCAAAAACAAAATTTCGGCTTAAGTCACGCATGTGTAAAAAATACGAAATTTTAAGTTAAGTTAATTTTACACTTGCGTTAGTTAACTAGCGCATGTGTATTTTCGGCAAGGCTGCAGGGCACAAGTGTTTTGTGCAGGGGGAAGAGAAGTATTCATATTCAATTGATAACGTGTGGTTGCTACGTGCTAGACTAGACTACACATTTTCTTTGATTACTTTCGATTCAAACTTGGGATTTTCCTTTTGTGTGAGTGCCTTTTCAAGTGGTACTTATCATTGCGTCTAGAGACGACATAAATAATCAGCCTTGTTTTTTATTTTTTATGTCAAGTAGTCTAGTGATTAGATTCACACACACATTATGTGTGGAGAAGTGGGGGAATCTGATGTTCGAACTCCGACTCTGCACAAATTATCTCTGGTAGCTACCAACGGAGCTACACTTACAGGATAATCAGCCTTATTTAAATGATATATGGATAGGAAAAAGATTATTAAAAAATTATAAATCTAAATTAATTAAAAATGATTAACATTAAATAGTTTTTGGTGTTAGTCCACCTAATAATTTGAAGTTTGATCGAAATATAAGTAAAGTTTTATCAAATTATATAATAACATTAAATATGATATACTAAGTATTACTTAAGATCGATTAATAAATATTTTTGTTGTGTTATAGATGAAATCGAGGAGCATGGATTCTTTGACAAATTAAATGTGAACATAAAAAAAAAAAAATCATTACCACCACTTTTGTCAGTTTTTGACTTTTGGGGCGCTAATGCCCAACCAAATGATTTTTTTTAAAAAAAAAAAAAATCCAACCATATGAGTTTTCAAATTTACGCGTTTAATTATTACGAGTATATAGATCTAAATAAAATCATGTGGAAGGGATACCATGTGTCATATGTGCAGCTGTAAGTAATGAAAATGAAAATGTTGAAGGTGTGACAAACTAATTTAATAAGCAATGCGTATGAGTGCGTAGGAATATACATGTGGTGATGAGAATGAACTTCACAGTTCACACATGGCTCAAAGAAGTGGATTGAAAGAAACGATTAATGGGAAACTATGATGATTATTTTGACTAATTATTGCTGCCATTTGGGGTTGGATATCTGATCTTGAGGTTTTTGCATTATTATTTTGTGTCTCCACTAAGTAGAGAATGTCTCCACTAAGCTAGAGTTGTCTTTATATCTTTTACAAAAAACAAAAATGAAGGACATTCATATGTTTGTCGTTCTATACTTGGCAAAAATGTGTTGGATTTCTTTTTCCCTCAAAAAAATATAATGGGCTTAAAAACCAATATTGCGTAACCTAATTACTCAATAGCAGAATTTAATTTTCTTTCTAAGATTAGGCTTGAGGTTTCTTGTGTAGTTTTCTCTCCTACGATTTTTTTTCCTTTGAGAGTGGTATCTTTTGAGTGTTGCTTTTCTCTTTCGTGAGTAGTTTTTACTTTTTTTTTTCCGAGAGTCAAGTGCATACGCTAAGATATAGCTAGACTTAAGCAGTATGCAACTGTAACTAACTCGTGCTAGTTACTGGTGATTGCATATTGTTTACATCTAAAAATAATTGTCATGTTGAGTAAACTTTCAAGCGAAGAGGCCTTCAGCCGATAGAAGTACATACGATGCTAGAAATACTAACAAGAAGAGTAGATTTTTTTCTCAAGATCATTAACACAGTGCGTGGGTCATGGACACTTCAAACCAAGTCAAAACATACACGGGTAAAGGGAGCAATTTAGGATAAACTATAGCATCTTTGACGCTAGTAATCATGGGATGAGTTTTAACTCTAGGTATAGGCTAATTAGTCAAAGGAGTGTTAACTCAGAGAAATAGGGTGATAGTAGTCGAATAGAAAAATAAATTAAAAAAAAATTAGTGACCTCATAGAATTATTTTCTCTTTTAACTTTTTCTATTTGTGAGTATGTGTCTAAACATTTTCTATATGTGTTTGTGACTAAGTAAGCATTTTTCGGTGATGGAAAGTTCCAGCCTCCAAGTTGACTGAACAATAGGGATCGAAGCATGAACAAAGAGGTTATATGAGTTTGAAAGTAGGATATGAGAATTTGTATCCTAGTATATGAGAGATAAAATAGCATACAGACCGTCTTGATGATGCATACGAGGACAAAACACTCAATAATTGTCTTAAAAGTTGTGCAATCAATTTTTCAAAATCAAACTTTTGTTCTTTTCAATAAAAAAATCTCTAATTTTGGATTCCTTAACTTGTGCCCTAAGGGCACAAGATAACAAGACCCTTATTTAAAAGTATTGTTTGATAGTGTTTGTCAAACATATTTCTATCGTTCTTTTATATAAAAAAGTATAGTTAAATATATTTTGGTCCTTACATTTTTCGCAATTTTGATAATAATCTTTACGATTTAATAAATGTTTTTAAAATTCCTACATCTTTATTCTGTTACCGAAATTAGTCCTCAATGTCTATTTAGTTAACGAAATGCTGATGTGGCATAACAATGGGGTCCATTTTCGTCTTATATGGCATGCATATTGAAAGAGAAAAAAATCTAATAAGCCAAACAATTTTCATCTTTTTGTTCTTTATCTTCATCTTTTCATCTTCTTTCTAAATTCATCTTCATCTCTTCTCTTAAACCAAAAAATCATCTAACAAAATAATGGTACAAAATTAACACCTGAACCTAGCCTAGCAGTAACAGTAACAACAATGACCTTAATGAATTTCTTCCATCTCTTACATACCCCAGCAACAACAAAAAACTCAAATCTTGACAATCCATATGCTAAGAAAATCAGACAAAGCTAGATCCGAAAAATCATAGACTACTCAGATCGTTGTTTCCAAACGTGATGTCACGCCATTTTCAACCGCATCGGAAAAACAACAAGGGAAGTGGTATGGTGGTGAGACGGTGAGAGTGGTTGGATCTGACCATTGACGATAGCAGTGGTGTTATGGGTATGGTGAGGTCGTGGTGACTGTGACAGTGAAACGCAGAAAACGCAGAGAATGAGAGTTCTGATTTGCGATGGGCGGCGCTTACGGTGGCAAGATTAAATCATCGAGGGACAAGGGTCATGTGAGAGTGATGGTGGTTACAAGAGAGACAAATACTTGAGAGAGCTGAATAGAGGTTTGATGGTGGTGGGAGCTGCGTTAGCCAGAGATGGTAGTGACGGCGGTGCTCCGGTCAAAGACTAGATCCGTGGTTCCTCAAATTTGTGTTGTTTTTCATTAGGCAAATTCTATGGTACACCCAATAAATTTTGGTGTATCGGTACATTAAGTCATTAAATTAATAATAAATGAGTTGTTTTTTTTGAATAAAAATAATTATTTTTCTATCATTAACAACTATAGTATTTTATTTACCAAGAGCTTCGACGAAATAAAATTTAATTTTTACGAATTTTTATTACCTATAACAATGAATATTGATTATTTTTTAATGAAAAAATGTAAATTTTTTAATATGATCCATATAAACAATGAAATAATGTTTTTTATTATAAAATGATGTTTTCTAAAATATAAATATTGACAAATAGTTTTTTATTTCATAAAAATAATCTTTAATTTATCAGTTTTGTAAAACAAATGTACCGATAAACTCAAATTTGTGAGTGTACCATAGAAGTCCCCTTTTCATTATTGTTCTGTGTGTTCTATGTTTTCTGAAGAAAGAAAAAAAAAAAAAGATGAAAGAGAGATGATGATGGGTGGTGTTGGTGGACTAGTAGAGAGACCATGGAGGAAGAAAAGAGAATTTTTTTTTTCGGTTACAAGAAGAAGAGAGATTATCACCAAACAAAAAAAAGAAGAGAGATTGGTTTACCTAATATCTATATAAAAAATATTAAAATTTTATTTAAATTAGGATTTTAACATGTGGCATGATGTGTCATTAGTGAGGCCATGTGGCAACATAGTGGCGTCTATGTGGCATGTTCAGATTGCTAAGTCAATGAAATTTGACGGTAGGGACTAATTTTGTTAATGGAATAAAAATGTAGTGATTTTAAAAATATTTATTGAATTGTAAGGATTATTCTTTAAAGTGGCGCAAAATGTAGGGACCGAAAACATATTTAACCCAAAAAAATTATATATATTTATATCGTTAAATCATCAAAATGCATGTTTCATCCAAATAAGAAAGGGACCATAAAAAAGCTAATGTCATTAACCAATTATTTATCATGATAATCTATGAACTTTTTTTAATTATATTAACGTCTTTGAATTTAATAATTTTGTAAAAATTTGTTCCATTTTTAAATTTTTATTTATTTAGTATATTTACTTTTCAAATCCTTTTGCATGCTCTTTGACCTTCCAAAATCATAAACCGCCGCCTTACTTCCCTAAATTCAATCGAAAATTTTCAAGGAGGTAGGTCCTGTGGCTGGTGGTGCTGTGAGCGACACCTGTCCTCCGCACCTTGGTAGCTTTAGACTGTGTTTGGTAGCATAAAGAAGCTAGCTTATAGCTTGTAGGACTAACTTATAAGCTTGTTTTGATAGAATGTGAAGTGTTTGGTAAAAAGCTGTGTTTGGTAGCATAAAGAAGCTAGCTTATAGCTTGTAGGACTAGCTTACAAGCTTGTTTTGATAGAATGTGAAGTGTTTGGTAAAAAGCTTTTCTCACTAGCTTATAGCGTTTTTTAAGAAGCTAATTCAAGTAGCTTTTGAGCTTGTAACTTATAGCTTTTTATACTTTCTTCCAATTTTAACATTTTCTTAATTTTATTTTATTTTTTTATAATAAAAAAACTACCCATGTTCTAACTCACGTTACCATGTTATAACATATTGGGTATAGCTGTTCAAATTTTCTTCTTCACTTTTCTATCTTTTTGACCTTGCTCGTAATTTATATAATATTTAATTTTTAAAAAATTTACAATAAATAGTGAAGAAAGTTTAGTTTAGTTAAATTAAATTCATAAAAATAAAATAAAATTTGTTAAATAAAAAATTCGATTGAATTTATAAATACATTTATCATTTTGAAGATGAAAATAATTTGAAATATATTTAAATATTTAAAAATAAATGCATTAAGTAATAAAAATTATATATATGATATTAAAAAAATTAAATAAACATGTCCTTTTATGTCATTTTATATTTATCAGCCACTTCAACAGCTAATTTTACCAAACACTTTTAATTTTAATAAGCTAACTTTTCAGCTAAAAGCTATCAATTATCAATCATCAACTATAAGCTAACTTTTCAGCTATCAACTAGCTTATAACTTGTTTTTACCAAACAACCCTAAGATGTGTTTGGTAAAAAGCTTTTTCCACTAGCTTATAGCGTTTTTTGAAAAGCTATTTCAAGTAGCTTTTGAGCTTATAGCTGATAGTTTTTTTTATATTTTCTTCCAATTTTAACCCTACTAATTTAAATTAATTGTTTTTTTAATAAAACACTACCCACACCCATTTAAAACACTACCCAATTTTAACACTACTAATTTATAACTGCCACGTTTTTCCTTAAAAAAATAAAAACTGCCATGTTTTTTTTTAAGGAATGCTTTATATATATGTTTTTTTTTAAGGAAATGCTTTATATTTTGTTATAAATCATACTGCACACCACACAAAAATACTAGTTTATTGTACGTTCTAAAAATTTATATATTTTAGTTCACATTTTGTTTCCACCTTCCGGCATTCATAAAATCGAGGTCAAAATTGTCGGTGAAATTTCTTTGAAGATTAAAAGTCGATGAAATTTTTTATGGAAACTAAGATCAAAAGTTTAAATATTTATAATGATAAAAAACGTATTTAACCATAAATTAAAATATTAAAAAATAAATACATTAGAAAAATATGTGGGTCGGTGTGTCTATATATATATATATATATATAACATGTCTTTTTATGTCATTTTATACATATCAATCGCTTCAACAACTAATTTTACCAAACACATTATTTTAATAAACGAGCTTTTCAGCTATAAGCTATCAATCACCAATTATCAGTTAACTTTTCAGCTATCAGCTATCAGCTAACTTATAACTTATTTTTACCAAACAGAGCCAAAGTAAAAAATAGTAAAAAGATACTTGTTGTATATAAGCATAAACATCTTTTATTAACCACAGTTAAGGATGACAATTCGACCCAAGCCCATTGGGCATCCACAAAAAATACCCGCAATGGACAGGTAAATAATCGCACTTACGGGTATGTGGACGGGCTCGAGTAATTACCCGCAAACTTGAACGGACATGGGCGCTGGTACGGACACTCTAATATCCAACCCGCCCCGCAGCCCGCATATATATAAATATAATATTATATATATATATATATATATTTAAATTTATATACCACTAAAATTAATTCATATAAATTTTGAATGCTTTTTTGATTTGGCAAAATACTATTATTTGTTCTATTTTTATTTTATTTTTAATTAAAGTGCAGGTAATGAGCGCGGCTACGGACATTTAGATGCCCATAGAGCATGGAGACGGGCATTAAAATTAAAATTGTTGCCCACGAGGTATGAGAACGGGCATCTTTTATAAACACGGGTATGAGAACGGACATTATAGTACCTTGCCCATTAGGCCATTGCCATCCCTAACCACCGTGCATGACCTTCCTCCGCCGCTGTAACCACCATGCCTTCAAATCATCCCTCCTACGACCTAATCCTCCACCGTCTCTCTTCCTCCGATTACGAAATCAAGCTCAAAGTTATCCGAGAAGTTAAGAATCAAATTATCGGTAACCGCACCAAGAAACTCTCTTACATCAAACTCGGCGCCGTTCCCGCCGTCACCGATGCTCTCGCTACAGCAAATGCCGATTCCGATTTCGGTTTCAACCTTATCGTTCAGTGTGCTGCCGTTTTAGGTAGCTTTGCTTGTGGCGTCGATCAAGGCGTTCGTGCTGTTCTTGACGCAGGAGCTTTTCCGCATTTGATTAGATTCCTCAAGCCTTCTAATGAGAAGGTGAATTTGATTAATTAATTTAATCACAGAGTTTAATTATTTTAGTTATTTTTTCCTTGTTTTTGTGTTACAAGTTTGTGCTTAAGATGAAATTGAAATTGCATTGCTCAGAATTGGTACGCTTATTACTAGGTTTTCAACTTTGATGATTGATGTTCCGGTAATAATTTGATGCAGTGTTCATATTTGCATCCATCAATGTTAAATGCATATATACTATGAAGCGCATAGACACCGGCGGATCCGACATCTTTACATCAGTAGACAGTAATAGTTTGAAAAAATTAATTAATTAAACATAATCACACGTGCTAGACACCGGACACACCTTTGATTAGAGGCGTTGGTGCTATAGAGCACATACACTGTTATTGTATTGTATATCTAGCAGGTAGAACAAGAAGAAGAACAAACTCGTCTTTGACTCGAACACTACTTAGCACTCGTACATACACCACACTAACACGTCACACCGATAGTAATTTGTGAAAATGGAATGATTTAATGTAATTGCATGTGTCGGTGTCGCCGTGTCGGACACCGACACATGTTGGAAATCAGACACACCTACGATTAGAGGGGACGGTGCTTCATAGCTCGGGAACTATTATTGTGACACTGATTAACCTTTCTTCCTATGGTTTTCAGGTTGTGGATGCAGCTGCACGATCTTTACGAATGATTTATCAGTCAAAACTAGCTCCGAAGTTTGATTTTTATAAGGAAGAAAATATGGATTTTCTTCTTTCATTATTGATAAGTGAGAATGAAAACCTTATTGGATTAGGTGCAGGCGTTATTATTCATTCTTGTGAGACCAGCGATGAACAAAATATATTATGCCAAGCTGGTTCCTTAGAGAAACTTATCAGCAGTCTCGATGGTTCTATTAATCAGAGAGATGCTAGTTTAGAGTCTTTAGCTACAATTCTTAAAAACAACCCGGATGCTGTCTTGAAGTTTGTGTATCTTCAAAATGGACGAGCGCTGCATCATGTGATTGAATTAACAAAGGGCAGATATTCTCGGACAAGTTTACTGGCGTGCTTGTGCCTGACTTGTATAAAGATTACTTCATCAAGCTATTGGCAAGACATAAAAATTAAAATCAAATTGATATGTATTTTGTTTGAGTTCCTTGATGATTCCGGTCAAGTTGGAGAAGAGGTGTCCTTTGCCTTTTCGAGTTTAAGTGCAGGAAAGGAAGATTTGCAGAAGTTAGAAAATGCTATAGACAAGTTCTACAATCAGCCGAAACAGCAGTCCCATGTGTCTCACGTGTATGATAAGTTCTCACACACCCATCAATTCAAAATGGAGTGCATTCTTTTTTTCCATGATGTCAGCGACTGTCTCCAATTTCCAATCCCTTCTTTCAAGCAGTTTCCAGAAATACTGGCTGCTGCTCAGCTTTATAGAGAGAAACATCCACCTAATATTTACAAGCA
Source organism: Medicago arabica (assembly GCA_946800305.1). NCBI lineage: Eukaryota > Viridiplantae > Streptophyta > Magnoliopsida > Fabales > Fabaceae > Medicago > Medicago arabica. Next base: position 1,655,314 of record OX326970.1, read on the forward strand.
GTTCGACGGGAACCGTGAGAAGCTTGGCTATACCATCAAAGCAAGATGGAGGTGTTACTACAGAGGCGGTGGCACACTGCACAGTTGTTCAATCAGCAGTACCAGCAAGCTGCCAAGCAACATCAGTTTCCGCCTTCTCCTCCACAGCAGCAGCATGGTGACTGTCTGACGACATAGTTGATGCCTTCGTCCAGCCAAACCAGGGTTGATTATGGCGGACAATCCTAGATTTTTTCTTTTATCTTGTTTTTATTTCTCTGTATTTATATTTTATATATATTATATAAACAATTATTTACACTTGAATAGAAGGCGGATAAGTTTTTCTATCTTGTTTTTCTTATTTTTTGGTCAATTTTATTTTTTGTACCTTAAATTGAGTTTCTTAGCTGTATTTGTAATGATATAAGATCTTAGTTGGTTGCTTATGAAAAATAGTTTGCATGATGAATGTCCTACAATACAGTTTTCCTTTCTTGATGAAATGAAAAAGTTTAAAAAGATGTGATTGAAGGGCAAGTTCAATGGGATTTGTTCTCTGGATCAAAATTTTAAAAAACCCCTCTTAAAATCTCATCCTTCCTCCGATCCAAAACATTTGTTTGTTGAAGTTTTAATTTCTCAGATTATTTTCAAAATAAAACTCATTAACCAAAAACCAAAAATCCAATTCATTCTCGAAATCTGACTACCAATTTTTCGAACTTTCATCTCATTCAAGCAAATTCATTGCACTCAACAGAAAATTCTTCTCAAAACCCATTTGATTAATTGTCGTTTTACTCTTTACATTTTCTTTCTTTTTTATGTTTTCATATGCTGGAGAGAAATAAAAATAAAACTGAAAGGAAACAATGCAGAATGACACATATGACCACAACTCACACCTGTTGTTGCTGCATATCATTTTAACGAAAGTATTCAACATAAGAGATAGAATTAACAAAGAACAACTTCTAGAAAAGACATAACGTGTGGATACATACTGGCAGGGGTTTAAGTATATATTTTCTTTCTCGTCAATTTTATTGGCATAATGCAATACACCTCACGTAAAAGTAAGAAATTTGTAGACAGAATATAGTGATGGCAGGAGTGGTGAGAGGGGAGGGCGAAGACGATAATTTTTTTTTAAAGGTTCTTGAAGACCATGTTGAAAATTAAGATGTTGAAGATCAGATACTAATATGATAGCAAGTTGCACAGTTAAAATGAGCATTTAACTATTTTTTTAAAGAAAAGAAAATTAAGCGGAAAGTTAAAGAAAAAGAGCGCCACTTTCTAACCTAACAAATTTTCCAAATAAGTCAAAACTCGCGACTACCAATAATCCAATATCCCATTCTTTTCTTTTTCTATATCCAAAAATCAAAACAAAACCCTCTTACTCACCTCTCTTTTCCTATTCCCATCCCAACAAACTCAAAATAATTTTAAAAAAAAAAATCATAAAAAAATCCAAAAACCCAAAAAAATAAAAAGGGATCTCGGAATCGTAACTGTCGAATGCGGAGGTTATTCCACCGTGCATGACCTTCCTCCGATGCTGTAACCACCATGCCTTCATCTCATCCTTCCTCCGATCTAATCCTCCACCGTCTCTCTTCCTCCAATTACGAAATCAAGCTCAAAGCTATCCGCGAAATTAAGAATCAAATCATCGGTAACCGCACCAAGAAACTCTCTTACATAAAACTCGGCGCCGTTCCTTCCGTCGCCGATGCTCTCGCAACTGCAAACTCCGATTCCGATTTCGGTTCTAATCTTATCGTTCAGTCCGCTGCGGTTTTAGGTAGCTTTGCTTGTGGCGTCGATCAAGGCGTTCGTGCTGTTCTTGATGCCGGAGCTTTTCCGCATTTAATAAGATTCCTCTCCGTCGCCAATGAGAAGGTGAACTTGATTAGTTACTTTTCAATTCGTTTGATTATTTTTTTACTTAATTAGTTTCAAATTAGTTTAATTATTTTTTTGCTTATTTTGTTCGGTTAGAAATTTGTGCTTAAGATGAAAATGAAATTGCAATGCTTAGAATAGGTAGAATTATTATTAGGTTTCGATGATTGATGTTTCTTTACGATTTTTAGGTAAAAAGGAAATGTAGGTTATATGATGTACTGTTCATTTTGGCATTCATCGTTAATATTAAATGCATTTACACTGTTATGGTAGAACAAAAACAAGACCGAATTCGTAGCATACAAACGCTGAAGTAGTGACACTTCTCACACATTCAATTATGTTGTTTTCTCAAATTACTATCGGTGTCTATGTGTCAATGTTGTGTCAGGTGTTCTTATCGGTATCAGTGTTTCATAGCTCGCAAACTATTATTGTGATACTGATAAACCTTTCTTCCTTTGGTTTTCAGGTTGTGGATGCGGCTGCACGTTCTTTACGAATGATTTATCAGTCGAAACTGGCTCCGAAGTTTGATTTCTATAAGGAAGAAAATATGGACTTTCTTCTTTCATTATTGAGGAGTGAGAATGAAAACCTTACTGGACTAGGTGCAGGCGTTATTATTCATTCTTGTGAGACAAGCGATGAACAGAATTTATTATGCCAAGCTGGTTCTGTAGAGAAACTTATTAGTGGTCTTGATGGTTCTATAAACCAGAGAGATGCTAGTTTAGAGTCCTTAGCTACAATTCTTAAAAATAATTCAGGAGCTGTCTCTAAATTTGCGGAGCTTCAAAATGGAAGAGCGTTGCGTTCTGTAATTGAGTTAACCAAGGATAGATATCCTCGGACAAGGTTACTGGCCTGCTTGTGCCTAATTTGTATAAAGAATTCTTCATCATGCCATTTGCAAGATATAGGAATCAAAACCAAATTGATATACATTTTGCTTGAGCTTCTTGATGATTCTAGTCAAGTTGGAGAAGAGGCTTCATTTGCCTTTTCGAGTTTAGTTTCAGGAAAGGAAGATTTGCAAAAGTTAGCATTTGAGGCCAACGCTATAGATAAGTTTTACAATCACTTGCAGAACTGCGCCTTACATCCCAAACGTCTTGAAGGGATATTTCTAGCATTGGCCGAACTTTGCTCAAAATTGGAATGCTGCAGGTCAAAGTTTATTTCATTGCAGGTTGGTTCTTTCATGCATACTACTAGCAAATCTCATGTATCTGTTGCCAATAACATTCTTGTAACCCCCCTAATTTAATATACAACTGTGTTCTTTGTTGCAAAAATAACCGATGAATCAATAGAAAAACGGTTATTACACTTACTTATATCACCTTATCATAGGGTTCACACAATCATATCGAAGGATGAGAAGTAACAGGGGATGCATGATCTGAGATAATGAGAAGGGTTACAAGTTGGGGATCTTGATAGTCTGATACTAAATAACTTGAACTTAACTTTCTTCAGAATGTTAGTATTGAATTTTTCTGTCTTGTGCTCCCTTTGTTTCTCAAGAAATCTGCGCAGAAGAAGATCCTTTTAAGGGTTTTTAAGATTCAGTCTTGAATTAGACACTGTGGGAACTGTTATTAATTATTATTTTTCTTTGTACTATGTTTTATACACAATTAATGCGGTTAAACTTTTTTTAATCAGTGTCATTTTGGCAAGTTGACTCACCATTTTCACAATCATGGAATGATCCTGCCACTCCCAATCCCATGTGCATTACTACACCGAGGGGGCTTCAAAGATTGCTGGATTGTGCGATGGTACGAGGTAATTAATAAAAAACTTACACCTCGTAACATCGCACAATCCTGCGGTCTTTGAAGCCGCTTCGGGGTAGCAATGCAGATGGGATTGGTAGAATGGTAGTGGCAGGATTATTCCATGATTGTGAAAATTGCGAGTCAACTTGCCGCTGTATTTCTAGAAATCTGATCTGAATTTTTTCTGCGAAAACCCCTATAAATTGAAATGGACCCGGGTCTGGTTTTGGAGGAAAACCCAAAAGTATGTTTGTGCGATGGTGGTGACGGCTGAATTGTTTACTTCGTTTCTCTCCAGTCAACAATCAGTACAATTAGGGTTTTCTAACTGGGTCAGGCAAGCCCAATTCTGCAGTTTATCTATATTTTTCCTTAACTATACCACCATCACCATTTTTAATTGTTTCCTAAGTCTCTTTTTGGTGAATTATTGTTTTGCAAGTCTTTGACTTCTAACTTAATTAATTCAATATACATACATTGATACACACGTGCGCACACACACATATATATTGAATTCAAATATCTCATTATTTTTAAGTTTAGTTTAATACTATTATTTATGGAGTGTTTCTTTTTATATCTTATTTTTATGGTTATGAAATTAATTTGACATTGTGATTTAGAGGTTATTTTCTTTATCTATGATAATTTTTAGAGTTTTATACATGTATTTTATATATGAACTATATATAATCATACTTTTTCCCAATTAGTAGGATCTTACTGTCCATGCTATGATCCTTGAGTTATGATTTCAAACCCCACGTGATCTTGCGTAGACTCTAATATTTTTACTAGCAGCACTTGCTCAGATTATGTATAAAAAGTTCACATGTAAATAAAGTCTTTACTTATATTTTCAGCATAAATAACATAACTGTGATATCATGTTTACCTACACTTGGCTAATTACCTATCTATGAGTGTTGCATTTTAATGCAAAGTCTGGCATAAAGAGTGAAACTTGATCTCATGTAACTGTATCGTAGACAAGGTGCTATGGTACTTAGTTGAGTTATTCATAAATGGTAGTCAATATAGATGTTTATCCTGTTGATGATATAATTTTTTTGCTGTATCGCATGCCACCAAAAACATGTTTGTATTAATTCAATGTGTTTCTTCCAGATGAATGATAATTTTGTGGTTTTATAAGTATTCAATATGGCATTGGTAAACCATGTACCCAGAGACTAAGTCAACTTGTAACTCCGACTACATTTATTATGAATACAGGTTTTAAATCAATTAATTAGTGCGTTAAGCCATGATGAAGCCAATGTGCGCACAGCAGCTTGCATATGCTTAAAAAGTGTCTCACGCTCAATCAAGGTCTGCAACTTTTGACTAATATGACTTCTTTAATGTTATTTATAGCGTAATTCTCATAAAATGCCATTCAGAATTTGAGTGCAGGTTATTTCATGAATGAAAGGATTGTCATTCCATTGGTCCGACTTCTCTCTGATCTTTCAACTTCAGTCCAAGTATGTCTAATCATATTTATGATTTTTCTTTTGTTGTATTTAAGTTAAAGTGAGTGCTTTGTAGCTTTCTTTCATCCAGAAATGCATAAGTGAATCGTGCTGAAAGATTAGAATCTAAACTTACAGAATCTGAAGGATAGATTAAGATTCAATTTGATATGTACCTTTTAGACATATACTTTGGTGCTATGCTCTTGCCTGTTCATGTAGATTAAGCTTGAAATTGAAATAGTTCAGAGATCAAGCTTTTTGCTTGACTCGTTGGTTAATTAATATGGTTGAGTGGTATTAGAAAGGAAGGAATAACTGATGGTTTTTGACATGATTTGAAAGACATGTTTAGTAAGGATTTCAGTGATATCTGCAATATCTGCGAGTTCCAATGTTTTATTAAAGAAATTGTCATTATTTATCCACTCTTTAGCACTTGTTGATAGTCTATTCACGACAGTACATGCTTGTATTGAGTTTTTTGAACCATCCTTTCTTTAAGAAATTTGAATAATTTAGACTTAGTGTTAGAGATTGAAAGCTCAGCATTGAATTTGAAATTATGGTATTGGAGATGTATTGTAATTGATGCTGAGTAGGAAGGGCCGTAGGACTGACTTAAAATGTTTCTAGTGGACTAGACTGTTGGACAATGATATTCATAATTCAACATTCAGAAGACTGGTTTTGATTGACTTTATTTTTTTCTTTTAATGTTATTTGGATCTTGTCGTCAAATACAGATTTATTACAAGAAAATTTGGCATATTGTTGAATTGAACGAACTGAGCCGTTAGTAATGTATCTTGGGGTAAAAATGAGGGTATCACAAAGGCCATCTATGTTGTCCAATTTATTATTTTATCGATGATAATCATAAGCCTACCCTTTATTGGGTTGAACATAACTCTTCTCCCCGGCACTTAATTTCTTTCCCAAACGTTCTATTTCCTGATTAATTGTATTCACATAGACTTTACCTCATTAGTTCTTAGTTTTGTTAAAGTTAGTAAGCAAAGCAATTTCTATGTTGTCGTCCAGGTTGCAGCTCTTGGTGCTATTAGTAACATAGTTGTGGACTTTACACCAGATAAGTCAACATTCATACAATGTGGAGGCATTAAAGAGCTTGTCCAATTGACAAAGTCTATGGATTCGTCTTTAAGGTTGAATGCTGTGTGGTCCTTGCGTAACATGGTGTTTCTTGCGGATAGGATGTGTAAGGAAACAATTTTTATGGAGTTGACAGTGTCTTCAGTAGCTAGCCTTATTTGTGGTAATTATCTTCACTGTCAGTCCATATCTTTTCTGATTAATTGGTGCTTGCCAAAAGAAAGTTTTCACTGGATCCGCTTACTCTGCAGATTCCGAGCCTTCTGTTCAAGAGCAAGCTTTGGGCCTTGTTTGCAATTTTGTTGATGGATGTATGGATTGTGTTGAATTTGCTTTTGCTGAAGATGGAATCATATTGGATGCTGTTGGAAGGCAATTGTGGAAGTTCTCAAAAATGGAAATCGGTATACAGGTGAGAAATAATTTCTGATACTCTGATCAGACATTGTTGCAAGTTATTCATTACAATAGGCATTGATATCAAAATTTGGAGAATGCATTCGTTAAATATTTCCAGTATGCTTTCTGATCCTTTCGTATTATGTTTTAATGATACACCTAGCAAGCCATTAACATGTTGAATTTGTGAGATTTTTGGTAAAAGGAAGAGAGAATAATAAGTGCTATGAATATTATTTATAATGGCTGAATAGTAAGCGTAGTGTGATATCTGTATAAAAAAAAACTTTTGACATCAAATATGAAAGAGGATCAGTATTTTAGGAGAATAATTTCATATAGGGTCTTGCTAACCATTGCCCTGAAGGCAATGGTTAAGGATTTAAAAATAGAAATAATTTATAAGTTTTATGTAAAAAAATGTTACTTTTTAAACTTTCAATGTCTTGAATGCATCATTTCCAAGACAAAACTTCCTTTTTAGACTTCTTAACCATTGCCATGAGGGCAATGGTTAGCATTTCCCTTTCATATATTATCAATAAGGTTTTCCATGAAGCTATTCACCAAACAAAATAATCACAAAACACGAGACTTGAAATTACAAAATACTCCTAATGTCTGTTATAACTAGATGTATTTTTGGATTCTAAACAAACTTTTAACACCTAAAAATTGACCGAGTTCTCGTAGGTTTGTCCAAATTGCCAATTGGAAGGAACAACACAAGTAAACTTCAAAGCTTTTCGATCACTTGTTGTAACCCAAAATTACAAGTCTTTTCCAACCAATTTGGCTCTAGTGTGCCAAACTTGTCCCTAATTATGTGTCATTGGAGCCCAATCAGTATTAGACCCTATGACTTACAGACATAAAATATCACTAGCATTGGCAACTTTTAACACCAAAACCATTTACAAAGAAGGGATCATCCTAGTTTAATATTGATGTGTTCCATGCCTCAAAAGAGGTGGTGCTAGATTTAAGCTAAGAGGAAACCCTTACTTTTTTTATGGTTTTGGTGTACAATGCTACCAATGTTGGTGATATTTTACGTGTGTCAATCAAAGGGTCTAATACTGATCTGGCTCCAATGACACATAATTGTGGACAAGTTTGGCACACTGGAGTCAAATTGGTTGGACAAGATTTGTCATTTTGGGTTACATCAAATGATCGAAATGCTTTGAAGTTTACTTATGTTGTTCCTTCTAATTGGCAATTTGTACAAACCTAGAGAGCTTGGTCAATTTTTAGATGTGTTAAAAGTTTGTATAGAATTAAAAAATACATCTAGTTATAACTTATAACCAACATTAGGAGTATTATGTAATTTCAACTTTAGTATTTTGTTCCACGAATATATTCGGGGAAAACCTTATTGATATTATATGTAATAATTCTCCTAAAATACCGATTCATATTTGATGTAAACAGATTCTTATTACTTTTATAAAGATATCACACAACTATTCAGTCATTATCAATAATACACCGAGCTCTTGTTATTCTCTCTTCCTTTTACCTAAAAGCTCACAAACTCAACAGATACAAAACTATTGGGAAAAACCCGAGTCCCACATAGGATAAAGATAAGGCCTGGAATGATTTTATAAAGAGTGGCATTCTTCACCTTACTAGCCTGTTTTGTGAAGATGAGTTAGGCCCAACATAAAAACCTAATTGTATCAGAGCCTATCCATCCTGGCAACACACCATTTATATCCATGCACTAATCCCAATAGTGCTAAAAAGAACTCAAGTCCCACATATGATAAAGGTAAGGCTTGAATTGAGTTTATAGTGGCATCTTTCACCGTACAGGCCTGTTTTGTAAGGATGTGGTAGGTTCAATGTAAAAACATGAAAAAAAATATTCCGATGTTTTGGTAAAATATAAATTAAAACTATTGTTGCAGTCTCTTATTTAAAACTGCCTCATACATACAAGTATTCTAAGATATCTCAAAGGGTGGTATAGAAAGTAAACAGATTCTTCCCCAGCAGGGCAAAAATAACATGAATATGAAAACAGTCATTGTATTGATAATTTATTCTCCATGCTGAATGTTATTTATTTTTTTCTTTCTGTTTAGGGGATGTACGTACTCAGCAATATTGCAAGTGGAAATGAGTTTCATAAAGAAGCCATAATGCAGCTGCTCTTTCCACAAGCAGAAAATGGATCTCACTCTCTATTGAGCCAGTATTTGCAGAGTAATGACAGTCGTCTACGCACATCTGCTGCTTGGGTCATAGTAAATCTTACTGTTCCTGCAAGTCCTGGTGCATTTGACAGGGTTGTAAAACTGCGAAATTTTGGCATTGTTTCTCAAATCAAGAGGATGGCCAATGACTCTTGCATGGATGTGAAGGTCCTTTAATCTTCATACTCAGTTGTTTTTTTTTTATACTTCCTTTTCTCAAATTTTATTTTGTTGATGCAGCTTCGAGCACGACTTGCGCTTGAGCAGATTATTTCTTTTGGTGATAGTTAAATGACTTAAATCAAACAGTTTCTCCATTTGGAGCCTTTGGGCCGCAGTCAGAGAAAAATCTTAATAGAATTTATTTTCTGTCACTTTCACATCTTATAAGTAATGGGTATCTTGCCTTCTGCTTCATCTTCCAATACGGTATGCTTCAGTGGTTTACTTCAACAACTTTATCTGTTCTTGAAGTTCCTTTCTAGATGTTATTTTAATCGAGTTACAAGCAAAAATTATTATATATGCATTTGAAAATGGATTTGTTGACAGTTGTTAATAATAATATCTGTTCAAGCTTAAATGATAAATATGATAGTAAATATAAAGCTGGTTCACTTTCTGTGCAAGGGAATAATAGGATAAATATTTATTTTTCATCCATTCGCTTTGCTTTGTTTTTCTGAGTAGTATGTTTCGCTTGAAGGTTTTCTTAACATGTTCTGTTCTATTCTAATGTGTCCAATGTATTCATGCTTTTTAAATGCTTCCTTCTTTTGCAGGTGTATCATATTTCTTCAATTTTTTTTTAACCAGCCAGAGCAGTGTTAAACTTTTAAATTTTGTAAGCACTCCTGACCTGGTTACCATTACCCCTCCAAATTTTATATTTCTCATCACTTGCGTTGTGTATTACTTTTTGTAAGTTGGAAGCTAAGAGTAGATTTACAGGCTTATAGTATTGTACCATATGAGTAGTCGGTGTAAATTTTAGAACTTAGTTTCAACTTCATTGTGGTTCTGTTCTGATGTGATGGCAGACAGTGGAGTTGTATGTGTAAGCTAAGTGCCGAGGCGCTATGTTTGAGGGTGTTTCTGGTATTCATGCATATCTTGTAATTTTGTAAACTAACATTTGCGGTTCATTGGTCATTCTCTTTTCGGTAAAAACAGATGACTCAGTTTTGTTGCCCAGTTTGAGCCTAAATAATAGTGTTTTGTTTCTTACAGCTAAATACCTTTAAATGCGGCATGATGCATTTTTTTTGTCATGGATATATATGGCTGACACGGGGTTCTAGATTTTTTAAGCCCTCCCTTTGTGCTGAGCCTCTACTACACCACAAAGGATTAGTTTTGAATCTGAATGCTCGAGAATGCAAAAACATCGATTTTTTCATTATTTAAAAATTGTAGTTCACAAGTCCTAGCTGAGCGTGTGTTTGGTTAAGCGGTGGCAAAAATTGAGTTTGATAAAATTGATTTTGATAGAATTGATTTCGGTCAAAAGTGAGTTGAGTGTAAATTGATTTATGTTTGGTTACATTTATGCGAAAGTGATTCCAATAAAATCGTGTTGTTTGGATAGTTTGGATGAAAATTGCTTTTGCATATGTAATTACCGAAATGGGTTTTAGTTGTATTTAAAATATATATTTTATTTATATTATTGCATTATTGAATTTGATCAAACTGTATAAAAATTAGTAAAAAAAATTATTCAATGAAATGTGCTTGTTATATTATAAATATAAAGAATTATAAATTAATATAAAGTATGTAAAAATTATAAATACGAAGTAGAGCTGTATAGTATATAAAAGCATGTTTGTTTGTTTTTTCCTTAAAAAAAGTTAAACATGTTTTCTTAATTATTTCAAATATTATTTTAATTATTGATGGTTACTTCTTAATTATTTCAAATATTATTTTAATTATTGATGGTTACTACAAAGGGCAAATGCCTTGTACAATGTCCAATCAATGTGCAAAAACTATGATTTACGTTTTCTTTTTGACGGACAATCAATGTTTCCAGAAAAACAATAATAAACATAGTATAAGGGGTAATTGGGAAACTTTACAACCTTTGGTAACATTGGGCTTGTAAAATCGATTTTAGCAATTGGAAAAGCTACTATTTCTTGCTTCTAGTGAGCGTGAGTCTGGTGGATAAGAATCAATTTTATTGTTGAAAGCCAAACAACATCATAACATTATCAAATCAAGTTTGAGCTAGTTAACGTGAGTTTGCCCTTCCCCCACCGCTCAACCAAACATTGACTGAATTCCTTCAAAAAAAGTTTTAGCTGAATTGACAAAAATGCCGAAATTGTTAGGTTAGATGCCGACTGGGGTTTGAACTTTTGTATGTGAACTTTTAACTATTATCATTTCGTCTATCTACATTAAAAAAAATTGTAGTCATTAAACTGTTGGGTGTTTTATCCCCATTCCCTTCGTTCAGCTGGGAGCATTTTGTTTTAGTGTACAATTTCATCAACCCAACATTTCTTAAAAATTACACATGACGTAATGTTCGAAAGTCTACTTTTAGATGGCATCCGAAGTGATGTGGAGGTTTAAAAGAGTTTCTCCCTTGCCAGTATCGCAAAAACAACTCTTCGATTTGATTGTAAAAATTAATGAGTGAATTTGATATTTATTTATTTTTGAATAAAAGGAATGAAAAAATAAAATACTGAAATTGTTAAGTTAGACGATGTGATCAACAAAAAGAGCATATTTGTTATTTTGACATCATTTTTTGTAGTTAATTTGATTCTTAAAATTGTTCAAGTTATTTTCATCTTTTTCCAATAATATATAAATAAAAATATTTCCTTTTCAGTTTTTACAAAAACACTATCAAATAAGATCAAAAAATTTCTAATCTTTTTTCTTCTCGTCCCTCCCCTCAAAAGCGTCTCCTTCTCTCATTTTCAAACTCCTAAACTGATCTTAAAGGTCTCAAGAGATTTTCAACGGCCTCTTTAGGGTAGTCAAGTAGTGATTTTGGTTTAGCTATGTTAGTTTGAAATTTCAGGCAGAATACTTTTTCACAACTAAAATGAAATATGTGTTTGAAAGCATGCATTGTGAAAAACATCACTTGGATTCCATGTTTCACTATGGTTGAAGAGATATCACTTGTGTACCATAATGGTATATACTATTGTCCAATTAGAACGTACCTATGAAGCTCGGATACTCTAAAATGGAACCGTACCCGTATCGGATACGTATCGGATACCGATACTCCACGGATACTCGCGGATACGTACCCACGAAGTATCGGAATTAATTATTTTAATTTTTAAAATATATTTTATCCGATACTTATTGGATACTTCAAAGATACACACAGATACTTATAGGATACTTCACAAATACGTATCCTAGAAAAGATGAAAGGAAAAAAGTGAGACAATGTTTTAGAAATTCAATAGAGATGTATATGATTCAATTTTAGATATGCATCAATATAACTGTTTCTCGATGAACCATTTAAAATTATACTTCTTATGGATGAAGGTAACGAGAGAGGTGATTCAATTAATCAATATTTGATCAAATTTGTGTTCAATGCTTCTCTCCGTATCCCAACAAATGAATATAATATGGTTTATAAGAAAATTTTACATGCATATAATAATAAGGGTAATCAATGCTTATTTTCTTCAAGAATATTTACATATATATAAATTTTAATATAAGAAATTTGTTGACGTATCTTAGCCGTATCGTATCCTAAATTTTAAAAAATTCGCGTATCCGTATCGTATCGTACCCGCACCCGTATCCGTATCTAGGCTTCATAGAAATGTACCACTTGGCACACTCTTTAAAAAAATATATCAAATAAAACATTTATAGAGTAACATTGGTAGGTGATACACTCTAATTGAAGCATTTATAGAGTAACATTGGTAGGTGGTACACTCTAATTGGCCAATTGTATATACCATTAGTACATTAATGGTACACAAGTGGAGTTACTTTTGTAATGTAATGTCACCTGCCTACATAGACTAAAATATAATTTCATGAGGAATCGTAGTTTGACTTCTCTACAAAACTCATTTCTCAGTCAACAAATCAAATATAAATTAGATTAAATACAACTTTTGGTCTTTTTAGTGACGGAATTTCCAAGTTAGTCATTTAAGTTTTGAAAGTTTCAATTCGGTCCTTTTAGTTTGACAGAATTTCCAAGTTAATCCTTTAAGTTTCAAAAGTTTTAAACAGGTCTTTTTAGTTTGACAAAATTTCCAAGTTAATCCTTTAAGTTTCAAACTAAAAGGATCTATTTAGGGGGAGTTTTGTCAAATTAAAAGAACCTATTTGAAACTTTTGAAATTTAAGACTGACTTGAGAATTGTGTCAAACTAAAAGGACGTAATTGAAACTTTCGAAACTTAAATGACTAACTTGAGAATTCTATCAAACTAAAAGGACCAAAAATGATATTTGACGTATAAATTATAAATTATGATACACACATCATCAGCAAATTAAAGCGCCTACGAGTAGAAACTAAACTAACTTTGTAAAAGCTTCAGGCTCTTCTTTGCTACTGCCACACAGGAATGAACACAATTTTTTTTTTTAAAGCAGGGATATCATATATCTCTTTCAACCCTTGACTTATATAGTTATAGAAAAATAGTAAATAATCATTTTGTTTCTTTATTGTATGTTGCATCGTCACTATAATATCTGAATTTATCAAAATTACAAACACATTATCATCAGTTGAGAAAAAAATATTGTGGAGAAACAATCTATAACATAAATTCATCTCTTTGGAAAAAAAGACATAAATCCATCTCAATAGTTTCTTAGTGTATTAGTACTAAACATTTATAATTGTAAAAAACATTATTATTTGCGAATAAAAATTTACTTGGTTGATAAGGAGTTGATTCATATCTTACAAAGATGTGGATTGAACTCTCGTCGTAGACATAAAAACCGTTTTAGAGGTTAATAAGTAAATACTTATGAAAGTGCTCTTTGAACTTATGTCTGCTCTAATCCTAATGAGCCTCCAAGACTCAACTTATTTAAACTTAATGTTATATAAATAAAAAGTTATTTATCCATTTACCATTTACCACAACTTTTGTACATGCTAGTTTATTCTGACCTAAACTATACTTACAAAAGCTTTTAATTTTCTCACTGTTTTAAAAGCTTTTGAGAAATTGGATTTGAGAAATTTTCTCATGCAATAATTAGGGCTCAAAGTTTCTATCAAACAATGGACCTTTTAAAAAAACAAAAACGACAACATCAAAAGAAAGAAAATAAGAACATCAACAACAGGAACAAAACTAACTAAACATATGCATAGGGTGCTTTCAAAGAAACAAGAAACATCCAGTGAAAAATGCTTCTTAAACATGGATTCTGTTAAGGTTGCTGTTGATGATGTCTACGTTTACAAGTAACGGTGCATGCTCAACACCAAAAGATCCAAAATTTCGTATACCAGAAGTTTCATCATGTCCTCTAGCACCAAAGAGGAAGAGAGTGCTTTCAAATTTCTCTCTTCGTAGATCACCCTCAGAATTTTTTGCATCACATGACTTGGATATTTTCATAATTATTTGCTAATATATGCTTTTGAGAATTTTGGATTTTGAAGTTGGCATTGGTGTTAGTGGCTAAATTTAGCTTGTACAACTATCTAATTTCAATTTTAAGCTTTTTATTTTCTTTGACCATATTTTTGTGTGGTTACTATGTTACTATCTTTATAATACAAACAAGACTGTCAATCCTAAATTAATTATATGGAAATTAGTCGTGATAATAAATGAGTGATAGTAATTTGTTTACGAAGAAAAAGATTTTTTTTTTTTTTTTAATCTAGGCTACCTTTGTGGATAATTGTACCATGAGCTACATTGCATAATATACGCAGGAATTAGGGTTCCAAATCCGAATAACTCATTTATTCACCTTAAGAGGTGAATTTCTAACAACCTACTAGACAAAAAAATTTGTAATTTACTCAATAACCAAAGAAAATTAGGCACACAAGTTTCTTTTTTTAATGTCAAACGTTAGAAGTTAGATTAATATTTTTACCCCTTAATCTGAGTTTGAATTCAAATCCTCAAACTTTTTATCCCTTAGCTAAAACACGTTTTTTTAATGACAAATGTTATTAGATAGATTAATATTTTTATTCGTCTAAGTATGAACCCAAAACCTCAAACTCTTTATCCCTTAGCTCAAACAAGTTTTTTTAATGGCAAATGTTAATAGTTATATTAATATTTTTGCACTTCCTTCTAAGTTTGAACTCAAAACCTCAAACTCTTTATCTTTCAGCTCAAACAATTTTTTTTAGGGTTAAATATAATTTGGTCACTATAATTAAACTAACTTTTCGTTTTACTCCCTCTAAAATTTTCCTTCGAATTTAAGTCCTTATAAAATTTTCAAACCCCATTTTTTGTCTCTCTTTTTAAGTCAAATCACGTGTTGACTTTGTATTTTTCAATGAAATTGTGCAGATAAATAGATGTTAAATTTAATTTAATTTATGATCAAAATTGTGGTTAGTTTAACTAAATAATTAAACACAATTGTACAATTTTCAACATGGCCGAATTAACTATATAACGAACCACTAAATAGACAATGTCAATGAAAATTTACTCAGTTGGTAAGAAATTAATTTACCCATAAAGTTTTAAGTTCAACTTATGTTACCTGTATAAACACATCTTTATTTAATAATCCATAAGTACCTCTATTAACGATCGTCAAGCTGCTCAGACTCTAGTGAGATCTGGGAGCCCATCTCACCTTCCTTGCTCCTAACTAAATAAACAACATTTCAGGATAAATTGAATGTGTATGGAAAAAAGAAGTTAAATAGGTGTTTGAAAAGCATACATTGGATAGGTCTCTTGGATTCCTTATTTCACTATGTTATAGTGGAGAGAGTTACTTTTGTAGTGTCACACTTAGAAATAATACTAAAATATTGTTTCACGAGGAATCAAAAATTGACTTCTCTACAAAACTCACTTTTCAGTCAAATATATATACACAACATTTCAACAAATTAAAAGCACCCACCATTAGAAACTAAACTACTTTGTAAAAGCCTTTGTACATGCTAGTATATTCTCACTATACTCACGAAAGGTTTTCATTTTCTCTTGTTTTGTCTCAAGAAATGGTCCCTTTAGGAAAGACAACACCAACAACTTCAACAAAGAAGAAGACAAGAACAAGAGGAAGAAAACTCACAAGAAGCAACATCAAGAATCAACATCTACAAAGCAAACAACAAGAAACATCCTCTGAAAATTGTTCCTCAAACATGGATTCTGTTAAGGTTGTTGATGATGTTTCCATCACAAGTAACAGTTTATGCTCAACTCCGAAAGGTAAAAAATTTCGGATACCAGAAATTTCAACATGTCCACCAGCACCAAAGAAACAAAGGGTGCTTTCAAATTTCTCTCTTCGTAGATCATTCTTTGCAACACCAGACTTGGAGAAATTTTTGTGTGTTGCACTTCAAGATTCTCTAGCTTCATTTGTTTGCTAGTAGATATTTGTGTAATGAGACCGCAGTTGCAGTTGCGGACCACAATTTAGAACCGTGTTAAGAACTATGAATTTTGAAGTGATCATTGATATTAGGGGACAGTTTTTCCATCCCTTATTATTTATGATCATTTTAGCTTAGTAGAGTTTGTTAGTGACTAAATTTAGCTTGGTTACTCTCCAACTAGATTTAGATTTAAGCTTATTTTTGTTTTTTCATATCTTATACTAGTGGAAGATATAAGTTATGACCTTGATATACTAGTTAAAGTGTGGTGAGTGCAAATATTGTAATGGGTTTGATTTTGAGGTTTGTGAGTGTTAGTTAGAGTTTGCAGTTTTGAAGAAACTTGTACTGTTTGTTAAGTAGTCACCTTAAGAGAAAATAAAAGTCATAAATATGCTTCCTTGTTTTCATTATGTTTATCCTTCTTTTATTGATCTTTTTCTTTTAATTCTCTTTTGTCACGATGATTTTCAGTTTTGATTTGTGTTACCTTTTGTCTCAACTACTATGTCTTTAAAAACTTGTTTGAATTATGACCAAAACATATCATTACTAATTAGTGTTAATTTGACAATATATTTTTGCATGAAAAATGATATTTCAACATCAACTAAGGTCAAAAATCAATCTACAATACATCCCCCGATTCTTTAACTTATTTTAATTTCTCAGTTTGGTCCCTTTGGTCATTATCGTTGTTTTCGTCATCGATTTGATCCTATTTTATTAATTTTAAATCCCTCAAAAAGAAGACCGTTGAATAAAGGAGGTTCATCATATCTAACCGTGTATCACCAACGTCTAATTTATTTTACTTATCATCATCTTCTTCCTTCATCATCATCTTCATATAACCTTCATCAATCTTTATCATCTTCATTAAAAAAACTATCTTTTTTCTCTTTCAAAAATTTATCATTCCAACTTCAACTTCAACTTCATCATCATCATTTTTTTTTCCTTCTCAAACATTATAAAAAAATAACAATAAATCTCACTTTTAAGTTATTTATTTTTTTCCTTTTAACAACAAAAGCTGCAATTTTTATCCCTTCTCCATAACAGAATCAATTTCTGAAACCAACCCATTTCAGGAAATCGAAAACCCATTAGCAGAAGAATAATAAATCATGAAAATTCGAAGTTCTTCGTCAATGCGTTTATTTTTAGGGTTTCTGTTACTATCGTTGACGCCTTCATTAATGACGAAATTCGTGCTGGAGAAGAACAGCTTGAGGGTCACTTCACCGGATAGTATCAAAGGAACATACGATAGTGCGATTGGTAACCTTGGGATATCTCAATACGGTGGTAGTATAGCTGGGAACATTGTGTATCCAAAGGATAATCAAAAGGGTTGTAAAGAGTTTGATGAGTCTGGGTTTTCCTTTAAATCTAAGCCTGGTGCTCTTCCAACTATTGTTTTGCTTGATCGTGGAAGTATGATTCTGAAGAAACTTGATTTTGGGTTTTGTTTTATTGTGATTTTGTTATTGTGTTTGTTTATGAGATTTTTTTAGTTGGATTTAGCTTGTTCTAATAGATTCTTTTATTTTTAGTTGATTGTTATGATTGTTTTTAGTGTTACTGACATGTTTGGTTAGTGAAGATTTGTTATGAATTTTTTTTTTCTTCGCTAATCTGCTTGTTTAAGTTTAAACTTTAAAGTATTGTGAAGTGTTGATTGTTGATGTTGGTTTAATGTTCAATGAATTTTGCATGCTAGATTTGGTTAGATGTGGTTTTTGTTGAAGTTGAAATGATGAATTTTTCAAAGAAAAAAAATGATTTTTTTTAATGAAGATGATGAAGATTGATGAAGGTTATATGAAGATGATGATGAATGAAGAAGATGATAAGTAAAATAAATTAGGTGTTGATGATACACGGTTAGATATGATAAACTTCCTTTATCCAACGGTCTTCTTTTCGAGGGATTTAAAATTAATAAAATAGGACCAAATCGATGACGAAAACAAAGATAAAAACCAAATTGAAACGTTTAATAGTTAAGGATCAAACTGACAAATTAAAATAAGTTAAGAGACCGGAGGATGTATTAAGCCTAAAAAATAAGTGAGAAATAGGAATATGTGTACACATATAACATATTGTCACAAGTGAGTCTCAAATCTGATGTTCAAAAAACAAAACCTATTAATTAAATAAGTGCTTAATTGAAATTGAGTAAAAGAAGGCAAAGTACATGGTAAGTTACCAAACTCAATTAACTGTTAAGATTGGATAAGCAGCTTATTGTCTATAACTTGAGTGTTTATTGTATAAGTGCTTATATATAATACATTTACATAACAAAAGATAATACAGAGTTAAATCGTTTTCATATAGACTATAATATGTTTTCATAAACTTTTCGAAAGAGTTTATAGAATTAAGTTAAAAGAAGTTTACAAACATGTCATAAATATGAAGCATGTACATTTATCGGATAAGGCGTGTTCCGGTGTCGGACGCACAGATATTTATAATTACACTGAATTATATAATTTTCTCAAATTATTATAGGTGTTGGCGTGTCTGTGTCGTGACCGGTTTTGGTATCTGTTTTTCATAACTCATAAGCTATTTTTATATAAATTCTTCAAAGAGTTTCACAAGTGATAGGTTTCCAGTTGCACAAGGCAAAAGAGTGTGGCTAATGGCAACAAATTAATCTTTTAATGTGTTTTAGAATCAAATTAACCTCGAGGGTCGAGATTTATTTCAGCAAAGATGTAGCTGCCGTTAAGTCAGTTAGTTTTATAATCATTTTAATTTATGTCAACACAAGAGTGCTTTGATTGATGGATTTGTTTGTTTAGAGCAAAACAAAAGTTTAATCAAGAAAATGAAATCATAGTGTCAGATGTGTGGCTACATGCATGTGTCATTGTATTTAACCCCACAGTTTTTTGAGAATCCAATGAAGAAACTCTCGTGCGGGTCTGTCATGTCTTACTAACATGTCATTAGTATCTAAATAATTATAGTGTAAAATATTTTACACGTACAATGTACAAAATTAAACTCTAAATTTGTACTAAAGAAATGTAACATTTGCATATGGATTGATGATTTGGTTTTTTCAATGACATCTTTATATCAATTTTGATTAAATAAATGCTAAGTTTTATAGGATCCGAGGTTGCCCACTTTGTTCCATCACAAAAGGAAAATAATCAGCTTATGTTTAATCTTCTTCTGGGTCAAACAACAACTTATCCTTGTAGTTAGATTTAGTGAGAGAGTACTTCTCTCTCTAGATCTAATGGTTTCTACAGTTTATGCACCATGCAGCTATTGTAGGGAATCCAAACACCATCCAAATTAGTCAAATAAAGATCAGAAGAAAAAATTGAAAAATAAAAATAAAAAATCTGCTTTAGTGAAAGAGAAATAAAGCCGTTGAAGGCATAGACAATGGAATCTAAGGGGGGAATCCTATGAGAAATTCTCCAAGCAGTTGATTACATATTTACATGTGAAAGGATATCCAACTTTTTGTTCCTTAATGCGACAAAAGCTAAATTTGTTTGGTTATTAGTGCCAATCTTCCCCTCAATTACTTCCAGTTATATAAACGTCAATTCATTTAAATACTTAATGGATCACACGTATACATATTATTCATTTTTTTTTTTAATTTTAATATTTTAATAAACACTTTATCCATTTGATCCAAAAATTCAAGACTCAAATCCAACTAATATTGTGTTTGGAATCACGGTAAAACAATTCTTCAATTTACATCCAGCAACAAGACACGACTTCGCGTTGAAGTTATCACGGTTTGAATTGAACACAAACACTCACTAAGTGCATTTTTTTTAAAGTGACGAAATCACAGTGACACCGCATGTTCATCAAGAAGCTACAGCTCCACATTACAGATGCGAGTATCTGCACATTCAATCGTGTTTTCAAACACGGTCTGATAGCCTGTTTGTTTTCACGCACAATAACATATTCGATGCACATTTTCCGGAAACTACAGTTTTAAGCTTCCAAAAATCACAGTATGAGTGCAAAGGAATGTGATAATGGATATGAATCGCTGAGCTTTTAGAATGACTATGACAAAATATTTAGCATAATCTCATTAATGTTTACTTTCAAAAAATATTTACTTTCAAAATTAATCTCATTAATTTTATTTAGCATAATCTCATATTAGCAAGACTTCAAACAAAATCAAACAGCTGAGATTTTTCACAAATGATTATTTCATTAATTCCTGTGGTGGAGTTTTCCACAGGTCCAACTTCAAGAACCTGACCTGCACAACACAGTAATGCCATGGGAACAACTTACATCTTAAAAGTTCCCTATCAATATTGTATATGAAACTAACTAGTTTCTCAAAAGATTGCACCAATGTATACTTTTGATCTTCTGCAGTGCAACATAATCGCGTCTTGCGGCTACAATCATAGAATAGGGCTCACATTCCTCAATATGAATCTGGTCTTAAAAATTCTTAGCCTAATT
The DNA here is from genome assembly GCA_946800305.1 of Medicago arabica. NCBI lineage: Eukaryota > Viridiplantae > Streptophyta > Magnoliopsida > Fabales > Fabaceae > Medicago > Medicago arabica. Next base: position 1,676,267 of record OX326970.1, read on the forward strand.
TTTCAGTTACTATTCCTCTAATGCATCCAATAAGAGTGAACAATCCAAATACAAAGCCAAAAACATTGAAAGTTTGAAGCATAACCCATTTCGCAGTCCATGCATCAGTATCGGACCTACTCAAGTATACTGTCACTGGAAAATATATGGTTAATGGCCAATAGCTTATGCTACCTAAAACTCCCAAAATCTGGTTGAAGTAGGGAAAGATCATTGCAATCACAACAGTTGATGCAACATAAGCCGTTCTGAATGACAGGCTGAGAAAATTTAGTTTGAAAGCTGGAAGCAATGGGAGTTTCAAGGTATATGTGTGATTCACAAATTCACTGTCAGGGAAATTTAAACGGAACCAATTCTCGGCATTAGCAAAAAGGGGCTGACAGTATACCTGCATCGAAACAAAGTAGATGATGAAGTTGACATCTGTGTTATTTTGACACAGCTTGTTGACGTCGTACAAACACCGTATGCCACTATTCCCAAATGTGCGTGATATTTATTACATGGTTAACGCAGCTCAAATACATAGTTAATTATATTTAGTAAATGGTTAATGGATATCATGTATCTATGAACACTGATATTTTGACCCAACGTTCATTTACTCATTACATGGTTAATGCAGTTCAAATACATGGTTAATTATGTTGAAATTTCAATGGACGGTTAGTGAGTTACAATACCTTACTATACTCATTAACCATCCACTGAATGTAATTAACGGCATATTTGAATTGTGTTAACCATGTAACGAAGAAATCGACAATGTTGTGTGTCAAAAAAATAGTGTTCAAATGTATATGATATCCATTAACTATCTACTTAACACAATTAACCATATTTTTTAACTGTGTTAACCATGCAATAAATGATGAACAGTGCATACAGCATCGGTGTCAAAATAATTTTTTTCTAGAGTTAAATGAACATGCATTCCACAGTTGTAGATAACAGTAGACAACATAAATATTACCCTTTAAGCAGAACATGCGAAATATCTAAGCCAAGATTTCATAACATTCTACTCTAGGACAATATAGAAATAAAAAAGATAATATATGAGCACTATTATAAAATTTGAAGATGGTACGTTCATTATATGTACCTGATATGAACCAACTAGGTGAACCACTATACAAGCATGAGCAAAGCCAACAAGCCAATAAAATTTGGAGGAACCGAACCCTGTTAAAAGGTTTCCTGGTGTATTATCACCAAAGGCAGCATATCCAGCCCATCCACAAACGAGGTAAAAGAATGTCGTGATAGCAACTGATATTGTTGAGGCCTTTTTCATGGTTTGGTTTTCTGGTGGAGGCGTCTTCAAAGTATCCTTCATGAATTACCACAAGTTATGTCAGCGTCTATAATTGTGAAGGTCTTGCTTGGTCTATTTTCATTTTAAATTACAAAAAAAAATACTTTATTTCCTATTTTAAATTTTTTATAGGGATAAGACAATAACAATGAAAAAATTCTTAGTAAAATAAAGTGAAACAGGCGATGTGTTTGTACTTAAAGTGCCAATGAAAACATTCTATACTTTCTTAAACCAAAACAGCTCACATTTTTCCTTGGGTGCTGTGTTAAAATTGCATTCCAGTTATCTGAGAATCAAGGGATAGATACCTGTATTTCCATCATAATTGTCGAGAAAGGATAGGAGAACGACACGTCACCAAGCGCTTGGGAAACCAACCACAACTTCTCAGTTCCAGTAGAGGTACTGATTCCTTCAATACTACCCTTAGCATATCCATTTTCTGAGAAAATGATTATCCGATAGTTATATGCATGTATTGACGTCAAAACTAATAATCGGTGCAACATATATATATATATATATATATATATATATCCCAGCAAGTGTCCATGCACAAAGCCAGTGATGCTGAGCATAAGGAAATACCTCAAAAATCAGATTATTCAGATGGTGATGCATACCTACGATTTGCATGATGGAAAGTCCCATTCCTATGAAACAATAACCAAAGGATGTAATCGCAGCGACAACGGAAAGCCAATGCATGTCATGTAAGTTTGGTATCTGGGAGAGAAGAATTTGGACAATTCCAAAAATCAGCATATAATATGCATCTGCAAATTCACTTGGTGTTTCATTCTCTTTGTTGTGTTGAGAAATTGAGTTTTGGATTACTCTGCATCCACATATACAGATAGCTGTCAAAATCAATACTGGCGATATACATAGGTATAGTGAGATTCTTGGGACAAACTCATTCTCAATTCGACAAACCTTAAGCTGATAGATGTTGTAATGACAAAGGCAATTCCAAAACCATATATACAGATATTCACAAGAAAGCCACAGAGTCTTCCATTCCCTGTTCCTGTAACCACCAAACCAAAATCTTATAAGGTGGAAAATATATCTGAACACACATGAAATTGAGATGGCAACCGCTAAGTCATGCGAGTCTCACTCTCTTTTACCTAATATTAATGTATCGAAAAGAATGTGTGACAATGTTCAGTTAACATTTCTCAGAATAGTAGTCTTGCCAAAAGAAATGTATTGGCTACATATTTGCCTAAAACAGATGCCAAAGCAATCACTAGATAAAATATCACCAAATTATAAACACCTTGTAACGCTTAATGCAATGAAGGAAACCACGAGAATAACTTTTCTCTGACTAAATAGCAGACCCCTTCCCTTTAATTTCTTATCAAAATAGTCCAATTTGTTTTGATTCCTTCCTGATTCTCGTTTCGTACCCTACCCTACCCTTCCTCTCTGAGTTTTATTATGCATGTATTTTTTTTATTGCCCAAGGTATCCCCAGGCGGCCAGGCTAGAAGCTAGAGACTAATCCTTCGAGGTACAGAGATCCATTTAAGGGACCGACCTCTCCCAACAAGTGCTCTTCCATACACATTGGCTAGGCATTGTACCCATGACCACATGTGTAAAGGACCCAGTTATCAGCCAATTGCACCACAGCATGTTGGTGGCACGCATGTATTTTATTAACTTAAAATAAGATTTTTCATATAATTATATAATCAATTGATTTTTTTTTATCAATATGATATATAATAAAATGTTCAATATTACTACTAAAATAATCTTCAATCAATTATTTTAATGTTCACATAGCTTGCTAGCTAGCATGTATGAGCTATGAAGCACTGACATAGACACCTGCCACTGACAAAAACACATTGACACTGGTAAAAGTTTGAAAAAAGAATTAATTAAATGTAATCATATGTGTTGGTATCGTGTCTGTGACATACATCAACACGTGTCAGACACCAGACAACATACCATCTATCAGAAATGTGGTTGTTACATAGTGAATTGAAAAATCAACGATGCAAAATAAATGTAATTGAATTGAAAAATGAAAAGGGTCTTTAAAGGAAGTTACCTAGATTAAAATTGACAACATCAAGATAAGAAGCACTTCTATGAGGACCATATTCGGGATTGGGAGAACGATAAGTATTGCAAAGAAGAAAAGCAGAGTAAAGAGTTGAAGAAGCAATAAGGAGTATGGAAAATGGTCCAACAATCCATCCAAGTTGTGCAATGCTCCATGGCAAAGATAAAACTCCTGATCCTATAACCCCTGTCACTATGTGTGCTACTGCTGTCCATAGAGTCCCTAATAACATAACATAACATAACACAAGATTGTATTATTTATCAAATCATTTCATTATTATCATTACACATTCAATTCCAAACATAATTAAAAAAAAACAACAATTTGTATAAATAAAAAGGATGAAGAATTAAGAAGAGAAACCTGTTCTTTTGATTGGATGAGATTGAGATTGAGTGAGTAACAAAGGAGTGTTGATGTTATCACTTGAATCTAATCCCATCATGATCTTCTTCTTCTTCTTCAGACCAGAATGGTTTTTTGGAGCTGACAGTTGCAATTGACAAAAAGGTTTTTCTTGAATGAATGAATCAGACAATCATAAAAAGTGATCGAAATTAGTTTCTTTTTTGCTACTTATATAAGAGTCATGTATTTACGTGTTTATAAAAGAAAGTTACTATCATAAAAGGATTTTTTTTTTTTTGACTTTTCATGTATTTATTATACAATTTTTAATGCAATAAATATTACTTTATCCGGTCCTATCTACTTCATCCGATATTCACGTGTTTAGATTCATTCAATAAATGATTTATATAATCTATATGTAAACCACGAACATCATTTATTAAATAAATTTAAAATGTTAACTTTTGCTAATAATAATGATTGGAGAGAATATAAGAAATATTTGACTAAATGATTTTTTGTCTATATTATTATTTATACGTATCTTACAATCAACTTCAATATTATTAAGACCCTTCTTTTATAAATGGGAGGGTCAATACTATATTTTCTTTTCACCCCAAATTCATAATTCAATTGAAAAAAATACCAATATTTTTAGACCAAATATTATGATTGGGATTACTTTATTAGCTTTTTTTTTTATGTCTTAATTTTTATATGATTACTGTCATTTTGTTTATCTAAAATGAAGTTTTACTTTTTATATTTTCAATTATAACATTAGTTGCACTAAAATAACAATAACTATTATCTAATAATGCATGGTAAGTATAATAATATTTCCTTACGAGAACTCTGATACCATCCGTGTTTCTTTTCTTACGTATATAGTCGTCGTGATTTTCACATTTCGATGTACTGTATATATACGACACTTTGTATTTATATTTTAAAAAATTTAAATAGAACATTATTTTTATAAATAAAAAATACGTTTTTATTTCATTACGGACCTCTTTTCACTTATAGAGTTGAGCCTCCATATCAGTGGCGGATCTTGATTTTTTTTAAGGGAGGTGCCAAATAATTCATAATATATACTAAGCAGTCTTAAGAAATTAACAAAATTATGGATTGGTGTAGTGGTTTATTTTTTTGGAACTACCATAAAGAACGGCGGTTTAAGTCCTTACAAAACCTCTTCTTTTGAATAAAATATTATTAATACAATAGAAAATATAAAAAAATAAAGGTTAATTAAGTTTTTGGTTCCTATAAATATCTGCAGTTTCGTTTTTATTCCTTATAAAATAAAATCACACTTTTTAGTCCCTGTAAAATTTTCCGTCAGCATTTTTAGTTCCTATAAAATTTTCCATCAACATCTTTAGTCCCTGTAAAATTTTTACGTCACCATTTTTGGTCCCTAAAATGCTAAAGAAAAATGTCACAGAGACTAAAAAGTGTGATTTTATTTTATAGGGACTAAAAACGAAACTGCACATATTTATAGGACCAAAAACTTAATTAACCCAAAAAATAAGGCACCGAGGATCTAACCCACACCCTTGGGGGGTTTTGGAGTTCGTCAATCCACTGCGCCACCAATGTAATAACCTCTAATATAATATGATAATTATAGGAATTTTGGGGGATGCAGTGACACATGTGGGTCTCCAAGGAGATCCGTCATTGCTCCAAATTCGTAGAAACGGTCCTGATGAGAGAGACAAAATATGCAAGAAAAACGTATTTATTGAAGAAAAAGATAGTAAATAACAATTGTTTGTAATAAGAGATACAACATATTAAATTTATTAAAAAGAGAAAAAATGTGAAAAAAATAGGAATATATTGGTAGATTAAAATAAGAGTATAATTGGAAGTAAAAATGTAAAACTACACTTTTAATTCAGTATTAATATTCTAAAATGACACTTAAGAAAGAATGGAGGGAGTATATATATTTTTGTAGGGAGGGGGAGTATGTATATTCTAAAATCTGGTAAAAAAATAATAATTAAAATATGAAACAATTATAATTTATATCATACAACCACTTTGGCCCTCAAATAAAAATCACAGCAAGAAGACAACGTACATGTGATCGTGACGGTTTATTTAATTTCAAAGATGTGATAGTGATTATTCAAAAAAAAAAATGTGATAGTGACGATGCAAGTAAGTATCTGATGGGCACGTTCTACTATTGTTTCTTTTTTTGCTTTTAAAAAATGTTCTACTATTGTCAAATATAATAAAACGAATTTTTTTTTCTCATAGTAACATGTAGGCCAAATGACTCCCAACCTTTTTTAACATAATTCGTCCTTTTATTAAAAAAAAAAAAATACCATTTTTCGTTATTTTAATCTGTTTGCAGATCAATTTTCAAGCATCAAATATAAAATTTATAAAAATACATGATTAAAAGATCATAAATTTGTTTGAAAGTTCTAGCTCAATTGAAAAATGTCGAAATTGTAAGGCGGGACGTCGTGACCTGGGTTCGAACCAGGGATCTCACAGTCGTGTGTGAGTCTAATTTCAGTGGTTTACCACTTCATCCAAGACCAAAAAAAAATCATAAATTTAAACTCTAAAAGTTTATATTGAAATAAAATCATGAGGTGAAACTTGAAGAAATTGAACAAAAGGATAAAAATGACATAAAAACAAGAGAACAAACGAAATCGTCATCTAAAATTATGTTAAGAGACGATGAGAGTCGATTTATCTAATATCGAAGAATAATCGATAGCAATAAAAAATAACTTCAATAGTTTATTATAGCAACAAAAAAATAGATCTTCACTGTGAGAGAGATTACGAGTTCAAATATATTTTTTAAGGAAGGTAAATGTAATATTATTTTTTTCAGCACACTTTGAGTTTGAAATTTTTTCCTAAACTAGGACACCATCTTCATACCTAAATTATTTAATGGGAAAAAGAAGAAAAAGTATGCACTTCAACCATTGTTTTGTTTTAAATTGTTACAAAAAACAACCTAAAAAGATGACACATTTTTTTTGAAATTATGATCTATGAAGCTCCCTAAATTAACTTCCTTTGAATCTCTCTCTCCCCACCCGCGTGATGGAATAGGTGTGGAGTCCGGAGAGAAGGAGAATTGAAAGAGAGCAAAAACTTACAAATAGGACGAAGTAATGTATAGTTAACAATCTCTAATTATTTTAAAAAATACTTTTGTTTTGTGTTAATTCTTCAATTGTCGAAAGAATAAGCTCTATTAATCCCCGTAAGTTTAACTCAGGTGTTAAAAATATTGCATATTATTTAAAAAGATTGAGGTTCGAACCACGAACATCCCACTACTTCATAAATGTCTAATCGCTATCCTACTCGACAGAAAAAAAGGAATGGACCATCAATTTAAGTTAGATAGGACCGAAATAACTGTGGTACAAAAATATATATTTTTGGAAAAAAGTGGGGGCCTGCATCTAACCGGAAACAAAACTACGATGAAAATACGTGGAGAATAGACACCCCAAAACATAAAAAATCAAATAATTGGGTAATAATAGAAGTATGAGAAGATAACATAAATAATAGTATAAAGATAGCTTCTTTAAAAAAATAGTATAGAGAACAGCTTAGTTTCAGCCCAAGTTAGGAAGACAATCCACACACTTTTGCAACAAAATATGGGTACGGTTGGATGCGTGAGAGATATTAGTTGAGTTTAATAGCAACAAAATTATTATGAAGTCGGTGGTTGTGAGAAATATTTTTGAAAGGTATAAAGTTGGGGTGCCCTCCTCTGTGTCAGTTACACATCTTCTGTTTGTTGACGACACTTTGCTTCTTGGTGTGAAGAGTTGGGCGAATGTTCGGGTTATGAGAGCAGTTTTGGTGTTGTTTGAGGCTATGTCTGGTTTGAAAGTAAATTTTAATAAAAGTATGTTGGTGGGTGTCAATGTTACTGATTCTTAGCTGAATGAGGCAACATATATCCTCCGCTGTCGAGTGGGGAAATTGTCGTTTGTGTATTTGGGTCTCTCTATCGGAGGACCATAGAAAATTATCTTGGGTCAGTTGGACAACTATCTGTTCTCGGAGGGAGTTTGGAAGGTTGGGGGTGCGGAGGTTGAGGGAGTTTAATGATGCGTTGTTAAGAAAATGGTGTTGGCGTTTATTGGTGGAGAGGAGAAGTTTATGGTATAGGGTTTTGGTGGCGAGATATGGTGAGGAGGATGAGAGGTTGGATGTTGGGGGCCGGAGTGGTTCTTCTTGGTGGCGAGAGATAGCCAAAATTAGAGATGGGTTAGCAGGTGTTGGTGGCGGGTGGTTTCAGGAGGGTGTGTCTCGGTTGGTGGGAGATGGGGCTGATACATTATTTTGGCATGATCTGTGGTTAGGTGGTGTGCCGTTTTATGTGTGCTTTAGGCGCCTTTTTGATCTTGCGGTTGATAAGTCTTGTACGGTTGCGTACATGTATTCTAGTGGGTGGGAGGTTACGAGAGCGGATTGGAATTGAAGAAGGCGGTTGTGGGCGTGGGAAGAGGAGATGCTAGGGGAGTGTATTATTTTACTTCGTAGTATTTTTTTTGCAGTTTAATGTGAAAGATACTTGGAGATGGCTGATGGACCATTCTGCAGGTTACACAGTCCGTAGCGCCTATCAGCTATTGACTTCTCAGGACAACCCTCGGGTGGAAGGTGCAGAGGCTCTAGCTTGGCATAAACATGCTCCGCTTAAGGTCTCAATTTTTGCTTGGAGGTTGTTAAAGAATCGGTTGCCTACAAGGTCAAACTTGGTGCATCGTGGTATTCCTACTGACACTGCAGCTGGTTGTTTGTTAGAGTGCGGTGCCATCAAGACTTCTCAATATTTATCCATTTCTTGTGATTTTTATGGCACTATGTGGTATAAGGTACGGTCTTGGCTTGGTGTCTCAGGTCCAAACCCCGTTAATGTATCAGATCATTTCTTTCAGTTTACTCATTCAACAGGTGGCGTGCGAGCAAGGTACTATTTTATGCAGCTTGTTTAGTTGCTCTGTGCGTGGATCATTTGGAATGACCGTAATCAAAGGTTGTTCAACAATATAGGTAGTTCCATTGATCAGTTGTTGGATAAAGTAAAGCAGTATTCTCTTTGGTGACTAAAATCTAATAATGTCATTTAGAAATTTTAAAAATTGAAAATAACTATTATTAAAAAAAATGAAAATAACTAGTGAAATTAAATACAATGAATGCATGTTGTGAATTTGCCCATGTATATTTAAATTTAGAATGAAGGTCCAATTTAGTCGATGAGAAGATTCGTAAGATTTAATTTGATTTATGAGTAGGCATGACAATGGGGTGAGGTGGGGACAAGTTTTACATTCCTCATCCCCATACCCTATTCCCATACACTTATTCGTTACCCTACACATACTCAGCGGTGATGAGAAATCGAATCTCATCCCCGTCCCCGCAGCGGATAATTTTTTTTACTAAAAATAAAGGTATTTTTCAGCCACGAGTGTAATGTTGTAATGCATTATATAGTAAAGAGATGATGACGATCGATGACTATGATGATTGAGAAGAGAGAGGTCAAGAATGTGAGATATGAAATGAGAAAAGAGAGAACTATGATAAATAAGAGTCATCTGAAAGACTGAGACTCTGAGTGCCATGATTGAAATTGTTTAGGGTTTGAGTTTCGATTTATATAAAAGGGGCAGTAAATTGATTTTCTACATTTTGGACGGGTTTGGGTATGTGTACCTATATTCCCGTTACCCGACCCGTGTTTTGAATTCGGGAAAAATCCAAACCCATACCCAAACCCAGTCAAAACGAGAAAAACCCGTCAAATTGAGTTTGGTTCGGAAGGGTACCTGCGGGTATGAGTTTTGTTGTCATGCCTATTTATGAGATAACAAAATAAGTTTTTAGTTTCTAGGGAAAATAAATATAAAAAAGTTAATTAGTCCTTGGACTTTTTCCCCTTTGTTTTCCTTTTTGTTTGGTTTCTTAGTCAACGATGTTTACCACATGTTTGCAGCATCTGATCAGAATATTGTGCGGGTTAATACGATTAATGTTTGACTCAGACATGTTCCACTTAAAGTGTCTTTATTTGTGTGACATTTCTTCCGCAACCGTCTTCCAACAAAAGATAATCTCTCTTCGTGAGGTATTATTCATTCAGAAGCTAATATATGCGTAGGAGGTTGCGTGGCTCAGGAGTCAGCAAATCACCTCTACATCACTTGTAGTCCTTTTGGTCAATTATGGTCCTTCATTCGCGAATGGCTAGGCATCTCTTCAGTCGATACCTTTTGTGCTACATATTACTATCTTCACTTCGGTCATCTAGGTGGATTTCCTAGACAAACGTACCCATTCTTAAAACTCATTTGGTTCTCATGTGTTTGGGCTATTTGGAAAGAACGAAACAATCATATATTCAACAACAAATATCTAAAGTTGCATCAATTGCTAGATAAAATCAAATTACTCTCTTTTACATGGCTCAAGGCTAAAATGACAACCTTTGCCTACACTTATCATGAGTGGCGGCGATACCCTTTATTTTGTCTCGGCATTTTCTTTGTAATTGTCCTGCTATTTTGCGGTAGCTCACCTTTGTTTGCTGCTTTTGTAACAACTCTTTTTGACCTCCCTTAGCACACCTTGTGTGGGGGAGGCCCCTACATTGTGTTAATATATATCTCATTTTGTCTTGTTAAAAAAGGAAGATCATTAAATAGTTTGATACGAGAGAAAATGATATTTTTTTGACGCGATGATAGGAAATTATGATTGGAAAGAAATAAGTGTGTTAATAAAATAACAAAAAAATAAAATAAGATTTTTTTTTTGTGTGTTGAGATATATGTTATGTGAGATATATATATATATATATATATAATCCAGAAACTCACGTTGTGTAATTTTGTAACATTAAATAAGTCTATAGATCTTTATTAATTTTATGATTTTTTTTCTTTAATAACAATCAAGAGGGTAATATTTTAAATTAAGCAAAAATATCATTTTATTAACCTCTAGTTGAAAAGTACAAAAATAATTGTTTTACGCACATTTTTTATCGTTGTTTTATTTTTGAAAAAAAAAATGAGAGGGCCTACATTTAATGAAAACAAAACTATAAGGAAAATAAGCGGAGAATCAGGATCTCAAGAAGTCAAGATATCAAAAACCCAATAATTGAGTAATAATAGAAGTAGGAGAAGATAACATAAATAATACTAATAATAGCATTTTTTCCAGCCAAGTTAGCAGACAATCTACACATTTTTCCAATTTTATTTTTTATTGTGAAGAAGAGTAGTGCTAACAATCAATGTGTAAGGTTAACTAGTCTACATATGTTTAAATTTAGAGGAACGAAGGTTGAATTTAATCGCTGGGAAAATTTGCAAAACTCAATTTGGTCTTTAAGAAAAATAAAAACAATTATTAGTCTTTGGAAAAATATATTGAGACAAGTTAAGTTCTTGACAGGAACCGGGTAATCTTTGGTATCAAAATATTTGTGCTTGGTACGGGGAGGTTGGTGGTGGCTTTGCTTCTCTTGTAGAGAGGGTGGATCGGTGTGGTGGCAGACTATTTTAAATGTTAGGGATAGAGTGGGACAGGTTGATGCAGGGTGGATGTTGGACAATATTAATCGACAGGTAGGGGATGGAGAGTCCACTTTGTTTTGGGTAGACCCTTGGCTGGAGGGGAAACCTTTGTGTAGTCTTTATCCGCGCCTGTATGAGTTAGCAGAGAACAAACTAGAGATGGTGGCTGCAATGTTTGCGAGAGGGTGGGGGCTTAACGGGGAGGCGTGAAAATGGCGTAGGAGGCTTTTTGCGTGGGAGGAGGAGTTGTTGGGAGTGTGCATTGTTCGCCTAACCAATTTCTCTTTTCAGGTTGACCGTGTCGATAGATGGACATGGATGTTACATGACTCTAACTGTTATACTGTTAGTTCTGCTTGTTATTTTTTATGAGACATGGAGCTTGATAGGCATCAGCAGCTTAATAGTAACTACATATTTTTGTGGTTGAAAGCGGTGCCGTTAAAAGTGTTGATTTTTGCTTGGCGCCTGTTCTTAAACGGGATTCCTACTAGAGATAAGCTCTTCCAACGGAAGGTCCTGCTTGTTTCTGATCAGGGGTATATCGCTAATTGCGGTTTTAATGAGGACATAGAGCATTTATTTCTTACGTGCGGTTTCTTTGGTGGAGTGTGGAATATTGTTGTGGATTGGCTTGGTTTTTCATCAGCTTTACATTGTCATTTCTTTGCTCATTTGCATCAATTTGGTGGTTTGCGGGGCTCCTCAAAGAAGTCGATTGAGTCCATGCAGATTATTTGGTTGTCAGTAGCTTGGACAATTTGGATTTTATCACTTAATCTTGTCGATGCACGCATACCGAGTAAGGGGATTAACAATGCACTGAATAAGCTACATAGGTTCAAGTCTCATTATCCTAACCATGCATATAAAAGATTGCATATCAACTGAGTTGACAGAGACTTGATTCATCTGCAATACTGAGTTTGACTCATTCTACTAGTGTAAGAATGTTTTTGATGGATGGTCTGTAAGTTGACCTTAGAGACCGGTCCTCAAAATCAAACTCACTTAAATTTTACCATAAAAAGAAGGTTTATAAGTTGCATAAGAAGTTGTAGTTTTAAACTCACTAGTGTTTAAAATGTTTTTTATATTGAATTTGATATTCAATTTCGGTTTTTGTGTGTTAACCTTCGGTTTTTAAGAAAAGAAGACCTGAGTCATCCGAAATTCAGCCACAAATTTAATAAAACCAGACTAATAATTATTTCACCCAGAAATCGACTCCGATTCTCTTTAACAATTCATCATTTAGCAAATCCCATTAACAATTTAAATCCAATTGCTTTGATTGAGATGCGGTTGAGTTTATAGACTTCTATTTTATCTCACTCACCCTATACAAGGCTTCCTTTTCAACCATTATTTATAGTATTGTTGATATTTTCTAATAAAGTTGAGCTGCTATGTTTGTTTTTATAAACTTGGATATGACAACAACACATTTTTGCATACACAACTTGCATGTTATAACATGAACACTTATCATGATAAACATTTATATACAAGTTATTTCTATAGCAAAATATCAAATAAAGTTAAATTGATCTTATATAAATTATAAGTTGTTTTGAAAGTCTTCTATAAAATAAAAATAAAAATCTTCCTACCTGCTATATGGTAAACAGCTAAGGTTTTTTCCAGGCAGAATACTCAGGTGTTCCTCTCCTAAAGAACTATTCCATGAGCTTCACCTTCCAATAGCATGAAAAAAGTGCAGTACAAATGTAATCGTTAATACTTTTCAAATAGATGTTTATGAAAAAATCAGTTTGCATAGTTGATAGCTTGAGATCTCTACAATTAAAAATTAACTACAGTGACAATCTTCTCTTATAAAAGGTTTGAGGTCCATTCAAAATTACAAGGATTGAGATTAAAAAAAGACTTGATTTCATGTTATTTTCCTACGAAGTTTCCACTGACACCATCATTTTCCATTGACTAATCTCTATCGAGGAACACATGGGACACATAAGGTGAGTTCTCCTATTCCAACTAAATTTTCTTCATATACAAGAGTCACGGGTCGTCCCTCCTAACCACTTGCTTAAGGTGTTCAAATCCCTTAACACTTGGACCAATTCAATGTTGCTTTAAAACATACTCTCTGCTGATTAACATATTTCTATCATAAACACCACTTTCAAATATATCAAAAGCCTAAAACAATATTTACAAGATCATGAATGTAAACTCAATCATAATCAACATGAAATAAGAAACCAATAATACTTGCAAGGTGGGAGAATGCAAATAAAAAAAAAAAGGTAGAAATTTGATATCTTCAACACACATAAGGGGTTCAAACCAAAGATTGGCATAACGATACACATTTTGACCCGTCTCGATGAATGATACTACATCATACCATCTTATAAATTAAACTGCGATATTCAACACAAAAAATCACAAAAAAATATTCAATTTAAATTGAGGTTTGTTCACCAAGAGTAAAGGAGATCCCATGTAGATGATTTGTGCACATCCTAGAGGATGCAACAACACACATTTTCCACCTTATATAGAAGGAAAACATGAGCCCAAATCAAATTTGAATCAACTCTCTATGACTTGTGATTGAAGACCTTTACCAAGCACCATAATGATCAAACAAAAAATCACCTACAAGTTCACCAACAAAACAAGTCACGCAATATAAAATTTTCATAACTCTGATAGAAATTCTGAATTTAGAGAAAAGGAAGATAGATGTTGAATATTGAATAAGAGTGGATGACCATTACACATACTCCTATATAACAAATGATTTGTGCATATCATTCTACACATATATATCCCTCATAAACCACATCTTTTACTCCCTCAGGTGATCATTCAAGAATTTAAGGGCACAACACATAGAAAGTTGATTTGGAACGAAAAAGTAAAAACTAAAGCACAAAATTAAAGTGGCATAAATATTTCAAGCATAATGTGATGATGATACTATAAACCATATCAATTTGCAAATAGAACAAGATTAAAACATCAAAACAAAATTAATAAAGCACGAGTCATATCATCACATGGCTTTATATTTTGCCATATACTTGTCACTTGATAATAATTATGATATACGTATTGGCAAGCTACCTTGTAATACAAGGTAAAATCTTAATATTCAATCACATACCTCTTTGATGAAAAGAAGGAAAACAATTAATTACTTATTCCTCCAATTGGAAGAAAGTTTTTCTTGTACTTCCCTATATGACAACTAAATATGTCTCCTTTAACACCAAACTTCTCAATTATGTGATCTCTCAAATCAACCCAAACTAATTTTTGATCTCTTTTGTGTAAGAGGACTATACTGTTCTTCCCATGTTCAACCGGCAACTCAACAAAAGGAAAGGGCGATCTAGAACATCGAAAGTGTTCTTGAAGAGGATCAACAATAAAGAGATTTATCCATGATTCTCTAACACCGACTTTACCCAAAATTGATATGCAAAATGTAGAGGTCCATGAATAAATTGATATCAAAGCAATAGATCCATTTAATGGCACCAAATACCTCATCATGAATTTGACATCAAAACTACCATCCATGATTGAGGGCATGGGTGTTGTAAACAATACCTCACTACTAAAATCAAATGACAACAAACATTCTTCAAAAAAATTGGATTTACTTTTAGCCAGCCAATGAAACACCCCATTCACGTACGTTCCGATGCCTCGCAATGACGTGTAGAAATAAAAATTACACAAGTTAAACTTAAGTCTCTTCCAAGAGTTACTTTTGAGAGAATATATCTCCCACAAGGGGTCGTAAGATCTATCTTCCAATATCAAATCTCCATCTTCATCTTCATCTTCATCTTCGTCGGCACTATCATAAGGAAAAAAATATTTCATCTGAATCACTTTATAGTCATCACTAACATGATCATAACCAAATCCGTGAAGAATAAAGCAAGTGGTTTGATCAGGTGGTATGTTCGCAATAGGGTTGGAAGGAATAACCTTTGATTCACCAGTAGTTGGATTCCACAATACAACTTGACGGGTACGTCTAAAACCTTGTTTGAGACAAAGAATGCCATTAATACTAACAGAACCCACAACAAAAATATCAGTATCATCGTTTTGAAATGGAGATGGCCAATCTAATTTGACATGATACTCAAACCTTTCACCAGAGAGCCAATAAAACTCACAATGGTTGCCATAATTGTATGTCATAGGCAGTTTGTGTAGGACGAAAAATGTATCATCGTAATAAGAATGGTTATCCTCTATGATATTGTTGCAATACAAACTCATGAAATAAGGGTTTTCAAACAAGAGAGACCATGATTTGCATACGCATAGAAACTTCATCAATGATTTTAAAGGTAGTTTTGACAGAATGAAGAGCACAAGTTCATGAGGTAAATAGATGCTAACCTTTTCGCATATGATAACAACTGCCACCGATTTTTCCATCTCAGGATGAGTTTCGTGCGAGAAAAGTAATTGGGAAATAAATTCAGTTGCAAGTTTTCCTTATATTGTGCCCAGCTTTACCCGCCTCCTCTTTAAAATTGAAATCTGGAAAACGGTTTTTAGTTGATTTTCTTTTTTCTTTAAAGACCTTTGTTTTGTTTTTTATTTATTTTGTTTGTAACAAGACTTTTTGTTTAATTTTTTAAAATTCAATATTGTTTTCCTATACAAAATATAAATATTGTGTTTTCTTTTTTAGTTTTTTTTTTTTTGGCTTTTTCTTCTCTTTTTTAGTTTGTATCAAGTTAATATTTTATCTTTTTTTAAGGAAAATAAATATTTTAATTCGCTGAATTTATTTTTGACTAAACTTGTTCGATTGTTTTCCGGTTTAAATGTACTGCTGGTCCACTTATTTCAACTTAACTAAATTTTATTCTCCTATTTCTAAAACCACCATTTTGATGATTTTTCACTTTATTAATGACGTAACATGAGGGTGTTGTCTTTCTCGTCTTTCATGTTATCCGTACTATATATAAAAGAAGGGTTTCGTTAAGCATTGCTCTAAGGACAATTGTTAAGAATGTCAAAAATAGATTTTTTTATATTAAAAACAGTAACTTTTTGATTTTCATAACGTGAAATATTCCACTTTTCATCAATTTTCAATACATAATTTTTAGGCTAAAATATGGTTTTGGTCCCTGCAAATATGCCTAGTTTTGGTTTTAGTCCCTGTAATTTTTTTTGTTGTTTTTGGTCCCTGCAAAATATTTTGTTTTTGAAAATAGTCCCTGAGTCCCTCCAGGGACTATTTTCAAAAGTAAAATATTTTGCAGGGACCTTTTCAAAATCAAAAGATTTTGCAGGGACTATTTATCTAATAAATGGGTTCAGTCATCATGTGTCACGTGTGCAAATCATCACAAAAGTGGGGCCAGAGACGAAAACCAAAACGAGACATATTTGCAGGGACCAAAAACAAAAAAAAATTAAAAGGACTAAAACCAAAACGAGACATATTTGCAGGGACCAAAACCATATTTTAGCCTAATTTCTATATTAATCTTGTTAACTAGCGTCCTTAGTGCACTAGTTAACATTTCCCATAAAAGAAATAAGAGATTTTGAGCAAGCTCTCATTCATTATCCTAACTAGCGAAAAGACGAATACTCGTGGTGTCTTTCTGTTTTTTTTTATTGCGCTAATGTGGGTAAATTATATAGATATTTTATAAAATTGGGAGGCAAATATTATATTAGTCAGATTGGTGGGCGTAATTCTATTTATTGTCTAATAAGATCCATTTAATAGGTAAATGGGTTTGTGTATCCATTATACTCTCAGTAATAAATTATTTGCTTATTGAAAGAAAAAAGAAAAAACTTAAGATGTGGGTCTCAGCAGCCTCAAGTTGACTCAAAACAAAGTGAAACATGACTCGAGAAACCGACATTTTATGCTTGAAACATAATAGTTAACCGTATTGCTTATTGAGGGATTAGGGTAGAGAAACAATCTTTATGTTCTCTTGTGTAGATAAAATAAAAGGACAAAACTTAGATGCAATTCTTTAGGTGCTTTCATATGTTTTTTTAACTAAAAATACATTTTTTTTTTTGATATAACAAACTCTTAGAAAATCATGGATTTGAGAAAATCATGGTGAATTTAGTTAAGAACATACGAAAAGCATCTAAGGAATTCTACTAAGTTTTTTCCTAAATTAAAAATGCATTTTCACATTAAGAACATAATTTACATGTCGCTAATATATGTCTAAAACATACTTCCTCCGTTCCTTGTGTCATTTTGAAATTGTAATATTAAATTAAGGAGAGTTTTTTGGATTTTTTTTTTCATTATACCCTCATTTTAATCCATGTATTGTTTTGCACACACTTTCTCTTTACAACAAATTTAATGTATTATATTTTCTCTCGACAAATAAGTTTTAGTTACTTCATTTCTCCAACAAATTCTTTTTTTTTTTTTTTGCACACACTTTATTTCTTTCCCATAACAAATAATTGTCAATTATTTCTCCCCCTTCTCATTCTTTTTGGTCCAACGAGTCTTCCACTCTTTTGCCTTTTTGAACATTGAGGAAGCCTTTAATTTTTCAACCAAATTTATTCTTTTAAACGACAATTAAAAACACGGAGGAAGTACTAACACACTAAATATTAAGCACCTATTTCAAAAAGAACACAAACCAATACCAATTTTAAAAAGATAATGAATGCCTACTCAATCATAATCAACGTGAAATAAGAAACCAACAATGCTTACATTAAATATTAATAAGTTGGGAGAAAACAACTAAAAAAATTCATCTAAAGCAAGTTAGACATTTGATATCTTCAGCACACACATAAGGTTTAAACTGAAGATTGACATAACAATACACATTTTGACACGTCTCAATGAATGATACTAGATCATATCATCCATATTAAACGTACATGAGCCCAAATCAAATTTGAATCAACATCCTGTGACTTGTTTTTGAAGACTACAATACCAAGCACCATAACGAGTAAAAAAAGATCACCTACATGTTCACAAACAGAACAAGTCACGCACAATAAAAAGTTTCTTACTTTTCATTTTTAAATTACGGACACTATAAAATGATTTTTAAAAAATTAACCTATTAACATAATAAATGATCATATGATACTTCAATCTCACTTAATTTATTTTAGAAAAACATGTTATATAGTCTGTAACTTAAAAATAAAAAGTAAACTCTCCCCTCTCATCCCCTCCTAAACCCTCAATCCAAACACACCCTAATAGAAATTCTCAATTGAAAGAAAAGGAAGACAAATGTCGAATATTGATTTGTTCATATCATTCTACACATATATATCCCTCATAAACCATCTATACAAAGTAAAATCCTAATATTCAATCACATACCTCTTGAGTTAAAATAAGGAAAGCAATTAATTATTTATTCCTCCAATCGGAAGATAGCTTTTCTTGTACTTCCCCATATGACAACCAAACCTGTCTCCTTCAACACCAAGCTCGTTAATAATGTAACTTCTCAAATTAACCCAAACTAGTTTTTGATCTCTTTTGTGTAAGAAGATTCTATTCTTCTTCTTCCCAAGCTCTATAGGCAACTCAACAAAAGGAAAGGGCAATCTGATACATAGAAATTGTTCGTGATAGGTCTCAACATTAAAGAGATTTATCCATGACTCTCTCACACCGAGTTTACCCAGAATTGATATGCAAAAATTAGCCGCCCCTAAATAACCTGATATCATAGCAACATATCCATTTAGCGACACCAAGTGTTTCTCCATGAAATTAACATCACCCATATTTGAGGGTCTCGGGGTTGTAATCAATAGCTCATTGCTAAAGTCAAATGACAACAAACATTCTTCAATATTTTTCGATTCACTTTTAGTCCACCAATGAAACACTCCATCCACATACACTCCGATACCTCGCAATGACGTGTAGAAATAACAATTACGCAAGTCAAAATTAAGTCTCTTCCAAGAGTTACTTTTGAGATAATATATCTCCCACAAGGGGTCATAAGATCTATCTTCCCATATCAAATCTCCACCTTCATCGTCACTATTATCAGGAAAAAAATCTATCATCTGAATCACTTTATAGTCATCACTAACATGATCATAACCAAATCCATGAAGAATGAACCAAGGGTCCCGATCAGGTGGTATGTTCTCAATAGGACTGGAAGGAATGACCTTAGATTCACGGGTAGTTGGATTCCACAATACAACTTGGCGGGTACAGCTAAAACCTTGTTTGAGACAAAGAATGCCATTAACACTAACAGAACCCACAACAAAAATATCAGCATCATCCTCTTGAAGCGGAGGTGGTCAATCTAATTTGACCCGATTCTCGTACCTCTCCGCAGAGAGCCAATAAAACTCAGAATGGTAGCCATAATCATCTGACATAGGCTGTTTGTGTAGGACGAAAAATGTATCATCGTAACAAGAACGATTATCATGTACAATATTGTTGTAGTACATGTTCATAAAATGTGGGTTTTTAAATAAGAGGGACCATGATTTGCATACACATAAAATTTGCTTCAATGATTTTAAAGGAAGTTTTGACAAAATAATGAGCATGATATCATGTGGTAAATATATGCTAACCTTTCCACACGTGATAGCAACTGCAAGTGAATAATCCATCGTCAGTTCTAAAGATGAATCTAAAACGAAAGTCCAATGAGCACTGTAAATTATAATAGTGAAGATATTTTTGCTATACCAAACATCTTTCAGTTACACGTTTCAAGCCCTATATTGTGCTCCCTTCCCCTTATTATTTGTTTTGTTTTGTTGACATGATGTAGACAAAATCTTTAAAACTCAAACTAATTGTGGAAAGACGGTTTTTTTTATGTTTTTTTTATACATGTTTTTTTTTTTTTTTTAATAATTGTTGAATTTTTGTTTTTTTATACATGTTTTTTTTTTTGTTATTACTATCATGATGGCACAATCACGTTACTAGCTTTCAAGATGTATAAATGGAATTGGTAATCTTTCTTTCTGTGTCACTTTTTGTAGTAATAATTGGATATACATGCATGTTGTTGATCAATGACTAGTGTTTTTTTTTTTTAGCAAGCATATTCAATTAAAATTAAAAAGCCGATGTACAGTGGCAAAATGTTACAGCAGTGGCTACATGAAATTGCTAACACAGGCAACCCCAAACTACCAAAGGCGCAGGCAATACGAAAAGCAGGAAAAAAAACCTATGACAGGAGCCAAAAAAAAAAACCATGCCTAAATTGCCTGAACTGCTTTTATGATAGAAGTACTAACCAAACACGCCGAAAGACCAAAACCATCCCCTCCCAAACCCGAGGCTTCACTTTCGGGTAATACACTCTCTCGGATTCCAACACCACTCGTAGAAGAGACAAGAAACAATCCTCAATCTACTAAGAGACCAACACCACGATACCGCTTTAATGTCTTCCACAATCTCATCAAAGTGCTTAAGTTGGTTCCTAAAAATCCTCGCGTTCCTTTCCTTCCAAATCATCCAAATAGATGCGTGCCAAATCAACCCAAAAGCTTTCCGGGCGTGACGAGAGTTCACCGTACCATTCCAACACGCAAAATGAACAAGTAAGTTTGGAGGAGTGATAAAATCGATATCCAACCAATTTAGCACCTTACGCCAAATTAGCAACGCCACCTCACAATGCAAAAAAAGGTGGGAAGTTGTCTCCTCCAAAACACCACATAGTACACAAACACAAGGTTCCCTGGGAGCCAAAATATTACGACGTTGAAGGTTTGCCTTTGATGGAATACGGTCCATGATTGCCATCCAAGAAAAAGCCACGACTTTAGATGGGGCCGGACTCTTCCAAAGATTAGCGAACACTTCAACCTCTAACACACTCAACTCCTCTTGAGGGAGAGCAACCTCCTCCAACAATCTATAGGACGACCGCACTGTAAACATACCCCCCTCCTCCGGCAACCACAACCACCTATCCTCTTCCATTCCCAAATTAACCCCTTCTATAAGGTCTATTAAATTGACAATAAGGTTTCTTTCCCATAAGAAGGGTTGTCTCTTCCAAGTAAGGTTCCAAACCCTCCCATCATCAACCATACTCTACAAGTCCCTTATGCTAGCCTCTTTTTGTGTCGAAATCGAGAATAACCGTGGAAATAGGAGAGCTAGAGGTTGCTCTCCTATCCACTTATCCTTCCAAAAACTAGTATTCCTCCCATTGGACACCTCACATACCACACTAGATGAGAACCAATTCACACCAACACCTACTTCCAACGAATTCAAATCCTTCCACCACCCCGAAGCAAATCGCGGTCATCTTGTCCCATCCTCCAAAATAAGCTTAGAGACATTCTCTCCATATTTCTCTATCAACACCATTTTCCAAAGAGGAAGGTCATCTTGGAGTAACCACCACTTCCATTTGGCCAAAAGACTTAAATTAACCTTCTTAACATCTCTCACCCCTAAACCTCCCTTGCCTTTTGGTTGACAAATCCTTTTCCAATTAACCCAACAAATTTTCCTTCCTCCACACACCCCTCCCCAAAGGAACTCTCTTTGTTTACGAGTGACCATCTTCACCACCAATGACGGAATTTTCATAAAAGACAAGAAAAAAATTGGAATTGCGTTCAACACCAAGTTAAGAAGTGTGATTCTCCCTCCAAGGCTAACATATTTGTTACCCCAAGAATTGAGTCTAGACCGTAATTGCTCCATCATTGGTTCCCAAGTGGACATCTTCTTAGAGTTCGCTCCCACCGGTAACCCCAAGTAATTAAAAGGCACACTACCTTCTCTACAATGCAAGAATCTACAAGCCGCCTCCATGAAGTCTCTCGACACATTCACACCAATTAAGGAGCTCTTATGATAATTTACCTTTAGACCGGACGCCATTTCGAATCCCCTCAACATAGCTTTTAAAGTCCAAAGATTCTCCACTGTGGGTACGCCTATACAAAGAGTATCATCGGCATATTGTAAGTGAGAAATCACCGATCCTCCTTGCTTAATTTCAAAGCCTTTGAACAAATTCCGGTTGACCGCATTTGCCATCAATCCACTAAAACCTTCCGCCACTAAAAGAAACAAGAAAGGTGCAAGAGGGTCTCCTTGTTTCAATCCCCTTTTAACATTTATTTCCCCTGTTGGACTCCCATTGACAAGAATTGACATATTTCCCCCAAACACACAAGCCTTCATCCATCTAAACCACTTGTCACTCAAACCCACCCTTCTCATCATATACTCCAAGAAACCCCAATCCACGGAATCAATGACTAGTGTTTATTTTCCAAATTGCATCAAGTTCTTTGCACAAGAATCAAGAGACAATCCTCCAGTGGCATCTTTCAACCTTTCTTTACTTAGTCATGCTGGATCAAAGCCCCTAGTCCTTACCAATTTAGGTAGGTTATCTAAGTTTTTATATTTTTTTATAAAATTTATAATTAATTTGTTTTCACAAAACGGTGCACACAATCGTTTGTTTACATAGCTCGGCCAAGTGTGTCTATGTCCACGACTACAAAATAGTTTTAGTTCTGTATTGTTACTTGAATGATTAGGGTTTATAGTGTTACAAGTCATATAGTATGTATAATACTACGGTTCTATTACAACAATACTCTTGATCCTCTTTTGTGGTTTGTGCCTATGAACCATAATAATACTCAACATAATTAATAATTCATGTGAAGAGAACATGGCTATAATTTATTTCTAGTTAATACTTAGATATTTCAAATTTTGATAACTTGATCATGCATCTTTTCTCATTTAATTTCGAATGAAGGGACGAAGAACACCGATAATGGCTCTAATCCCGGACATCATACTTAATGTCACTGCATCTGGAAAAAGCTTAAGAGCTCATAAATTTGTTCTTTCATATAGCTCAAGAGTTCTATGATGCTATTGAAAGGAAAGTGGAATGTCCATCTACTATAGACATACCTGATATATCATTTGTAACAATGTCAAGCATTGATCAATTATATACGAGGACATGGAAAAGGAAGAATTTGAACAGCATAAATCTGAGTTATTGCACTGCTAAAAAATATGAAATAGATGGCTTAAAAGAGGCTTGTGAAGAGATTCTACAAAGAAGGTTTTACGCAAGACAGTCTTTAAGAAGAACAAGAACAAGATCTTTTGCAAGAAACAGAGAGTCTACAAGAAGATTTTATGCATCTGTCGGTCTGATTTGTTATTTCTTTTGTCAATTTCGTTTGAAGTATCTCTGAAAGATTCTAAAGAGCTCCTTGGAACTCTAGTTATTTCAGAATACTTTTTTTCTTCTTGTTTTTGATATGCACGACACGATCAAGTAGTTTATTTATTTATTATATAGATGAGTTTTAACTTTAGCACTTATCCCTAATAACAATTTTTTTACAATGAGGAGTACAATCTTTTACATTATGTATAACATTGATAGCAAACTTAAACAAATGAATCACTTTTAAGGATATAATATAAACCTCTCAGCTTAGTTTCTCACTTATTATTCCTTCAAGTGATCCAACAAGACTCACAACTGTTACCAAAAGGCAAACAAAACTAAAAGTTCTAAGAACAATCCATTTTGTAGACCAAGCTTCAATTTTATTCTGTACAAAATACATCTCTACTGGGAAATATATGGTCAATGGCCAAAAGCCTAATGCTCCTAGGACTCCTAGAACTTGATTGAAGTAAGGAAACATGATGGCAAGTCCAGTTGTGGAAATCACATAAGCTGTTCTGAAACATATCCTCGACATGTTCAGCTGAAAAGCCGGAAAAAGAGGCAGTTTCAATTGGTAGAAATTATTCACAAAACGACTGTTGGGATATTTTCTTGAACACCATCTATCAGCAGCAGTATATGTTGGTTGACTATAAATCTGAATTAAAAAAAAAGAAAAAACCAGTCATATAGAAGAATCATAACTATGATTTTTAGGTCGTATAAAAGACAGTGTATAATGTCATTACAGGTATTGTTGTTTTTGTACAAGACAAACATGTAAATACGTATTTCTCTTTAAGAAATATTATCGAAGCAATTAGTCTAGAAAAAAACATGATTGGTAATTCATAAGTAACAAATCAAGTTATTAGAATTCCTAGAAAAGATACATTAAAAAAATTCATAAGTTAATAATTTTTTAGTCAGAAGACACTTTATTATTCAATGAAATTAACACTAAGGTGACAACTGCGATTAGTAGGACTACTATTACCTGATATCCTCCCACCAAATGAAGAACAATGCAAGCATTAGCAAAGTCAATGAGCCAATATGGTTCATAAAATCCAAAACCTGTCAAGAGGTTTCCTGGAGTTTGATTTCCAAAAGCTGCATATCCGAAGCATGCACAACATAGGTAGAAGAATGTTGTAATCAAGATTGCAATCATGGAGGCCTTTTTCATGGTCTTGTTTTCTGCTGGAGGAGACTCTAGAGTGTCCTTTGTTCAATATAAAAAAAGAAAAAGAACTCAATGTATAGTATATGAACCACTGATGCAGACACCATATACATGACACTGACACGTCAACACTGAAAATAATATGAGAAAATAAAAGTATTTGAATGTAACTCATTGTGTCTGTATTGAACACTGATATATGTCGGACATATTTAGAATATTAAGGGTACCTGTATCTCAAGGAGGATGCTAGTGTATGGATAGGCAAAAGCAATATCACCAAGTGCTTGGAACGCTAACCATAACTTGTCTGCAATATTTGAAGTTGGTACTCCAGCTACACTCCCCATAATTCTTCCATTTTCTACAAGTTCAACCATGAGCCTTAGGATCCATTGTCTTGATGGAGGGACTAAATTGATTGGCGTTCTTTAATTCAAGGGAATACTTTGCCATTTTGTAAATTTGAGGACTAAATAGATTGACGCTTACGTACTGAAATGCTGATTTACTCTATTCTAGACTTAGTAATGTATCATCTTAATGTGGCTAAAACAATTCTTGTTTCTTCGTATTATTTGCTCTAATGATCAAAAGGCTTAACTTGATAAGAAAACAGAACCTTAATAAATGAAAACGAACCTTACCTATAACGTTTGTGATGCCAAGTCCTAGTCCAACAGATGAGTATGTAAATGACATAATAGCTGCAACAACTGAAAGCAATACCATGTTGTGGAGGTCTGGTATGAATGACATTATGACCTGAACAAGTCCAAACAGGATCATATAGATGGCATCCCCATACTTACAAGGTGCTTCATGCCCTTCCTTGTGATAACAATTTGATTTCAAAATCGCTCTTTGTTTGTAGAAACACCATGAATGTAACCATTACAACATAAATAAATATGAAAATATCAGTATCACAGTCTCTCGTGATGAAATGGCAAATATTACTTGACAAGATGACAAGCCAAATTAGTTAAATTAATTTTTGACTAAATTAACCAAAGTTTAACAGTCATCTAATTTAGGTAAACTTGTGGCTCACCTTATAATATCTTACGATTATTTATGTTTATTTTATCCTAAAAATAAATAAATAAATAAAAGGAGTTTACCTGATGCTTGTTGCAGATGTAATGACATAGGCACATGTAGTCCCATATAAGCTGACATGCACCAACACTCCACAGACCTTTCCCCTTATTGCTCCTAATTATTTTCATAATAAGGATATATTCTTAATCAAGTATTCCATTTTTTAAGGTTATAATTTAGTCATCACATTATCAATATTATAAAATGATGATTCAAATTGTAAAATATTAATCAAATTCGTCACATTATAATAACATTAAGTTGGTGATGTCAAAGTTGGATTTAATACTAAATGGATTATTTCACAGGTGTATTTGATAACAAATTTGACAGAGACACAAACTGATTAAGACTTTGCAATTTCAAATATCATTTCAAAATATCGACGATATAGGAGACTTGGTTAACACAGTCCCACGATTTTAGCGACTAAATTGAATATTTCAAATATAAACATGCTGACCATTCGCATATTCACATTAATGTTTGACCAACCTAGGTACAACTTGACAGCATCCATGTAGGAGGAGCACCTAATGCTCCCATGTTCAGGATCATGAAATCTATAGCAATCAGAAAGAAGGTATGTTGAAATGAAGGTAGTTGCTGCAAAGAGTAGAATACACAGAGGACCTGCAATCCATCCTAATTGTGCCACAGACCATGCTAAGGACAGTACACCTGCTCCTATCACTCCTGTTATTATATGTGCCACTGCGCTCCATACATTACCTGATAAAGAAATATTTGGCCGGTAACAACTCAAAACGAAAACTATTTACGCACATAAAAAAAAATACATACATATTAATTAAGTATTTTTAAAATATATGTCATTCTTTTTCTTCTTCTAACTTTTTTTGGTGTATAAATGATGTGTTTAAGTTTTGTGACCATACAAGGTTTTCTCAAACTGAAATAATTGAATTTAACTCTTATAAAAGCTTTGAATGGTGCGTAAGCATCATAATTATTATATACTTAAGAGACATGATGTTACATGTGTATTTAAACAATTTTCCTTCTTTTATTTGGAACCTTTGAAACTTACAAATAAAATTAAATGTACTACTATAGCGACATGGTAGCTACCATTCACACATATACACCAACCGGTCCAACAATATTCACTGTTTTTATCTAATCAACATATTATCACTGGTTGCAGACTAGAGCTTGTGCATGAAAAGTAGATGGAGAAGTTGTTAGAAGGACTTAAGAATAAAGTTAATCAGAGTACTCTTCTACATACAAAAGCACTTTTGAGAGAGGAAGTACAAATCATTAATCATAATATATTCATAATCATAATAATATAATTTAAAGAGTAGAATTATAAGCAAAGTTAGTTACCAGTTCTCCTAAAAGGCTCTTCAACTAACACATCAGTGGAAGAAGTGTAGTGATCAATCAAGGGAGCTTTGTCTATGACTGCTTCCTCACCCATTGATTTATATGATTCTTCCTTCCTTCAATTAGTGGTGGATAAGTTTGCTTCTTGAACCAGTCACAAGTAATAATGAAACTAAGTTGTATGGTGTCAAGTATATTTAGACATATCAAGTAGAGTATATATATGTATGTCAGTCTTTCACATCTAGTCCTTAAAACATGTTGAAATTAAGTTGTTGACTGGTATAAAATATAACACAATTTAAGTTTGATATAACTTTTTTTTAATCCTTTTTTTTTATTTACAAATGTTGATATAACTTAGTACAGTAGTTATGTAATATAAAGGATTCTGAAGTTTTCCTATAAGAAATAGAATCTGAATTCTGAAGTTTAACATTTTTTTTGGTATAGTGGATTCTGTAGTTTTCAGAGTGTATTGTATAAATGAGCTTTTTACTTGTAAGTAAAAACCACCCAATCCAGGAATAAAAAGAACACGTGAAGTTAACTAAAACTGAATGTTCGTTATGACTTATTTTATATTTTAGATTCCAATTTCCAACACGTAAGAATAAGACAAAGTAATAGGTACTATCTGCATATCAAACTTATGTACACCAAAAAATTTCCCAAAGTGGAAATGAATGAAGTGTTTCAAAACCACAAGTCATCATATATTAGGATTTATTTTTGCTTCAACTTTGAGATTCCCATTTAAAACATTTCTTAAAAGTCAATTTCCAATCTGAATTAGTACTATTCTTGTTGCTGACACTGATGCTATCATCATGTTAACTATCATCAATAATATTCAACTTGGAAAATTTTACTATGTGCCTTAAACAACCAGCCATTCTAGACTTCTGTGCCTTGAAAATGTATTACTTTAAATTGCATAATGATTTACAGCACTAATTTTCTGCATAAACAGATGGCATTATTAACAGATCAATTGCATCATCATGAATTTTCAGGCTTCAAATGTACAAGTCAAATAAAGAATATTCCGACAATGGACGACAAGGAGCTCAATACCAAGCTTAGCTTGAAAATAAAATAGTCTCAACTCCTGTAAATTAGTTTGCCTTGACAACCTGAGGTAGAGATTTGAGAAGCGGCAAAGACGGCCTTCGAACTGTGTGATTAAGCAGTAACATAAATGTCAGAAGCGTTAAGGCTCCTGCTTGATGTGCAGTACCCAATGAAACAGGTACATATGAAAGAAGGGTCGAAATTCCCAAGGCGACCTGTAGCCATACAAACCAATTATCATATGTAAAGTATGCTAACAATATTTAATGATATTCAGCTTACAATGATCCTAATTCCCAAAATTATTTAAGACAAATGTAAAGATCGTTTTTTTTTTATACGCAAGACAAATGTAAAGATCATATAAAAATGAAAATTGAAATAATAACCTGAAGAGATGCCATGCCAAAGACACCTCCAATCACAGATCGCACTGCAGGATGTATGTCTAGCTTTCTTGTTGACAGCCATAAGGCACTCACCGAAATTAGAGTTGCAGTTGCAAGGATCCGGTGATTGAGCTGTTAAAACAAAACATGTATTATATTCTTCCCTAAATTTCCATGCATAGGCAGAATGGCTGTTCAGTTTAAGTGTCTAACAACAAAAAAACTCATGGCTTGATGCATGTTTCGTTACAGTTTTCAAAATATTTGAAGAAATAAAGAAAATAATTTCCGACATCTAAGATTTAAACTTAGTCTGCAGAATCACAGACACGAGGATAAATACATTGTTAATTTACTACCCTAAAAAAAGTACTTCTGAAGACTTTGATTTCGTTGAAGTTTCTCAACTCTTGAAAATAAAATTAAATGACACCCAAAAAACAAGTCAAGAAACAAAGGGGCTGCAATTTATGAACTTCTCAGGGATAAATCAGCATAGATAATACCTGTACAGTCGATGTATTCTCAAAGAAATTTCGAATCAGAGGTTTCATTTCAAGAATGTCTTCTGGGATCCATGTATCCCCCATCTTCGGAAAAGTATTAAATGCATGCCCCTGGTAACCAACATGTAAACAAAATGATTATCTTCTACAAATGAAATAGCCATCAAATTTGTTGAACAAGCTAACGTACAGCATCATTTCCAGCAACAAATGCCCCAGAGACAGCAGTAAGACCAACGAGTAGGCTGACGGGCAACGCAAGTCTCTTCACTTTAGCTGCCCCACGGACCCATGCTAGTGATTCGGCAGGTGGTTCAGGCATAACAACAGAAAGTGCAGTCCAAAAGAGACCGCAGTAAATAGCAAATGCTGATGTAAGGTGAGCTGCGAGACGATAAGGGCTTACTCTTGGCTGAGAATATTCAGTTGGTGGTTCCTGAGGAAGGAAAATGCTATTAGAATCGGGATGTTCTGGTCAATTGGACTTGAAACAAAAAGAGATTATTTTCTTTATGCTCCAACCTCTAAACCACTTTTAACCATCCACCAGCCGATGAGACCCTGCCCGGCACCCAGACCAAACAAAACAGAGAGCCTCAGTCCTAATCTCAATGTAATATACCCCTTATGGAGAAAATATGAATACGGTAAAACAAACATAACTCCAAGTGCCCTCCCCCACATACGATGTCCATATTCCATCCAATATATGAACTTGAATTCTTCAATCTTCATCCCTTTGTTAACACTGCAAGAATTATGCTACAGAATATTATCATAACATTTATAAAAACTACAACAGTTCTTTTTAGACTGTGTCAATTCACTTCCAATCCTTTGATTTTTGTAACTGTTACATAATCAATTCTGAAATAGTAGCTAGCAGTATACTTTTATAAGAAACAAGCTTGTTCATTTAGACAGTTCAAGAAAGTCGGTTACAAAAGTCAATCAATTTGGTACTACCAAAAAAAAAAAAGTCAATCAATTTGGTAAATCTTTATCCATTTTATATTACTAATTAATAATTATCATCTTTACAGCATTAACAACAATTAGTTTCTCCCTCATCCTTCCATCTCATTCTAGATGTCTCTTTTGCAATATTTCTCTATCTCAAATTAATTGTCACTTTAGAATACAAATAAAGCATTAGTTATTTTTTCCACTAATATACTCCACTAACTACAATTAACAAGGGTGTTTTAGTAAATGAAACTCGTTTTATCACTAAAATTAACATAATTAATCATTTTCTTAAGAGTCGTGCACAAATCAAATGAGACATTTACAATGAGACGAAGGTAGTTAATTTTTTTTCTTACATCGATCAAGTTTAGAAAAGACTTAATGAACAAATAGAGGTGTACAAAAATATGTCTAAAACAAATGTTTGCACTTTACCGCTTGTATTCCGGTGACTGTTGATATTTTTCAAACTCCTGCAACCATGTTTCATCTGTCAAAGGAGGGAACTCACCCGTGAATTTCCAATCAGTCATTGAAAGACCAGATCTAGTGAGTCTGGTTAAACCCCCAAGTACCACCATACTAAACACCCACGCAGCAGAGCCAAATAGCCATATTCCAACCGCCTTCTGTGCACGAGAACCTCCTGTCACAAGCAGCTTCAACCCCTCCTTATGTTTGGCCCCAGCAGACACTGCCGTAGAAAAGTTCCTCGTGAATGGAACACGACGACGATGACCCTAAGAACACCACAACTGTTTTCTCAGAACTCAGAACTAAACAAACTATACATACGAAACAGTCAAACAAAACATTGGTGATAAAATCATGAACAATAGAAGCTATTTTCCCATGATACCATTGACATTTCACACATTAATATCTATTCGAATAAACATCTCACAACAAACAGTTATTGAAAAAAATGTATATAAAAGATATTTCAATGACTATAAGTTTTTAAACAATAACATATCATTTGAGTTTAAAATTGAAAATCAGGTCTTACACATCACTTTTATTTATGAAACCTCTGCTATTTGGGAATATGAAATGCCGAAATTGCGATTTTTTGCTTGAATCGTGCGATCATGTTCTCAGCAATGGAGGCAAAATGGAACATTTAAACTCCCAAGTAATCTTTTCATACTAACCCAATTGTGGCAACTCGTACATATTTTGTAGGATCTTTGATACTAGTGCCCGTTATATACGATTGTGCATGGAGATAATGTTCATCCTCATTTCTTGTTTAAAACTTCAACAAATGTAATTACTAACCAAATATAATTACTATTTTTGGTAGCCTAGTGGCTAGAAATTCACCTCTTAAAGGAATAAGTGGGGTGTCTGGGTTCGCACCCTGACCCCTGCATATTACAATGCATCGTCCCTTCCAATTGAGCCAAGCTCACAGGGACTAATCAAATATAGTTTTAGTTTTTACCTAGTCTCATGTTTGATCACCATTTGATACCATCATTCTGAAAAGTAGATACATGCTCACAAAACTATAATGCATGTATGCCCAAAAATTATATTTGTACATGATTTTGAACATGGGGGAATGTAATTGGTCATCAAATTCACAACTCTACAATCTCAATCCACAAATGGAAGCATCTCAAATCACATGATCAACTTTTGAGTAAGTAGTTCAACTGAGTGTTTGTTTTTTGAGGCAGATCCGAAAATAGAAGGAGATGAACTTCGTAAAAATAAAAAGCCAACAAACAAACAACCTGGGGTTCAATTAAACTAAATAAAAAATAAACCATAAATTGAATATATTACATAAATGTATACATAGAATAGAATGGTTATAAAGAAAATAGAACAGACCTTAGGCAGAGGATGAGATCGGAAAGTATGAAAGAAATGGGTGGAAACAACGGAAGGGTTAAAAAACTTGAATGATTGTTGTTCAATGGCAGGATGAGAGAAAGGAATCGTTGTCGTGTTCCTCCCTATGAGCTTCTGAATCAAAAATGCTTCTTTGCTGCGCTTTAAAATTGATCCAACAGCTCCTCTCCCAAACATCTCTCTCTACACTTTGAGTTGAGGGTTTAACTAAGGTTTTGTTTTGTGAAACCTTTCTTGTTGCTTATTGCTTCAATGGGCGGAGCTAGGCCAAAAAAGCCGGGGATGACTACCAAAATAAACTAAAATTTATAAATCAAATATGCAAATCATTTTCTGTACAAAACATTTAAGTTGTAATAAACACGAAGTTGATCGTCAAAATTTTGAACTACATGACTTAAAAATACATTAAATAATGCTCTAGCGTTACAAGTGACTTGATATAATCGATAATTGACTCGCAACTAATACTATTTCAAATCACAAGCTTCCTTCTTGAAAAAGAATCAATTTCCATACTCTTCATTTTTACTTTTCCTATGCAAGGAAACGAAACGAAACATAACGGAATATCAACAAAACATAACCAACAACTTCATGCAAAATAGAATAAGCCTTAGATTTGCCACAATTCACAAAAGCCGAAAAATTAAAAACTACACAGAAACAATAGCAGAGAGGGACATACCAATTGTGACAACAAAAGAAAAATGACTACAACTCACAATTCACATTTGAATTCATAAACATCCTCGATCATAGAAACAAACTAGAGGTGTTTTTTAAAAATCAGCCGAAGCTAATTTCCGTGTGATTATTATCATAAAAATCAGTTCAGTACATAAATCATAATGTATGAATGAAAGTGATTTATTTATATAATTCATTCCGAAAGCAAAAACATTTAGATCAATTAATTCAATTACAATGTGAACGAGAAAAGCTTTCAATTCAGATATGAGAAGATGAACTTACAGGCCTTCGTGTGGCGGATTTCGCGGCGAATGCAGCTGTAGCCTGTTTGAGGGTACTGCAGGAATTTTAGTAGCGTGTTCAGTTTTTCAAAGTTAAAACTTTTCCTTTTAACAAGTAAAACTAAACTCATCGAAATTAACAACAGATAATTAAACTCGGACTCTTTGAAAAGAACAACACTCTAATAAATTCAGAGCAATTGGGTTCAAAATAGTCTCCTCACTCATGAATTTGACTTAGACTTTCAATTTTGATGACATGGAACTAGTTATGTGGCATTAGTAATAAGCACATCCAATAAAATTTCAAGTGTATTGATACATTAAATTAATAAATTAAGGGTTTTATTAACGAGTATCACGAATGTACTCTTTAAACTTTCTAAATTAAGCAATATTTATTTTTAAAAAAAAATGTCAAAGTGTTCAATTTCCAATGCACTTTATTACATACTAAAATTTTATAAAAAGTTACCATTTAAAGTGTTTAATAAGTGCCCCAGAGCATTAGTTAACATTTTTCTTTAATAGTTAAATGTGTTATTTTTTGAAGAGAAAAATTATTTTCTATCACCTATAATTAAATATTATTTACCAAAAACGTCAACAAAATAAAATTTAATTTTTCTGAATTTTTAGTACTTATAATAGATTATTTTGATTATTTTTTACAATAAAATGTAAAAAAAAATAAGTATGATTTTTATAAACAATGAAATGATATTTTTTCTTATGAAATGACATTTTCTAAAATATAAATATCAACAAATAGCTCTTTATTCAATAAAATAATAGTTAATTTAATTTTTTTTTGAAGTAGGAGTATCGATACACCTTAATTTATAGGTGTACCATAGAAGTTCCCTTAGCAATATGGTTAAATGGAAACATGTCACAATTTGTTGTTTTTAAATTAAAAAAAGTATTTCTCCAAAAAGAATTAAGTAAAAAGAACAAAACAAAACATAACATTTTTTAATTTGAAACTGATCAAAACATAAAAGATGATGACAAACTAAAAATTTAATCTAGTTATATCTCATTAACATCTATAGGCAAATCATATCTCGGTGGTCATAGTTCAATGATAAACACTTAATTGGTCACAAACATAAATATGTGTCATTTAGACACACATACATAAAAAAAAAAGTATGAAAGAGAAAGGAATTAATAAATATATCTTTTTGAAATAATTATATGATAGATATTTTAATAGGTGCGTGCTTAAGTGATTTTGATTTGGCGTTGTGTCATATAAGAGCATCTCTAATGGAAGATCCTTACTTAACAAGGATCACACCATGTTAAGGACTAGACATGACAACAAAAATTTTCAAGTGTGCTGTGAATGGGTTAATGCTGATTTTTATCACTATCCAATCATTGAGTCTTGGTAATGCTGGTTTTTGATGATGTTCTTGTTCAAATTCTAATGAACATGTGCTAAGTACTATTCTACATGATGGAGCTTTTAGGTTGCAAGGGGTATCATTTTTAGGTTGCGCTGATGTGTTTTATTTTATTTTGTTTAATATGTTGTGCTAACCAAAAACCGAAGTACCATTTACATATACTCCTGTATCTTATGTGGTCATGGTTTTAGTTTTCTGATGTCATAAATTTTAAGCACATATGCACAATAATTTATGTCAGCTTTGTGCTTCTTTGGTCGTTTAGCATTATTGACATGCTTTTTTATTATCAGTTTGAAAATACACATTAATTTCCTTACGAGTTAAAGTAGAAATTGATGCTTCTGATTTTGCTTGTTTGGTGGCAGACCCCATAGGATTACTTTGTGTTCGTTATTTTTACTATTGAAGTTGTTTTTGTTTGTGTGGTGGTGTTGTGGTCGTGGTGGTGATGCATGGTGGTGGTGGTGTTTCGATTGAGGTGGTGGTGGCTTAGGGTGGCTAGTGTGGTTTAGGTGAGGAGGTGAGTGTTTGTTGAGGGTGATTTCTTTTGGAGGATGCCTCTGTTACTCAGGTCCTTGTTCGTCGTCACTAGCTCTTGTTTGTGGATTTCGGGGTTGTTAGGGTGTTTGGAGGAAGCGGGTCCCGTTGTGTTGAGCTTTTTCCTTTTGATCTGTTTGTTGTTTGCACCACCGCATATCTTGTCGTTTGTCAGACTTTTTGTATGTTGGTTGCCGGTGGGTCGGTTACTTTTGCTTCAAGATCGAAAGTCGGTGTTTAGCTGCAATCTTGTTTGGCATAATTTGGTGTTTCTATGGTGTACCGAGGGTGAGGGGTGCCCTCCTGTTTTGGTCCTAAAGTCTGGTCGGCCGATCACTTTTGATTCGAGATCGGGAGTCAGTTCTTTGGATCAATTTTGGTTTTGGGCTTTTTATGGTTTCTTTCGATGGATCGGAGGTCGAGAGGTGGTGGAAGCTGAATGATCTTTCAGATAGGAGCTCTTCGGATGTGGCTCAACTTTGGTGTTGGGTGTTTTTCTTTGGGGGTGAGTAGTGACGACGGGTGGTGTTGGATATCGTTTTTACAGTGGTCGTTCTCGTGTAGGAGTCTGTTTTAGGTGGTGACGTTTATTTTGGTGGGTGTTGTCCTCTCGGGTGTTTTGCAGGGTGTTTATTATCGTGTGTTCCGCATATATATGACGCCTTTTGTTTGTATTCTTAGTTTCACCAGTCTCTGTTCGTCTTGAGCGGGGGATCTGGTTGTTTAATAAAATTGCTGTTAAAAAAAATGCATATTTCTATTTGGTGATCTGGTCTATATATCCTTTTCAGTTTTCTATATATGCTCATTTCCATCATGTTTACAATCTCAAATTCAAGTAGTCACGCTTATTTCATATACGTGACATATATGTTTGGGCACATCCCAACGCTTATTTCACGTTGTGCATTTGCTTTTTGATTGTCCATCAGCGCTGAATGTATGGCATACAGGTTTATTGTAGCCTGATGTAAACAAAGTCGTATAGCAGAGCGACACTGTCGAAGAAGTTAATTTTGAGCTCATACGGAACATATACCACAGTAGAAAGTTGAACAAAATTGAAACAATTTTTTGGATTATTTGAAAGAGTCGTAACTTACGAGTTTGGCAGCAAGTTTTCGTAACTTAAAGAAATGGAATTGGGCGAACAACAGCAAAATGCATACTGTTATGCCTGGGAATGTAGCTGGGGCATACGCTGCTGGTGAGCCGTTCATCATAGCAACCAAGTCTAATAGGCATGTCATGCCAAAGACTAAACTCCAAACAAGAAACACAGAACACCATGATCTTTGCAAACTAGAAAACACACGACATCAACTGATACTAGCACACAGAAAAACACGGTCTGCAGCAAACAAACATCAGAAAGGAAAATAAAAAACAACAACAATGCTGAAGAAAAACACATGGCAACAACAAAGAAACTGCAGCGGAAGCAAACGACAAAGAGGCATAATTGAAGCGAAACCAAAAAGCCATCACAGATACAAATTTTCTATAGCCAACTCATAATCTGCATTAACCACTCACATCTGATGACAGTTATAGCAAAACACATTCTATAGTTTGTAGTTCAGATTTTTTTTTTTTTTGTAGAGGACAATTTCGATTATTTTTCATTTGACAAAAAGTGAGAACAAAAATCATAAACAAGAAATTAAAGACAATATCTTTAAAGAAATTATGCTTTCTTATAAATAAATTTAAAGGATAATCGAGGTCATTACACAACTAATAAAGACCATAATAACAATACAACTATCTAATAAAAGGAATTAAAGATAGTGGCTACATGAGTTTTTTTTTTACCAAATTAAAAAATAATAGAACATTCTAAATTCTACCTAGAACCATTGCTACTCAAAACAATGTCCACAAATTGCTTCCTCAATCCAGGAGTATAGGAGTATCCATTGTAAAAAAATAGTCGCAAAGGTTATTGTCTTTGGTGATAAGCATACCAGCCATTACCACTTCTGCATCGGACGATCCTTCAATTTCTTAGAGACAATTTGGTTCCTCCTATCAGCTGTGTGTTTCTCATGCAAAAAACGAGAAGTGAAGATTTGTTTCATATTCTCAACACCATTAGCATAAATCACACTCAATTTGTTAAATGAATTTGACATGCTAAAAGCCAATGACACTACACCATTCATCATTCTCTTTCTTTTAAAGTACACAACACCAAAAGCCAATGACAATCAGGTAAAACCCGAAGAAATAAAAATAAAATGCATAGAAAAAAAGGAGTCCATAAATGCCAGATAAGTGCTGATGTATACAAGAAGTTTGGTAACATCTTTGTGATATTCATTCATTTGTTTCTGATTATTCATTACCGGAATTAGGCACTAAAAGTCTAAAACTATAAAAAGAAACCAAAGCATTTGACTTATCATGACTCATTGACATAGTCCTACCTCTAGCACTTTCCATTCAGTAGTAACCAATCCAGATTCTTCATCATGACTAAATTTCACCTCTACTGAATCAATTGTTACCAACTTAGGCCTAACTGATGAATATGCAGCATGTTAATCACATCCTCTAACTTTTATTGTAACATTTGTTCCTCCATTATTAGATACAGAAGATCTGAACTCTTCGATATTGACACCCCCTCCTGAACTCTTAATTCCTTCACAGGGACTGATGTAAAATGCAAATTGACACATAAAGAAAATAAAAAAAACCATTATTATATAATAAAAAAAAAAATTAATTTAGTTTTGTGATCTTAAAACATACCACTATGATAGCAAAACAGAATGACATCTCCTGTTTCCATTTGCCATTGTTGTTTCATATTGTTCTTCTTCTCCAACGTGGTTATTAGCCTCTTCGCCAATGGCTCCAACCAGTTGATGCGCCATTCTCATTCCACTCATCTTGATTAGGTCTACTCACAATGGATGAATGAATGAATTTCAATGCAAAGAAAACAGAAAGACCGAGAGTGAGGTGAGAGACAATATATTGCCAAATCCTCAAAGAGAATGAGATATTTAAATAAAATATCTTCAACAATAAACATGGTGGCTTGGCTTCATAATATAAATTTTTAGTGCAGCAGAATTTGAAATGAAGAACAAATTTTCAATTTTTTCCTCCAAAAAATATATGCAACAAGTTGAATTAATACATTTATTTATTCTTCCAAAAGGTGCATACTCTTTAGTAATTTAATTTCAAAACTATCATATACTTTAAAATTAAATTATTATAACTTCATGGACTTTATAAATATATTGATCAAATATCTCTTCTCTCCATTAGCTAGCTAGCCAGCCAACTAAGAGTTACAAATATGTCAAAAGCCTACTGGATAATTGGCCCACAGTTTAGAAGTTTTTGCTTGTAAGTTCTGTATGAGACAGTGACAGAAATGAGTCATAGTGAAAAAATTGATAGAAAAGATTGTGATATTCATTCATTTATTTCTAGTTATACATTAGAAGAACTAGAAAATACAAACATTTCTTGCTACAGCTCTACACAGACTCATCGAATTTCCATGACCAACCTAAAAGTATTTGATTTATAAATCAATAGAAATGTTCCATTGATATAACTCTTTCTCTGGCACAATCAAATCAATAGTCACCAATCCTGATTCTTCCTCGTAACTGAATTCCACCACTTCAGAATCAACAGTAATCAACTTTGGCTGACCTGATGAATAAGCACCGAAAAGGCCACACCCGCGCACTTTCATGGAAACATTTGCAGTTCCATTAAAACCAGAACTGAAGTCTTTGACAGCCCCTCCTGAATTGAACATCTTGATTAAACCAATAGGCGCAAATTTGACACCATTTGGTAATTCCTTCACAGGGACTATCGTAAAAACTTCATATTCTCGGGATTTCATGGTAATTGGAATAGAAACATCCTTTGGAAGATAGACCACTTCACCTGCAAATTAACATCATAAACAAAGAAACAATTATACAAAAGAAAAATTGGTGTAATCTTTTTAGAAGTGTGATGTGAAGGCTTAAAACATACCACAAAGATGGGAAAATATGACGGCGTCTCCTGTCCATTTATCATCTGCCACTGTCGATAAATGGTCGATATCTTTAGCCCTAATGATGTCAGTGACTGTGCCTGGATTCTCGTCGTGGATAAGGTTTTTCTTTCCAACTTTGCACCAACCAGCTCCTTGACAATTGAATACCCCAACAACTCCAGAATAGTCATTCATGTTCCATATCTTTAGGAAACTGCAATGACAAAATCCATGAGCAATGAACAAGCTGATATATCAATTTGTGAAGTAAGTAAAGCTAGGTAGCTAGAGAATTATGGATTCTTTACCTCTTTCCATCTCTAGCAGGATCAGAAAATAAGCAATCCTTTGTTGGTCTTCCTGGAAGTTTAGCTCTTAATATAGAACCGTCAGGAAGTACGAGCTTCTTCAAAAGATTGAAGTCGTGGTGTCCAGGCTTGTCACTGCACAACATTACAAAATCAGAAGGTAAGACATCATCTATCAAATTCAGTTATGCGTGTAATATTAAAAAAAGTAAAGATTTAAGGATATGCCATATCATCGTAAAATTGCTTTAGACTGACGATCAATCATAACTCGCTAAGACAACAAACAACTACATAACTGCTTTTTAGTTAAAAGAGAATAAGTTATCGTAAGAAATCGTTACCTGACATAAATAGGACATCCTCCAATTGCTCTTGCAGCAGCATGATATTCAGCCATCGGATGTAGACTCTGAAATGCATACAAAATTAAAAACTTATAAGCGCCTGAAATCCTAGCACATTTTCTATAAACCAAAATATATTTAGGATCCTATATTTAACAACTTACATGAAACATATCCCAATCTGGCTGCATAAATTCACCAAGGAAAATAGTATTGTAAGCAACTGATGCTACGTGTATTGTGTGAGATGCAGGGTCTCTTGGCCAGAAATCATCTGAAGCTCTAATAACAGCCGAACGTTTTGAACTGCATCAAGTAAATTCATTAAAATAAAGTCCTTATTATTGAATAAATCTAGAGTAGAATTCATAAAAACATTCACTTGAGTCTTCGTAAGCAATTCTACCTATACAGTCCATCTGTGTTGTGACTCATGCAACAAATGATTCCATTATCAGGAAAGTTCCTAGAGATCGATGCCTCCAATGCCTGATGATATTTCCTTGCAAGTTTCACCCTACCACCATGTCCTGCTCCAAGAGTTTCAAGGATATTCTGAACATCAACTTTGACACCATCAATACCAGCAGATGCTAGATATGAGTGGAGTTCATCATAAAAGTGAAAAACTTTCTCAGGATTCACAAGGCCGAGTCCATTAATTGCAATGGTATCTAAAGCTTCATCTGGTTGGTTGGACTTGACTCCAGGAGATGAGATAGGGAAAGCCATCTTTGACTCATAATGTTCCATGCCACTAATCCCAGGTTTAACACCACCCCAATATCCTGTTATTGCGTGCCACACATACACATGCCTGTAAACAAAAACGACGAAAAAATATGCAATGATCATTAGTTGTTGAACTGAATATGTTGAGAAGTTTGAACAAAAAATTAAAATAACATACTTTATAGCATGTTCTTTTTTTATTTCATTGGTAATATGGTGAAGTCCCATGGCAGGGTCCTCTATCCGCTGACCTTCCTTGCCGTCTTTCTGGAATTTGTGATTCTCTTTGATATGAGTTAAACGATTCGCAAAACTGTTAAAGAAGATATCAACAAAATTAATTTTGCGTATTCGACATTGTAAAAATGTATGGAACTATAATATATTTGACGATGAAAGTTGGGGGAAAATCTACTCACTTTGCTGCACAATCATGTTTCCATTCAATACCATTTGGGTCCATGCTAACAGATTGCCATCCATCATCAATTATGACAAACTTAGCGGGAATTCCACCTTTCTCAAAACTACAAATAAAAAAAATATATAAATTAATGTTCATGACTATGTGCTGCAAAAATCTTGTAACTTAGACCACTTTTACTGGAGAAAAATAATACCTTTGTAATCCTTCTTTCACATTCTCTGAAGTGACATTGGTGTAGAAAGCATCCCATGTACACCATCCAAACCAGTTCAACATATCTGGCATCTGAATAATACAAGTAGGTATAATGAACTTTAAGATGCAACAAGGCCATGAAATTTTCACTTTCAAGAGGATAAAAAGATATGAACCTTCTTTCTCTCGCGATGGCAGAATGTCTTCAAGTGTTTCTCAACAGTCCTAGACAATAACAAAATCAAAGAATCTTGTTAATTACATATTTATAAGAAGCACAACATTGTGCATCTAAATAGTTTGGTCAAGTTCAAAAAGCTTATCACTGCAAATTATGGCTTGGCTAATTAAGTGTTAAGTCCAGTCCTAATACTGCCACTGATGGAACATGTTTTAATTCAGATTACTTCAAAAAGTTCAAACCTGAAAGCTGATCCTAGTAATTGAAAAAGCTCAACAACCAATTTTTTATTAACTACATAGTAA
Source organism: Medicago arabica (assembly GCA_946800305.1). Lineage (NCBI taxonomy): Eukaryota > Viridiplantae > Streptophyta > Magnoliopsida > Fabales > Fabaceae > Medicago > Medicago arabica. The sequence goes on from OX326970.1 coordinate 1,717,772, forward strand.
AGTGACTAAATTCCCATCAGTGATGTATATTTGGCATATCATTGAAACAAGAACAAAAGAAGAACTGAAAAGGTAAAACAAGTATTGTGAAACTCACTTGACAGCATTTGTTATAACTTCATAAGGATCTGATCCAGCCCCAATAAACACCAAATGAGTCCCATCAAACTCCTCCACATCAGGACATCCTACAATCATGCACATAGCAAAAATTCACAATGCATACATTAGTCTCGGCATTGTGGTTCTACCCAACTCCAGGGATTTGTTTCTACCATTGCGAGCAGAGAATACACAATTTACACGGACAAAAAACACTAACAAATTTATGATTGTTTGTTGTGTTGTTCGAAGAGTACATACCACTTTCAACACAAATCTCAATTTCATTTTGATCATTCCCCTGAAGAACAGCCCTAAAATCTCCTTCCAAAAGAGGTAACAGAACCGCGTAGGTAGAACCATCTTGGTCTTGTTCTCCATTGTCGATCCCACCGTCAATATCACAACCCTTATGTGCTTCAATAAGCAAAAACTGTGTCTCAATGGGGATTTCTTGTCCACAGTTACCCATTCTCTGAGTCATCCACCACATTTTGAACCGGAAAAGACTCATAAATCTCAACCCCCTAAAACAAAAACATAATAAAAATCAAAATTTTAGTCACTCACCTTCAATATTAACACTTGCAAACATAATTAAGATCAAAAACCAAAAAGGGTCATTTTAATCCTTAAACCAAACAGTGTCATTACAACAATATCAAATTAATCAAATAACAACATGCATGTTTTGATCATGATGACAATATAAAACAAAAATATAGCAATCACACACACACACACAAAAAAAACACAAGGAAAATACAAACATTCCAAACATAATTTGAACTAGTGTTCTTTCACAACATAAATAAAAAAACAGAAATTTTGTAAAGAGATGAACATACTCAAGCTTGCCAATGGGAAAGACTCTGCGGCTACCCTTTTGATCAGAAGAAACACCAAGGAATGCACCATTGATCAAAGAACCACCAGAAGCAGGAGTAACAAGAACATTGTCATGAACCTGACTCAGAACCTTCTTCCCTAACACCATCAAGTTTCCATCAGCAACTGATATTCCTGCCCCTACAGTCATCTTTTCTTGAAAATTCAAACAACCCTTCAAACAGTGCAAAGGAATCACAGAACAGAAAAAGGGAATGAACCCTTAGCAATGCTCTTTGTTCCAAATGCAAATGAGAAAGAAACAGAGAAGGTGTGAGGTTTGATGAAGCAGGGGAAGGTTATATATAGTGATTTAGAATGTACTACATTACAAGTGTATGGTTTTTTATATTATCATATCATTATCATCTTACTAATTTTTGTGGTTACATGTGAAAAATATCTAAGATCGTCTTTGTTTTGTATGGTAAGCTAACCTGTATATTAATAATTTTTTATTAATGCTAATTATTGCTTAAATGATTGATGATTTCCTTTATTAAAATCAAGTCATTGATCCATTGTCATACTCAACTCAATTTGATAGGCCTTATTGTGTTACACATTTTTTATAAAATCTTATCATGTTAATATTATATATTTAATTAGTACACTATGTTAGTATACAACTACTTTACACATACATTTAAAAAAAAATATATTACATATACATATAATGATATGTTATCACGTCAATAAATAAATATAAAAACATATAAGTTGTCATATTCATTCATTGATATAACATAACAACACAGTTATAGTAAAAAAAAAAATTATAATAAATATATACTCCTAACACATAATGTTGTGTCAGCCGGGTTGGGATGTGGTAGTGGTACCCAAAATGTTAGGAGCTTTATTTTTATTTTTTTAGGGAAAGAAATGTTAGGAACTTTATTTTTCACCAAAAAGTGAATTTTTTATTAACATCATAATGTTTACGGCAACAAGTGGTGCCACTTTACGTCCCATGAATGATTTGTGAATTTTCAATCCAGAAAAGATTGACTGTTGTGTCCTGCCCATATCAAAAAGAAAATAAGCCATGAAACTTTATACTATTATAATCATTTTAGATGGCGCCAACCTGACAAATACAGTTTATACGATAGTTATGGTTACAGTTTACATACGTTGGATGTGGTCCTGTCTATTTACACTTTTTGGAAGCTAAATCGTTTTATTATATGGTTAAAGGGGTGGGAGAAAGTGAAATGAAAGCAAGATGGGAACAAATAATAAGTACTACTATAATGTAAAAATCATATTTATATATCATTCAAAACTCTAAGGATTAGATCTAATCGTAAAAAAAAAATATTATAAACGAAGAAGTCTTATGTTTGAGTTTCGTTAAATCTTAAAGTAGAAGTTAATGTAAATATTTTCGTGCAAACTTTGTTCTTTGAGTCTTAAATTTTTTACTATTTTGATCTAGAATGTCATCACCTCGCCCTATGGACGGATCTACCATGAAGCATTTTGGATCCCCGGTTGTGTGTGAGTATTCTAACTATAATTGTTATTTTATCTATTTAAAAAAACTATTTTTGTTCTATAAAAAAGGGAATTAAACTTTGTTGACACACTTGGAAGTATGGCGAATTGGATTCCCCAGATACATGAATCAGTTGGTTTATATGGTAACAAAACAGATCAAATAATATGTACCAAAATTTTTGGTAAGGTCATCAAATATATTAGTTTGATGGTTTCGTCATATCATCGTCATCATAAACATAATATTGCATTCGTTCTATGAAAAAGAGTAAATTTAGTTAATAAAATTGATGTATTTAGTTTAGAATTTGAACTAAATATATATTAAAAAAAATGCTCAACTTTCTTTTATATATAGAACATAAACTTGCGAGGAATTAAAGAGAAGGATGAATAACATAAACGAAATTTGGGAGGTAATAACCAAACCAGTAATTTGATAAACTTGACAATCCAAACCAAATAAAATTTGGTTTAATTTTTTTTTTATCATGTTTGGAATAAAAAAACAAAATCGATCAAATTCAAACTCTACTAATTGCGTACATGTTTTCCATCATTCAAAACCCATTATCCAAGATATGGATTATTTTATTATTACTTCTTTAATTTCAAACTATATTGATAGTTTTATCTTATAAAATATATTGTCCTAATGTGATTTTTTGAATTATTATGTTATAAATACAAAGTTTTCTTTATCAATAATCTTTCAATAAAAAAAATTCATACACAAGAGTATGTGATTGAACTCATGACAACTTGTTTAAAGGTTCATTTCATCACTTACAACAATTTACTATTGATGAAAATGTCAAGAGTACTCTCTTATTAACACTCTCCCACATCAATTTTTTTATTAGACTCGCATAAAGTAGTATGATCTATTGGATTTTCATCCAATAAAATATACTTTCTTTTTTGTACATTTTATGTTGTCTTTTTTCTTAAGAAGCAAACAATACATTTTTTTTTGGTGCCATATGTAGTGACTTTAATAATGTAAAAATCTTATAATGTTTGGGGAAAAATTAGATCATAAAAATATCTGCCACTTGAATGGTGAAACGAGGCGTTTCAAAGATGGGTCCATGTGGTATAATTTAGATCCAGTAACGCGAAGGCACACGTGACCAAATTGATAGTTTGATATTTTCTTCAGAGCAATTTGACCTTAGTTGTCGTGTGGATTCGGTTGATTCATTGTCTTTGAGTCATTGATTGATTAAGGAAGTGGTAAAATATTATGGAGGGAGATATACGTAGATTCCGTTTGTTTAAATTACGATAAAAACAAGGATAGTGACGTTAGATATAGGATAGACTAAGACCAAACTATGTGGCAATGATGTGGTGGCTAAGGGTGCAACTCACCACACCTCATATCCATTTGGCATTTGCCAATGTCTCGTTATTTTACGATCATATTGTCACATAGTCATGTGGTCATGATGTTTATAGCCGTTCGATCAAGTTTAGACAGTTTAGATAAAGTAGATTTAGTTTTTAATAAATTAAATTTAAAAATATTGTGCTAAAATTAAGATCTTCTTATCTCGATTGGAATAACAAATATGTCTGATTGTGTGACTGTTAAATATTTAACTTGGACTTTCAAAACTTTTATGGCGTTATATTCAATCTTTGATAAGTAAACTATTCAAATTAGTCGCTCATGTTTTTATAACGGGACAAAATAATCTCTCTATTATAAGTTTTTTTGTTTATTAATCTCTCGGTATTAAAATGTTAGGAATTAGTTTAGTTGTTATTGTTATTTTTTTTGTCGGTTTCATGAAAGGAACATGGTTGCAAGTTCACTCTTTCGCTTTTTGATACTCCATAAAAGATATTGTTTATGTCTATGGGGAAGGTTAGTAATAATATTGTTGCATGATTTGATGTATCAATCTCAAAAGAGTAATAGTTGTTTGAGAATCATCAAAGGCCAAATGGTCTTAAGATATGTTCCATATGCTGTAGCATATTGCATCATACTACAACATGCAACCAAGGATCTCCTCTTCTAAGGATCAAAAGAGATCTATAGTTTGTTCGTTAAAACGGTTGATGAAGCCTAACCTTCACTCAACTAAGGATCTACTCTCTAATTGCTTTGATTGCTTGGTGATGACAGTCAATCATATCACATTTTTAGAGTCTTTTTAATTAAGTTTTAATTTTATTTTTATTAATTTAGTATTTTAATTTGGAGTCATTTTAAATAAAATGTTGTTTTTAATGTATTGAGTCAAGTGGTGAAATGATTGAAATTAATGGGTTATTATCATGATTATTAATTATATGATCAAGCAAGAGCAAAACAAGAAGTGGCAAAAATCAATAACTTTAAGAGCTTATGTAATTGATGGGCCAATGGAAAAAGAAAAGTGCTTATGTTGTTGACCCATGAGAAAAGTAAGTGACGACATGGATTTAGGTCACATGTGGCAATCACGTTTTTGGAGGGATATAAAAGCCAGAGGAAGCCACACGAAGAGAAAAATGACAGTTTTGAAAGGGAACACGTTTTGGGCAGAAAACAGTACATCATTTTTGGAGATTTTTGGTTTTTTAGAGAAAGATGGCATTTCTAGAGTAGAGAGAAACAAGGTGTTAGGAGTAGATTCTACCCAAGATTTGTTGAGACATCATGAGTCTAGGTATGAAATCTTAATCTTTCTTTCATCCTTTGCCAAGCTTGCATAAACATATGTAGCTACATCTACCCTTGTGGATTTTGAGGTATTCAAACAAGTCATTATGTAAACTCTTGATCTTTTAATATATGATTCTAGCTTATGTATTCAATATTGTTATTATTCTTGCATTTAAAGCTTTATTTGAGATGTGAAATGTTATTGACAAATACTTTTGGATCTAGGGTTAGAATAATAATCTATCTAAGTTTTAATTCTAGACATATGATTTAATCTTTGATAATCACTTTGTAATCAAGAACTTAATGCTTTTGGGTCGTTTAATAGATTGGGTAATCGTTGATTAAACGATCCGATCGACTTTGTGAGTGTTTAATAGTTTGGGAAATCGACTTTTGAATAGTCCATTAGAAATTACGACATCATTTGGACATGAATGATGTTGTTGAGTAATTGTGATAATATTGTTTAAAAAGCTAAAATCCGTTATTTGATCGTGAGATTGCAGTTGTTACGCTTGGTTGAGTGTCTCTGACCCCAAGCGAAATGGTCATATCTCTTCTCTATTTATTTTATGTCAAATAGTTTATATAGGTTTACACAAACACACATTTTAAATCCATACACTTAGAACAATATTGATTTTTGAATGGCTTGAATATCGCGCTAGTCCCTATGGAGACGATATACAATACTTACTTTTGATTGATAGAAAAATACTACATCAAAATGGCTCCGTTGTTGGGGGACTGACGTTTAGATATTTTAAGCATCGCGATAATTTGTATTGTTTTGAGCATCTGTATATAATCTGTAAATATTTTTCGCTATTGTATAGTTGTTTTCACTAACCTCTCTTTGGTATACAAAGAAAAATTTCTTGTTAGTTATATCCGTTTCAGATTGAAGAAGTGATGATGGTTGCAGAGAAAAAGGAACGGTTATTTAGCAAGGAAGAATTATGTGAACAAAAGGGGAAGAAGGTGAGCAAGGCAGAAATTGACCATGTAATAGACGAAATATGTTCCTTGTTCAGCAAACAAGAGCTAAGGAGGGTATGGACTCCACATCATCTGTACTTCAAGTTCATGGAATTCCTCCCAAAGCGAAGGAATACAAAGAATGATGTGTTGTCTGTGTCATTTTGGCCACCATAACAAAACAGGCATCGAGCTAACGACGTTAAAAAATCGCTTGATGAGACAACCCATCCTTTTTCTAATGTTTTTTTATTTTGCAAGTATTTCTATTTAGTAAAAAAAAATAGTGAAAAGATTGACGGAAAAAAAAGGAAGATAAAAGAAATCGAAGTCCACATCAGTCTTTTTCTTTCAATAACTAGTCTTTGTCAGATGTCGGTCGTGTCAATTTGATTATATTTTTTTATTTTTTAACTTTAATTGTTTGCTTGTTTATTATTATGAACTTTCTTGTTTCTTGAAATTTTCCAGTTTGATAACAGTTTGTTTCACCAATGATAATATCAAAGTTCATATGGAGGTAGTAACTTGAATCTCAAAGGCGGAGTGTACGGCATATGTGATAGGTAGTCGCAACTCCCAGAAATCTAACAATGTAAGGTTCATAACCAAATTTTATTTTTCAATTTACTTGTATAGAGTGTTCCGTGAAACTACATTTCTAGAACTTGCATTGTTTCTTTAATGTTGATTGATCTTTGTCATTTACACACTGAGGCGAAAGTTCTTGGTCTTGTGAGCCTTTGAAGCCTACCCTTATTTAATTTGAAACTTATCCTTTTTGAAAGCCAATTTGAGCTGGTAGGTTTAGATCTTTTTGTTCGGTGACAAACTACATATTTAGCCTAAAGACTTTTAGGATTTAACCCAAAATGTTATATTTGAGTTAGGCTAGGTAGGGTGTTGCTAAACAATAAGTTTGGGGCTGCTTTTGAAATTTGCAACCAACTAAGTTTGGGGTAGGGTACTAGAGAACAAAGAACATTATCATGAAAAAATACACTAAAAAAAATGGTGTATAAAAAAAATTGAAAAGCAAAGGACAAACAATGAAAAATCTGAGTAATTTCAAACTCAATTGTCCCTACAAGTTACAAATATTCTCTAGTACCTTTACAATTGTTGTTTCAAAGGGTGAACTAGGGATTGAACATGTGCTTTAATTTCCGTAGGAATGCCTAACTCAATTTTTGTGTAGCCTACTTATCTAAATATTATCTCACATTTACCTATGCCTTATTATTAACTCAGAACAAACATTTTCACGTACAATTAAAAAAAAAAGAGTTTTTGAGAGAAAGAGAAGAAAGACCAAGAGGCTAGGATAAGGGCTAGGAAGGGATCAATCGCTGTAGATTTTCAATTCATTTTGCTGAATTAAGGTAAGGGTGGGATTTCCTTCAATAATCATAGTATATAATTCTGAAATTTGATGAATTGTTGTGTTCTTGAGTTAGGGTTAGAAAGTTTATGTTAATTGATAAAATGAGATGAATTGTGTTGTTTGATGCATGTTCCTATGTTGTTTTGATTTCTATATTGCCTATTTGATCTGTAAACATTATTGTAAATCATTTTGGGTGATTAAGGGATCAAAAATTGGGTTTTTGGAGTGAAAACTGTTCTTTCCCGTAAGCGAATTCGGCCACCGATTTTCTGAAAGCCAAAACTGAAAAAACACCCACTTTTCACCCGTTTCTGTTTTGAGTTAGCTTTTGGTGTAAACACAAAAGTTGTAGGTATGGATGTTACCTTTCTAATGCCGTTGGTTTGACTTCAAAAAGATTTATAGAACTTGAGTTATGGTCAAATTACTTCACGTAGGTCACAGTGAATTTTTATGAATTTCAGCACAACTTTCTCCGAATTTGAAATGAAAACTGGTATTGATCGGTACTGAATTAGTCTTAGGTGTAAACATGAAAGTTGTAGATAATTGAGTTAGCTTTTTAATGGCCTTGGTTTGACGCGTAAACGATTTTTAGATTTTGAGTTATGATGAAAATAGTCCAAGTGGGTATTCAGAAAATTTTAAGAAAACTTAGCATAACTAATTCTGAGTTAGTCCAAAACTTATGGTTGTTTTCCCAACTTCAAACTTAGGTATTAGGGATTTAGTTGAAGTGTTTTATGAGTATTTGGCTTATGTATTATTGATCACACTTGCTTTGTTTTTGAAGAATGTTTTGGTTTGATATGAATGTAGTTGATTAATGTATATGTGCTATGTTGATGAATTCTGTCGTAAGAGTTGTTGTGTCAGATTTTGACTAAGTTGTGGAGTGTGTCATAAATGATTAGGCACATATGTTGTTGTCGTAGATGTTGTTGAGTTGTATGTTGATAAACACAAATTGAGTCCATTTGCATTCTCATAACTGTTGGGGGCTTATGCCCTGGAATGTTTATCATTCACCCGTTGGGGGCTTATACCCTGAAATGTTTATCATTCACCTGTTGGGGGCTTATGCCCTGGGATGCTTTAACCATCCAACTGTTGGGGGCTTATGCCCTGGAATGCTTAGCATTCAACGCGTGTCGTTGGTACCACATGCATGATGCATTAGTTGTCGTTGAAGTTGCATTGTCGTATTTGTCGTTGTTGGTCTAGTAGTTGGTGTTCATTGCTGATAATGGCGCTACGTTGTGGTTGTTAAATGTTGTTGATGATAATGTTGCTGATGTATTATATATATACATATGCATTTGATGATGTTTGTTGCTGATTGTTGTTGTTTTCATTAATTTGATGAATTATATATTATTATTATTGGATGTGTATATCATCCCTTCTGCTTGAAAATGTTGCTCTTCGTATGAGTAACTTGCAGGTAGCGAAGATTAGTAGGATGTATGGCTCTGTGTCTAGGGCTCTGATACGTAACGGGATGGAGGATTGTTGCGATGTTTTCTTTCATTCCTTTATGTATCAAACTTCGATTATGTTGTTGAATTTTCATGTTGTTGAAAAATGATGATTTTTGTTGGGGCTTTTGTGCCAAGTTAATTGTTGAGGTTGAACTATGTTTTTAAATGAAATTTTCCGCTGCAGTTTAATGAGACTTTCAATGTGGATTAATAAATAGTATAATTTCTATTTATGAGATTTTGAAAAGCAGTGTAATACTCCGTTGTTGAATTACTCTGATATAATTATATTTATTATTACGCTGTCGGGAGAACGGGGTGTTACATCCCCATCCACCTCCAGCCCCCTAGAGAACACAGATGCAACCAAAATAGTTTTGTTCTCAGCCAGGTCGAATAAACGCGGAAAGCGCTCACAAAGCGGGGAACCTCCAAACCACCTATGCGACCAGAAGAGCGTCGCAGTCCCATCACCCACCCTCCGCCTAACACTATCACCAAACCACCGACCGCCAATGTCACCCACCCCATCACGAATCCTACCAACCTCCCGCCACCATGAAGAACCACTCTGGCCCCCCACCTCCAACCCCCACCAACTTCGCCATAACAGGCGACTAAAACATGATACCACAAACCTTCCCTATCCACTAACATCCTCCAACACCATTTTCCCAGTAAGGCCACATTAAACTCCTTCAACCTCCTCACCCCCAAACCTCCATGCTCCTTTTTGAAACACAAGGTCTTCCAACCTATCCAAGTAATTTTTCAACAATCCTCACTCCCACCCCAAAAAAAAGTATTCAATGAAGATTCAATGGAAGAGATTATACATGTTGGAGCTTTGAAGAAGGAAAGAGCATAGACAGACAGAGAAGTCTGAACAGATTTGAGAAGAATCAAGCGACCACCGAAAGAGAGAAATCTACTATTCCAACCTGACAATCTAGATTTAACGCGATTCACAATTGGTTCCTAAAACCTAAGTTTCCGCGAATTACCACCGATAGGCATGCCTAGATACATAAAAGGAATTTTTCCCACTTTACAGCGCAAAACCATTGCTGCCTCATTTAACCAAGACTCAGAAATATTACTCCCCACCAGTAAACTCTTATAAAAATTCACTTTTAGACCATATATAGATTCAAAGATCACAAGCGCTGCTCGCATAGCCCGCACATTAGCCCAACTTTTGATCCTTACCAACTGAGTATCATCCGCAAACTGAAGGTGAGAAACCACAACCTGGTTAAAATACAACTTTTCTGATAAAACTAAAAAAAATCGATAAAAGATAGATTAATTATTAATTTTTTTAAAAAAAATGAAAAACTAAAAAAACAACGGAAATTTGCTACAAAAATTCTCAACTCCCATTAATTTCTACCATTCTATGTTTAGTGGAGTCATTATATTGCATTGCTGTCGTTTTATTAAAACATATTAAAGCCAATTATGTAGAAAAACCTCACATTAACTTGCATATTATTTTAATCCTGCCATTAAAAGCATTACATTAGTATCTTTTTTTTACGAAATTCCACCAGTATCTATATTACTCTAAAATTGAAATATTATCTTTAAAACATTTTTTTAGAGGGAATTATATTTTAAATATTATATAATGCTTTCTTTTAGGGATATAATTGCTTTTTTCCTCTTAATTTTATTAACTATTTAAAAAAAATAACGTCAAAAAATGTTTTTTTTTCAATTTAAAACTTTCCAATTTTTCTATAAAAAACTTTCCAATTTTATTAGGACAATTTATAATTTTAAATGATATAATTTTATAATTTTTTTATATTAATATCAACATTAAGATGTTGATATTAGTTAGAGGGACATTTTTCTTAATTATGACCATTATAATTTTTCTTAATTCTGTGCTAAAGGGACATTTTTTGTTTGTTTAATATATATTTTTAGCTTTTTCAACAAAGAAAAAAAGAACATTAAGATGTGTTTATATATGAAAACATTGATGTATTAATATCAATATTAAAATGTAGAAAATCGAACCAATTCAATAAAGATTACGTATCGAACTAACCCAAATTAAAAATCATCAGATGTATTCAAATCAATATTTTATTGTACGGCACAAATTGATTTACAGTTTTTGTTTTACCATTCGAAACAAATCAAACTAAACCGTGCACTTAAACACTAACTTAACAATGTCACTCATCACCGCTTAAGGTATTGGGCAAAGTCTAATGACCAAACCAATGTATCAATTAATTAAGTTTTCTTTTTTACCATTTTAAAAAAAAAAAAAAAGAAGTTATATAATTGTTTGTTGAGTGTTTTCACATGTACCTCAATTTTTGTCGAGCAAATCCTTCACCGCAACTTAAATTGAATAAGTAAATAATTACTCCTCTATCTCAATTAAGCATTTCCGTTAATGAATGAATTAATCATCTACCCAAATTAACTGAGTGTTTTTATTAATAAATGGAGCAAACTGGACGCGGTTAAAACATTTAAGAATTGTTCCCAATCTGCGTTCCTGAGTAATGGGAAAATTTCCTTTTTGTTCCAAAAATAGCATCATCAGCTTAAAATCAAATAAGAGCAAAGTCCTATATAATACTATCAAGTATAAGCTTTTCATCATCACATTTGCAACCCTAGCAAACAAAAAAGAAAAACACCTTGTTTTCAATTTTCAAAATGGATCGTATCATTGTGTTCTCTCTTGCATTCATCTGCATTGTTATGGCCGGTGTCGTAGGTCAGTCACCTTCACCGGCACCAGCCCCTTCCAATCCAATATCACCGGCCTCCGCTGGTTCTTCTCCAGCTCCATCTCCCACATCACCAGCCCCATCTCCTAACCATAACGCACCTTCACCGGTGCCATTTTCATCTCCGACACCAGCCCCCGCTGGCACATCACCGGCCCCATTTCCTTCCAACCCTCCCGCACATGCACCTTCACCATCCCCACTTTCATCTCCGACTCCATCTCCTTCCAACCATAATGCACCTGCTCCAGCGATCAAACCACCGGCACCATCTCCACCCAGTCCAACTCTAGGGAACTCACCTCCAGCAATACCGGCTACTTCAGAAAGTCTAGCCCCGCCACCTACGAAGGGAAAGAAAATCTTTGGAAAGAAGGTTAGTTTATCATTCCTCTTTTTGTTTTGTCCTTCCAACATTTAACACACGCTGGTATTTTATGTTGAATATATGTTTTTATTCGTCGCAATTTTTTTATAGCTCAATTTAGTTCTAACAAAAAATTAAATTAAATTAGTCATGTCATTTTTTTATATATAGGAGACAATTGTAATGATAGAAAGATTGATTTTATTTCATGGATCGATTAGAGTAATATTTTTGTTTAAATAGACCGTGTCACGAGAAAATTGTGATAGGCTAAATGTTGTGGCGCCACCATTGATGCTGGATTTGTTTTGTTTCACTCTCGAGTCAAAGAAAAGTAAAAAACCTATACCTTAGTTCTGGAATAGAAAATATATTTTTTTACCATCAAAACAAGAGTTATTGGTAATGATAATTAATTATGATATCATTTATTTATTGTTGTGATTTTCTTTCTATATATACATATTTTTTTATCTAGATCCAAAGCTAAATAAAGTAAAGTCATAAAGATAAACTATGTATCATCTGGCTTTTATTTAGAAATATATTCAAGTTTTTTTTTTTTTAACAATAGAAATATATTGGAGGTTTTTTTTTGAAGGAGAATATATTGGAGGTTTTGTTCACATCATTGTGTAAAAAAAAACCAATTATGGTAAAAAAATAATAATAATGATTTTAGCATTTCACCTTTCTAAAGCCAATGATGGTTGAAATAATAATGATTATATTTAATTAATTATTTTGTATGTTAAATGTGGGTTTTATTTTTTTTGACAAAAAATGTGGGTTTTATGTTTAATTGGATTAACCTAATCTTTATCTTCCAACTTTATTTTTCAGAGTGGAGCAGACACCACGAAGAGCTCCAAGTGGCTAGGAGGTTTAGCTTTGAGCGGGATTGTTGTTGTCTTGTTCTTCTAGATATGAGATTGATAGATGTGTTGAATTAATGTAGAAGAAGAAGAAGATGAAATGTTCAAACTTGATGGTTGTTTTATAAATCTTTGCTTTTAATTATCATACTTCCGTATCATATCTTTCCTTCCTTTTCATTTTCTTTCTTCTTATTTTGTACACCATGATTGTGGATTACACTCCATTTACTTTGTTACCTTTGAGCTCCTATTATTCTATAAATAATATCGTCTTTCTTTTCTAACAAGGTTGTAGTCATTATTCTAATACCTAATTTTTTTTATTTGAATTTGAAAAGACCAAGAATATGATATTATTAGAATAATTATCATTAAAAAATTTGGACTTCAAGGATCTTACACCTCAAAAAACATATGTTTACAAGTGTGTGCAATCTTCACCTCACAAACGAATTTTGACAAATTAGGGTTTTTTAACTTCTTCCATTTGCTTTCATTCCCTACACATAAATCACCAAACATATCAGTTTTTTTTATCTCTTTATTCATGAGTTTACTTATGACATGGTCATTATTTGAAAATTGGGAGCAGTGAAAATTTAGATGTAATTAGCTACCAAATAAAAAAAAATTAGGTATTGATTTAACCTCTAAGTGCATCCCATCTCAATTCCCGATTGGCATTAAGGTTTTCTTTCCCTCAATATACCCTCCAATATAATAATCTCACCTCATTATTTACAATGTGAATTAAAATATTGAAACTAACCACAATGAACACCATTGCTTTCAATCATTCATTCATGTCGTGGCATTGTATGTATGCGGTGGCGGAGTTTGAGAAGAAAGCTCGGTGAGCCGCTAAGTAATGTTTTTTGCTTGTTGCAGTTATGTTCCAATTTGAAGTGTGTGAATAACGGAAAAAAGGTGAGGAATTTGCATAAGAATAATGAGCATAGGTTGGATGAGTCGTAGTTCAAATAGGCCATTAAAGATAGAGATCTTTAGTGGCTGACACATGTTAGCTATGTCATAGATTACCGCTGCTTAATGTCAACACTAGTCGAGAGACTCGTGCTGAGCACAGGTAGTGCGGCTGCGCCGCGCGGAGAAACATTTGATCAGTGATTTCATGTGTATTGGTTATAAAAATAAAATCTAGCATTTTTTTGTATAAATGTCGTTAGTTTTAATGTATTTCATAGCTAAACATTCACTTATATATTCATACATTAATTGATGGATAGTAAAATAACATTCATTATAATTTACATCAAATTACATAACACACAATAACTGTCCAGAGAGTCTACATATTTGTCACATTAAAACCTACCACAAAAGTCCCAAGTTCATATATTACACACCAAAAGTCACAGCAAGAAACCCAAAAAGCAATAATGGTCAAACTGCACATGAAAATAATACGACAATCTCTAAGCTTTGCTAATCTGAAGGTAACTATCTAAGCACCACCGAAAAGAACATTATTCAAATGGGATAACATGAACAATCAACCTGCGAGGATTGTCCTCAAAATGGAAAAGCAATGTATCACCTATAGCAAGATTGCGAGCTCTAAGAAAATGAAACCAGCCACCTCCTAAACTTTTTTCAAATTCATATCTTTCAGCAGTAAGGATCTTACAGCTATAGGTGGTGTCCATATCTCCGTCAAATAGATCAATTTTCTTACGGTTCCCAGCCAAGAATGATTTTGAAACCCAGTTCGGGAAGTGCTTTAGACAGTTAAATGAATGACATTAGTTAAATACAATTTTTGTATAAATCGAATCTTAAATAAATAAACCGACAATTGATTATTAAAGGAAGAGTATATAGCAGCACTTGTAGTTTTTTTCGGTTGCACATGGTTGCGGTAATAGGCACATCAAAATATCCATCATTACCAACACCTTCGATCTCTTGGTCTTCGACGACATCTTCCACCACCTGACTTTCTGCAGCTTCATTTAATTCTGGTATGAGGTTAGCTTGTTCAAATGCTTGAACCTCTTTAGCAGGTAAGTCATTATTAGATGAAACAGCTGGCTCATCATCTGAGCTGATATACATGATTTCTCTATGAACCTTTTTTGGGATAATTGGAATGTTATCGTCAGTCAGAAACGTGACGGGAAACATGTTTACACCTTCGTCGACAGATGCTCAATTTTAGCTTTTGTTGGAACATTGATGTCCATAACTTCAGCAACCAACTGTTCATTTAACATGTAAATTCCTTGTATATTTCTTCTGAGTTTAATCACAATTCCCTTACCATATACATTTTTTATAAAACCATAGTTAACTTTACTGAAATCCAGTTCATTCTCATTTTATTTTTTAAAAAAGTCATAGGACATCATAATTTTTTACTACAATCAATATAAAACACATAAATCGTATACAATATATCAATAAAATTTAATCCTATTCAATTAAAAACAACACCATAGCAGTATTATATTAAAATTTAATTAATGAGAGATATTAAATTGATATACCTCATCTGGATTAATGACCGTTTCAAAGAAATTCATTGGTTTAGAAGAACTTGAACCTTTTTCATATCTGGAACCAAATCAACACATCAATCTTATGAATTGTCCATATAATAACAAATAAACATGTTAAATAATATTAAAAATATAGTTAATTAATTGAAAATATGGAGATTACAATAGGTTTTATACTGTTATAATATATGAACAATTTAAACATGTTTATTTCTATAAACATTGTTATAGTAAAAATTACAAATGCAGAAGAAACAAAAAGTATACCATAATTTGATGAAATACAAGTCAAGAGGATTTAATAAGAATTCGATTTAATAAAAATTAAGATGAATATTAAAACAAAACCCTAATTGAAAAAATACAGAAATGGTAGAATTGAACATAAAAGAAGCAAATTGCTTAAGATTTTAATACAACAACATAAAAATCGATGTGAATAAATTGACATTGAAACTGATTTAGATGAAGAACACATGCAAATCAATTCATGTAAAAAAAACCCTAAAAAGAAAACCATAACCATAACCATCTCGATTGGAGAGATGATATGTTTGTTGCATATGCTCATCAAGAACCAATGGATCATCTCCTTGATGATGATGACGGTCCTTTGTCAATAAATGATGACTTGAGAGGAGTGTGAAAAGAATCTTCGAGAAGATATTAACAGAAAAAATATACTTGAGAGGCTCCATGCAGCGTATTTCTATCAATTGCCCTACTTGAAGATTAATTGCGCTCAATATCTAGTGGAATTTGGTAAAATACATGAAATCTGGGATGATTTTCTTGCCTTCATAAAATTGGCAGATGATGATGTAATTTGCAAAAAATTTCGTGAATTTCTACCTTAGTTAAAATAGGTTTGAGTACCTTTCAGTTCTGAAAACTTTTCTTAAGAGATTTCTTTTTGATTTCAATGTAGACAACTAAACAGTTTTCTTGTTTTCTAGTTACTGTTTTTTTGTGTTTAACATTTAATTATCCCTATGTGTATATATTTTTCTTTTTACATTACAATATGATGCATTTGACTTTCATTAGAAAATACAAAATTTATTTGACTTAGAGGGTGTTGTAACATAAAGGGGTTATAATTTTAGAAAGCCAAATTATTGGAAAAGTTTTTTGTTTTTTGAACATTAACAAAAATAGTTTTGTTCCCTGGTACAAGAAGTGTTGAAGAAGCAAAACTAGGTTACATCAAACAGTTAATCATTATTGATAAAAATAAAAACATCAACTAATCCCCAGACAAGAGG